>CM032634.1:23217762-23560262 GCA_019097785.1 Fraxinus excelsior
TTATTATATTCTGATATTAATTTCACAACTTTGACATTATATGCTTGTTTGTCTGGGATGATTATTATAGAACTTAATATTTTTCAATTAATTAACTACTAATTATTATTGATGTTTTATTTTATTATATTTGAAAGAACTAATAGAAAAGATAGCATGTTATGATAATTATTATGTATACAATAGGGGATAAGAATATACGGTTATGCTTTACAAAATTTCAACAAATATTCAAGTATTTTTAATGCATTCTTCCATATTCAAATCTTTCATATAAATATATAAAGGTCACGTAAAGATATGTGATGAGTACGTAAAGGTTTTTGAAATTTACTTCAATTTAACAATGTTTATCAAACGTTGTGAAAAGTATCACATTTCGCAACATTTGTCAAATGTTGCTAAAGGTAAAACCTTCCACAACACTCAATAAATGTTGCTAAAGGTGTCTACCACAATATTTTTCTAAAAAACGTTGCCAAAACTCCTTTATATTAACCAATAGCAACATTCACATACTAAAATGTTGCCAGACCATTTTGGCAACATAAACGTTGCAAAAAGTCTCACATTTCACGACGTTTGATAAACGTTACTAAGCCCCGTTTAACACCCATTTTTTTATCTCATTCTTATTCTCATTTTTCTACAGTACTCATTTCTAACCACACATTCTCCAAATAAAATAATATTACACATAAACCCAAAAAATCTTCTTACTTTTTAACCACACATTCTTTACATCAATCACTATTCGAAAACTCATTCTTCAAAAGAATGGGTGTCAAACACACACTAAATGTAAAACCTTCTGCAACACTCAATAAACGTTACTAAAGGTGTCTGCCGCAACATTTTTCTAAAGAACGTTGCCAAAACTCATTTATATTAACCAATGACAATATTTACTTACTGAAACTCTTTTGGCAACATTTGTTGTATTTTTAATGTTGCAAATGATTATTTTTGTTGTAGTCAGTACTCTATTAAAAAAATTTAAAGAGGAACTTATTAATTTTAAAAAAGAAAAAAAACTTACTAATTCGTTTTGCATAGCTGAAGTGACTAGGCAGACTAAATTTCCCATTATGTGTAATCAAAGCTTCTCAAGAACTGATCGGAATCAATAGAAATTAATAAATAAACTGACTCCAATAATATCAATTCATAATAAAATCATTCTGAGGTAAAATAAAGCAGCACTAAAAACAAAGGGTTCAACATCTAACTATTAAGAGAATAGTGTTAAACGTTGGCTGTAAGAGTGGATCAACAACAATAGATGGGTTTATGGCAACCATTTTAATACCTTTCTCTTTCAAGATTTTCCAGGCAGCATCCTCAGCCAAAGTTTTTCCAAGGTAATACCAATTCTGATAAAAACAACAGAAAAAAATAAAAGCAAAGTGAAATGAAACATTTAGGGCATGTTTGGAACTATGCAAAGTAGCATAATATTGGCATGGGTGGTTTTCATAGGTTGAATGACGTTATGAATGTTCCTTTTTTTTTTATACGTAGGAACCTGCAGTCGTTACCCATGAGTGCGCACTGGGTAAACATCGCTCCATGTACAGTAGCCCGCAAACTACAAAAGAAAGATAAACCGCACTAGACAAGTCCGATGCGACGTTGTACATAATTTGTAAATTTACATATGGTTAAAAATGTAATATAGCTTTTTTAAAAAAAGTGGTTAGATATATAAAAACAATAATTCTACTTGTACATAATTTTGTACAATCTTTTTGACAAAATGGCCAAGTGGTGGTACGCAGCAGGCGCACCCCCAATAGGGGCTACCACTTGACCCTTTCGTTAAAAAAGTTGTACAAAATTATGTACAAGTAACACTTCTGGTATAAAAATTATGGATGAAAATAGAGGCTCCCAAAAACAATCCACAAATAAATATTTTCTCCAAATTTTGATTTTTAAAAAGGAAAATGAAGTTGGACTGAGACTAGATCAAGTGTCACGGGCCGTAACTTTACTTAAGTCTCGTGATCTTATCGCAGCCGTAATTTGCCCAATTTCAACCGCACATTGTAAATAAATTATTTAAATAGATAGAAATTAAAAAATTTTAGTATGATTTTTCGACATAAAGACGTCTACTCCTATCAGTTGAGTTTTTGTTCCGAAGTCTATTATAGGGGGTATTAGTCTTCTAAACATTTTCAAACTTTCTAGTGTTCGCCCCCTATACTAGTCATTGTAATTTCCTGCTTTCGTCTATTGTAATGTTCAGCTTTCAAGCAATAAATGAACAAATTTATTTCAATGCATTTCAATCTCATGTTGTAAGATTTCTTTAAATTATGATCAAATTTACTTTCGTCCCGAAACGACTGAGAGAAAGTGAAAGGTAGTCTAGCGGAGTAGACTACTACCGCACGATATTCATTTCTGTGCTAAAAAGAAAGGTATCCTGTGAAACCAGGTCAGACAAGCCCCTATATCTGCCCTGATTGTACAACACTGGAAATAGCATCAGAACTTCCATTCTTATGTTGATCTAACAAGTTGGTACAAATTTATGTATAACCCTACTCAACTGCTCAAGTAACCTACATAATCCACAAGGTTTTCGAAATTTTTTATCTCATACACACTCGTGATGTTAAAAATAATGTCATTTGGTGCCGTTAATACCCGGACAAGATTTTCAATAAACAAATTAACTAAATATGTGCTAACTAGCGCCAAGGCATTATCCATTGTTCAAATAGTAATTTTCTAAGGATAGAATATCTTCAATTTGGTACAAAGTATTAGATGAAGAACATTTAATACTCGAATTAAATTAACCTTTAGTCACCTTGAGTAATATAATAGCCTCTATGAGTTAGGTTTAGACACTATTATGAATTACTATTCATGAAAATAGTGGGAAAATTAGTTGAATTAAAACACATATACTCAAGATACATAACTAAGTTTATATAAAAATAAATTTACGTATAAGTAAAAACTCCAATTTCAAGAGAAAATACACTAATGGGTTGTAAAATTACTTACGAGTAAAAAGACACATATATATAAGTAAAAATTAATTTTAAATTTAAAGAGATGAAAAGCAAAAACCCACTCATTCTATTAAATACAAAATTATAATTACATAATTTGTATCACACGTGAATTGCACGTGCATCAAACGTGTTATAATATGGCCGAAAAGGACAAAAACTCAGGTTTTTGCATTCAGTTACTAATTATTTGATCCTTTAAACTCCTTAAGTCCGTGACCTTGGCCTTGGATGAAGTTTTGATGGTGTTCAAGCATTGAATTCAAGCGTCTCGCATGTAAATCGTATGTGCATCATGTGTTTTATTGTGGATGGAAAAGACAGAGTTTAGATGCTCAATAAACTCCTTCGAATGGTTGTGTTGGATTGATAAAGTGTGAAAGAGAACTCTTTTATGGAAGCAAAGGCGTTGAATCGAAGAATGGAAATGTAATTTTTTCTATTAGGGGGAAATATGCAAAAGCTCTTGCTGCACTTGTTTAGGTGAAACCTTTTTTTGTTAAGTTGTAGGTGCATTGTTCTAGTGCAGACTTAGATTTTAGCTCGATTTTGATAAGGGTTTTTTTAACACGCTTATCTAGGTTCACAAACATGGATAATTGTTGATAAATGTGCGGAATATAGCTTAATTTATGTAATTCGTGTTCGCAGGACAATAACAATTATTTTTGTGGAAATTGGAAGAAAAATGGAGGAAAGGGACCAAAATGCAGGAAAACCAAAGTTCAAGGACTAAATTGTAGAAACGTGAAAGTGGATAACACTAGCGGTCGTATAGTGTTCCATTCCTTGCCACTGCATGTAAGCAAACAGGGAAAAAAAACAGAAAAAAGGAGTTCTATGCGGTAGAAAGGATGAAAAAAAAGGCAAAAATTTGGGTTTCCTAATTCGATTCCAACTCTTGTGGAAACATGATTTAGGTTATGTATATAACCATAGAACGTCGTGAAACAAAAGTTACGCCACTTTAAAGAGAGAAAAAAAGTTATTGAAAAGCAAGGAAGAAGGCATAACCAACGGATTTTTGACTCAAAGATTGAAGATTTCAAGATTTATATTCAAGTATTGGGTGATGTCTTTTCCTAAACAATTTTCTCATTCTTTAATTTTATCCATGTTGGGCTAAACTTTTATTTATATCAGGTGAATGATGATTCTCGCTACGTAAACGTTTAATTTCTTATTTTGCAATTTTGACATTTAGACACGAAGATTTTATGTTGAATGATTTATATACAATTCAATGTCTCCATACTTAAATGCATGTGATTATGTGAGTATGAATGATCTATTTCATGCATTCGAAATAAGGGAATTAGATTCAACAAGATATAAATTATCGTATGGTCCGATAGGGGATTGAAATATATCGCTATGCTTTACGTGAATCTTTAAGTGTTTACAAAACGTCATACATTCTCATATATTGCATTTATCAAGAAATATAGTCAAATTGTATGCGAGAATATGTTCAATTCTACTCGAGAGAGATTATTGAATAAGTTAAAAATATTGATTCTTAAACTAAATCGTCATGTTGTTAAATTGTGAAATAAAGGTTAAATGTGGACTTGTTTGATGATTCTGGATCTTAGTGCATTTTTCATACATTAATTTTATCAAAATTTTGCATTCCACATAATTTTGCATTTATTTAATAACCGTAGTCTACGTTGGATTCTAGTCATAGTTTAATCATAAAATCCAAACTATCAACCATTTTGAGTTCAATAGATTCGGTTAAAGTCTTGATAATAAGAATCAAATCTCGAAATTTTACAATTTTCACTTTATTATTTGTTAACGAACTGTGCAATTGCGGTGATTTACAAAGCGAACTTATTTTCGTGAACAAGTGTTTAATATATTTGAGCTTGAAAATGAAGAAACACACAATTGATGATTGAACACACTATACCAAAAAAGACCTTTTGCAGCGTTTTAGCGTATGTTGCAAAGGTCGATGTTGCCGTTGAGGAAAGACTTTTTGTAGCGTTTATTCACCGTTGCGAAAAATTATTTTGCATCGTTTTTTAAACGTTGCGGTATATCTCCTTTTGCAGCGTTTTTCGAACGTTGCGGTAGACCCCCTTTTGCAGCATTTTTTAAACGTTGTCGCAGACCCCCCCCCCCCCTCCCTTTTTTTACAATTATATATGGTAATTGACCGTCAAAATTGAAAATGACAATTTGTGAACAAATTTTGGAATTGCATAAAAATTGATAATTTCATTATAAATGGTTGAATCAATACAACATTAGAAGGCGTTACAACATAACCTATCTAGCAGTGAGAAGATATAATTCTAGCATCTTTTGTAGTCTCTAACGCAGTGAGAAATAGAATTCTAGCAGGTATTGGTCCAGTAACGACTGTGCCAAAACCTCTATATAAACCGGGAATCCCATATGTTTTTAGTAGACCTTTGATGATGGAAAATGCATTTCTTTCTATAGCATCATGTGAAGCAACCTGCATTCTGGTTTTCACAACCGAAACTGGATAAAGTGCAACTGTATCACTCCACCTCCTTTCCCTGAAACTCAATTCCCAATCATATACACAAGTTCCATTTATTGAGTAATTTTAAACGACTCATCAAATAAATAACTTGTTTAAAAAACAAATATATAATTTTCTTATAAGTGAAGTTGTTTGAAAAATGAATACCCATTGAAAGGAATTCATCAGGTAGCTTGAGTGCCTTTGCAAGCCAATCCTAAACAATCTAATTTAGAACTTAATATTTCCTACCAGAGCTTTGCATAAAGTTCACTAAAAACATACATCTTAAAAGTGACATCAATTTTATTACCTTGCAACACTAACAAAATATCTAATTAATATTTTAATGACCAATTAGCTTGGTTCTATTTTTGTGCTCGAGATATTAATCTAATCTTATACACCCTTTTAATGAAAAGTACACGTCAAACAGTTCAAAGATGCAAAAGAGAGAGCTCCAAAAATTTTCCAATGACTATCAACTCTGCAATAGAAACTCTATGAGCCGAAAACATGAGTTGATGAAATTACATATTGATTCAACTAAGAGGTGTCAGTTTTGTAGAAAACGCCTTTGACATAGCCCAAATAATCCGACAAACATTCACTAAAATGCATAGTACGTACTTTTGGAGCACAAATTATTGTCCATCGTTTCTTTACATTTTTATTGACCATCAATATAAATATTTCACTCTCAAATTACAATTAAGCTCCAACAACTACACTGATCATTATGTAACATACATAAAAGTGAACTCCAATGAAACATTAATCAGACTACCAGACTATCTGAAGACCCAAGATTGCAGTTCAAAAGGGACAAAACAGGTTGAGGTATAAGTGTAGACCTATTCCCATCTTCACATTTAATTTCTTGTTCCATAATTACCTGGTAAAAGTTGCATTTAGAATTCAACTTAACTATGAAACGAAACAAAATATATGCTAAATAGAGAAAGAAAATGTAAACAACTTAACTATAAATGCATGCCACAATCCCTGCTTTCTGCATTAACATCAATTAGAGCAAATCAAACACTCATACTTAGCCTAGCTTATGCAAAGATGACTTACAGTTTTCATGGTTTCAACGTGTGGAGCAGCCCACTCTTCAAGTTGGGCCTTCTTCTCAATTGCCTGGAAACCTAATGTACTCAATGCAACTTAGACACTTGCCTTCTACATCGCCATCTCCAAGGCAGGTCTTCCGTATACATTCCAGTTCTCCTCCAGAAGTGACTGTAAATAACAAGTCAACTCACAATTGCATTCTCAATAAATGAAGTTTCATCAAAAGCCCTAATTAGAAATCCCTATCGATTTCCAAAAATCCCTAAATCAGAAAACACAAACACGGTCCTTAAATCAATTACTTTCATTTTGAGAGGAAACCGGAACTTACCTCATCATATGAGCAATGCGACAACCATGAGAGTGCCGTTAGCTGCAGGAGACCGAGAGAGTACAGGCGAAGCCGCTGAGCTTGGAAGTTGGAATGAGCGGAGCTCGAAAAAATAGGATTTACAGCTTGAGAAATTGGAGAAATTAGTGTAGAGCTAGAAATCAAAGATTCATGGTTTGGAGTAAAATGAATTTGAGTCAGAGCAAAATGAAAGGAAGAGAAATCGTGAGAGATTTCGTTGAGGGAGAGAGAGAGATATGGAAGGATAGTAGGGGTCAAAGTTTGGGTTAATTTGGATTTTAAGTTTTCACGACGTTTAAACGTTGCAAAAAAATAAAAGATCTCACTTATTGCAACATTTAATAAACGTTGCAAAAAGTGAGACCTTTTGCAACGTTTATCAAATGTTGCAAAAGAAAAACCTTTTGTTTATTAAACGTTGCAAAAACTACTTTTCGCAACGTTTATTAAACGTTGCAAAAAGGTAAATTTTTCGCAATATTCAATAAACATTGTAAAAAGTGACATTAGCAACATTCATTTGAAAAATATTGCCAAAACTCAATTACATTAACTAATTGCAACATTGACTTACTAAAATGTTGCCAAAAGACTCTTTTAGCAACATTTATCAATAAATGTTGTCTTTTAAGTGTTGTAAATGATCATTTTTGGTGTAGTGGTACATGAGTACTATGTTCTAACTGAAGTGCGTTGTATGTGCACGCAATTTTTTTTGATAAAAGTTGACAATATAAGTAGCTTGTAATGCTACACTAGGCAGTGGAAACCTGAGAGAAGCTGTAAGGCTACCACCTGGAAGGATATAAATGTATTGCTTGTCATAAAAGCGTAGATTTCGACAAGATGAATGTACTCTGTGGAATCCTCTGAGTCTTGTACTCTAGAGAAATGTCAGTCAAACAATGTCTATCGGCCCTAAGAACGAGTGAACAAGGAAAGACGGTGAAGTTTACCTTCCCAAATATCTTGAGTACGTGATGGAATGGATTGAAACGCAGTTGCATACGGATCGATTTTATCCTAATCGATATTTGGTGCAATTAGTATCCGTATTTAAATAATATGGGATGCTTATGATTTTTATAACTTATGAATTTGTTTTACTTATAAGTTGTTTCCTTTTCAATTACAAATATGTTTTTTTACTTATCAATTACTTTGCCTTATAAGTAAATGTTTAACTCAAAAAGTGAAGTTTTTCTTTAAATGAATTTTCACGTATGAATGGAATACACAAACAACAAATATGGGGGGCAGTCTTAATAAAGTCTTCAAGTTATTTTCATATTATTAAGTTAATCCTGGTAAGATACCATATTCGAGATATCTTTTCTATAGCAAAATGGTCATGGATCAATTGGAGACAAAAAAAAAAAAAAAAACTTTTCACAAATTAATTAAATTATTGTTGGAATTAATAAAGAATTTGAAAAAGAAGAAGAAATGAGAGTTGTTCCATGTTTCCAAGACGTAGAAAATATGTGTATTCGGATGATTTCAAAAAATTGAAATATTAAGTGGGAAAAATTTAATAAGAATATATTGGTAAACGAACACAACAGAATATTTTACATTAGGAAACATGTCTATATATTTCGGATAAGAGAAAAAAGAAACACAACCTATATAATTGGGACGGAGGGAACGGAGAGAGTATTAAATACAAAATTATAATTACATAATATGTGCAACACGTGAATTGCACGTGCATCAAACGTGTTAGAATATGGCTGAAAATGACAAAAACTCAGGTTTTTAAATTCAGTTACTAATTATTTGATTCTTTAAACCCTTGACCTTGGCCCTGGATGAAATTTTGATGGTGCTCAGGCACTGAATTCAAGTGTCTCGCATGTAAATTCCATGCGCATCATGTGTTTTATTGTGGATGGGAAGGATAGGGTTTAGGTGCCCAATAAACTCCTTCGAATGGTCGTGTCGAATTGACAGTGTGTGAAAGATAACTTTTTTTACGGAAATAAAGGTGTTGAATCGAAGAATGGAAATGAAATTTTTTTCTATTAGGAGGAGGAAATATGCAAAAGCTCTTGATGCACTTGTTTAGGTTAAACCTTTTTATCTTATGTTGTAGGTGGGTTGCTCGGTTGAAATCCGAAGGGTGTAGGGTTTCATTGACCAAGCAACTGTAAAAGTGAGTAAAGATTATTGTTCTAGTGTAGATTTAGATTTTAACTCGATTCTAATATATATGAGCTTAAAAATGAAGAAACACAAAATTGATGGTTGAGCTTGAGCACTATTTTCTAACTCAAGTGTGTTGTATGTGCACGCACATTTTTATTTTTTTTACAAAACTTGACAATATAAGTAACTTGTAATGCAATTCTAGGCAATGGAAACCTGAGAGAAGCTGCAAGGCTACCACATGGAAGGATATAAATGTAATGCTTGTCATAAAAGTGTGGATTTCGACAAGATGAATGTACTCTGTGGACATGTCGAGTGCAAGACGGAATGGATTGAAACCCAGTTGGATACGGATCAGTTTTATCCTAATCGATATATGGTGTAATTAATATCCGTACTAAAACAATGTGGGATGCTTATGATTTTCTTTTTTACTTATAAGTAGTTTCCTTTATAATTATTATTATTTTTTTATTACTTATCAATTAATTTACCTTATAAGTAAATGTTTAAACCATAAGTGGATTTTTTCTTTAAATTGAATTGTCACGTATTCATGAAATACATGAGCAAACAATATGGGGGCAGTCTTAATTAAATCTACAAGTTATTTTCATATGTAATTGAAGGCGGAGAGGGAATAACTCATGAGGCTCTACTTCCTAAAAAGGTCGAGTATTTAAGGCTACAAATGAACTTATTTAGTTATACGCACATTACTTTTTATTCTCTCTTCTTTTAGGAAATATTTGAATTAGAATAATGCTATATGTACATTTTGCATGACAACTTGGTTGACATTCCTCCGTGTGGAGAAAATTTGTGCAATTATGTGCTGTGATGGATGAGTTCAAAATTAAGAATGTAGATGTTGCCATATATATAAGAGTGTAAAGAAAGATATAAGAGTTTAAAATATTAATTTGAAGAGTCGCTTGTAGCATAATTTTAAATATTGACTATTCAATATAAAGAGCATTTCACTTTTAATTTTTTTTTAAAAAAAATGCTTTAAGACAATTTCAAATCAATAGGCTTTTCTACATCAAGAACTAGATAGATATGGCCTATGGGAAGTTGAAGTTTTCCTTCGTAGAGTAATTGAAAATTATGTATACCAGATTTTGAAAAGGCACATATAGTGATGTCTGATTTCCTTGCATTGTTCTGATTACACAGTTGTTGTTGATAGGATTTAGTGATGACCCAAAAAAAAAAAAAAAAACCCGCTCATCCCGGAATGAGACAAAAAAAACCCGCCCGAAGGGTTGGCGGAGCGGGGTGGGGCAAGGATTGCCGCCCCGCCTTGGATGAGCCCCACCCCATGAAAAATAAAAAATAATAATTAACGACAAATTAAAAAAAATATTAGTTAACTGGAATTTTTTGAAAAAAAATAATAATAATAAACGGGGCAAGCTCGTGCCCACCCTGCCCTGCTCGTCTAAGGCAGGGCGAGGGTGCCTCGCCCCGAACCTGCCCCGTTGCCATCTCTAATAGGATTCAATAATATGCTTATATGTACTTGTATCTTAATATTTGTTAATATTGTCCAATAAATTTATCAAAAAACTTTTATGTACTTGTATACTATGTTACTAATTGAAGACCCTTATAAACATATGTAGGACGATTGACCCTACATTGTCTAGTATGTCTTGATCTTAAGACATTTTTGACCTTTGGTTTAAGATAATCACTTTTTCAAGTTTTGTTAATGGTCGGGACGAACGTGGTCTTGGGTAAACTAATATAATCCAGACCATGTCTATTCCTAGCAGGCTTGTTCATTCCCAATAAATTATCAAGTTTCTACAAACCACTAGTGAATGATTGGAGTTGAGTGTTAGATTTCTCAAGATCACTTGTTAAGGTTTTAACTTTGGCTTCCAAGTTCTCATTAATAAGTTTCAACTCACTTAGATTTTTGGTAGAATCCTTAAAATCACCTTTTTCTCTTTCAAAATCATTTACCTTTTTCAGTACAACTTTATTGACATTTTTGATCTTAAGACTCTCCTCAAATAGTTCACGATAAGATTCGTGAATATCATTTTCATCCTCAGATTCTTCAATCTGTTCATCACTTTCAACCTTATCGATCTCATTATCAGATTCAATCATAGCTATAGATGTGAAGGTCATGAAATTTTGTTCATCCTCACCACCAAATGTATCACTCTAAACACTCGAATCTGATTCATCATCACTCAAAGTCACTATTAATGTCTTACGTCTTTCTTTATTCGAACTCTTCTTCAAGTTAGGACATTCATTCCTATAGTGACTGTAATCCTGACATCTAATTGATTGGGTTATCTTGTTGGAGGTCCTAGAGTTTTTTTTCCTTACGTTTATCTTTCATGAATTTACTAGAGACTTTATTTTTTCGTTCTTAAGGCTTTCTCATATTTTTCTTTACCTTCTGAATTTTTTTAACAAAATAAGTTGTTTCATCATCCCTAAACTTCTTAGTATCAGTAGATTCACTCTCTTCTTCTCTAGTAGTATTCATGGCTATGGATTTAATATTTTTAGGTTGAGAAACTGTGAGTTCATAAGTTTGAAAGAATCGTACGAGTTCTTCTATCTTAACTGCACCTAAGTGCTTACTTTGTGAAATAGTCCTATGGATGCACGAAAAACATCGCGCTCTTCAATAGCTGGAACTCCAGTCACCTTTCCTTAATCTTCAGAAACTGTAACAGATATGAAAAAAGCAGCATTTTGGTATTTGGATTTTGAAATTGATGTTTTTTTCACCGTCAAGAACAATTCATTATGTGAATAATGAAGGTTGAATGATAACCGATGAAGAAAATATGAAAACCAAGTCTTTCCTTAATGATCAACCTTGGAAAAGCAGTTTAGAGGTGTTCAAGTATTTATATGTAGGTTAGGGAATGAATGGGTCGAATAAAAAGTCTTTAAAAAAAATAAATTAGAAAATTCCCGGATGACACTGTCACTCGAGCGAGGGTTGAGCAACAGTTGAGCGAAGAAGTTTCTGTTTTTAACGCTCGAGCCAAACCTTGCGACAGTCTAGCGAGATTTTTGCGCCATTTTTCATTTTTTCCCATTCTCGAACCCTAAACCTAAAATACATTATTTCATCTAATTGCACAATACTCCTTGACTTTTACAACATATCAAGTTTAGTCCTTTTTTTCCACAAATTTACCAATTACAATAAATACCTAACCTAACGAAAAGTTGTGTTCCTCGTTTCCAAACACAATATATTATGTGCAGTGCACATGAAAATCACGTGCAACACATGATGTCTTAAAACTATGTATTTCATAGCATGATTGAATTTTAATTCGCGGTGAATTTTTTATTCTATGAATGGATTTTTTAGCTAATGATTGAATGTTTGTTTCATTTGTAAAATTTTTACTTATAAGTAAATTTTATAATTTATAAATAACGTTTTATCTGTCGTGGCTTTTTACTTATATGTACATTCATGACCCATAAGTGGATTTTTTCTTAATATTTTATATATTAACTTATTTTAATTATGATTACATAGTATTTTAACTCAACTATTTTTTCCTACCATTATTCATGAAGAGTATTATTTTAATCTTGTTGACTACAGGGATAAGCACCCTGGATTAATATTATGGTATTAACATAACTGAATGCCGACTACAATAGTCTATAACGGTTCTATTATTGTGTACCAAATTGAAGATATTTCTTTTATTGCATATTACTCATAGACCAATTTGATATTATTTGGCACTGGTTAACTCATCTTTAGCGCGTAAAAAGTTAAAATTAAATTAAGTTTTCAGTATAAGTTACTTTTTGGGTCTGCTCGAAAGTATGAGTTCTCTGTTATACGATTATGAGAGTTTTCTTGTACAATCACGAACAAATGATATCATTATTCGCTACTGAAAGAGTAATTTTAAAACGTAGACTAAAGTTCGAATAATAATGCAGAAAGGTCGTGCAAAGCACTTGCCTAACTTAAGTGCAGATTTGGATGGAATTCGTGAGTGACGACAATCTGCGTAAAGTAGGGAATGGTTGGTGATGAATCGTCTTACAAATATTTAATGAGAAGAAAATTGAAACAAAATGAAAAAGTTGGGGAACAACTGTGCTTCCTACCAAAATTTATAATTTTATGACTTTATTATTTTTATTTTTTTTAATGATTTTGTTATTTAGAATTTTGGATTTGTAAAGTGTACACAAAAGATTAGATTTAGGTTTTGTCTACTTTCTTTCTTAAATAGTCGTGAAATATTTGGTTATGCTGAAGAATAAAACAATCAATTTAATTAGTAAGAGATTCTAAAATTCGTCTTCGACCTTTTCATATGGAAGGTCGGATTTTTGTATTGATTGGCAGTAACAATATATCTAGTTCTGCAAGGAGGTTCAGAAGCTAGATGTCCTAGATGAGAAGATAGACATAGAAATGCTTCTCTCTCCTCTAGGGTATGTTACCAATCTGATGCAGAGATCAACAAAATCATTGTTTCTGTTGTGGTTTCACCCAAATTCTAGTGGGTATTGGAGTTTAAATTGGAAGGTTTTTGAGAAGATTAAAATTATGGACCGAAAAAAAAAGTTGTTGCATTCTCGCTAACTGGCCGCTCGAGTGATCCCGATGGAAAACAACCCGAGAATCCATCGTTCAACCGTCGCTGATCTGTTGCTTGAGATTGTTGCTTGAGCAACATGGTTTAGATTGTTGCTTGAGCAACATGGTTTTTCAGGCCCAAGCTCGTTTCGATTTTTGACGCGTTTTTTGACTCATTTTTCATCTATAACTTAAAACCTAGGGCATATATATATAGTTTACGACTTGTAATCATATTAACACATTCTAACATAGAGAGAATTGAGAGAAAACATTCTTGGGAGCCTAGATTTGAACTGATTATTGAAATATTGATATTGTAAACACAAAGCTATTGACTTTATAGTGGATTCTCCTCCTCAAATTTGTTGTGTTCTTGTTTTTCTTCATCTTTATTTTATTGTTGTCATATCTTGATTTGGTTTTCATAACAAGTGGTATCAGAGCACATGGTTGATTGTTCTGCATGGCGACAATGAAGTGTGATATTCCATTGTTGGATAGAAACACGAGATTTACATTATGGCAAGTGAAGATACGAGCGATGTTGGCGCAGATGGATTTGAAGGAAGCTTTGCTTGGCTTTGATAGGATACCCACTACCCACACACAGGATGAAAAGTCGCGTAGGGATCAAAAAGCCAAATCTAAATTCATCTACATCTCTCGAATCAAAAATTTTCAAGATGTTCTTAAGGAAAAGAGTGTCGCTGTATTGTGATTGAAGTTGGAGCAACTATGTATAACAAAGAGCTTTACCAGCAAGCTACACTTGAAAAATTACTTGTATTCTCACCGGATGTCTGAAGGTACTTCATTGGATAATTACTTAACTATGTTCAAAGAAATCTTGACTGATTTGGAGACATTGGAGGTTAAGTATGATGAGGAGGACTTGACTTTGATGTTGTTGTGTTCGTTGTCACCATCATATGTGACTTTTATGAATAATATTCTCTATAGTCGGGATACTCTCACTGTTGAAGAAGTTTATGATAATTTATTATCTAAGGAGAAGATGAGGCATATTGCTGGAGAATCTGGAAATCATGCTGAAGACTTGATTGTGCGTGGGAGGAATCAAGATAGGAATTTTGGCAAAAATATGATGGACAGATTAAAATCTAGACATGTTGAGAAGACATGTCATTACTGTAAGAAGAAAGGTCATATTAAAGTCTATTGCTTTGCCTTGAAAAATATAAACAAAGCTGCTGGTGCTAAAGAAAAAAGAAAGCAACATGCTAATACAGCAAATGCTGATATTGTGAAAGATGAGCAAAGTGGTGGAGAGTTTCTTGTGATTTCTGATGGAGATACTAAATCTAGTGGGGAATGAGTTCTTGACTCGGCATGTACTTAGAAAATAATGCGCCTTGCAAAATTGCTGGATTTGGTACAGTCAGAGTCAAAATGTTCGATGTGATTGTTAGAACACTTATAGATGTAAGACATATATCAGAACTCATATCTTTGAGTGCACTTAACTTAAAGGAATACATATACATTGGTGAAGGTGTAGTTTTGAAGGTGAGAAAGAGTGCTCTTGTTGTCACGAATGGGCATAAAAACTCTACAAAGTTGTATTTTTGCAAGGTTCCACAGTGATTGTGGATGCATTTTGACAGATGATGAAGTTACAAAACTTTAGCATATGAGGCTCGGGCATATGAGTGAGAATAGGATGGCGGACTTCTTAATGGGCAGAAGACTAGAAAAATGGAGTTTTGTGAACATTGTATCTTTGGGAAATAGAAGAGAGTCAAAGTTATTAAAGGAAGACACAACACTAAGGGAACACTTGAATATATCTATTCAGATCTTTGAGGACTAGGCAAAGTACCATCTGACGATGGTTATTATTACTTGATGGCAGTGATTGATGACTTCTCCAGTAAAGTTTGGGAATTCTTATTGAAGCATAAGAGTGACGTATTTGTAACCTTCAAAGAGTGCAAAACATTGATAGAAAAGTATACTAGAAAGCAAGTGAAATGTCTGCGCACTAATAATGGGTTGGAGTTTTGCTCAGATGAATTCAATAGCTTCTGTAGGGCTGAAGGCATCTTGAGACACTTGACAGTGCCTGAAACTCTTCAACAAAATTGTGTGGCAGAATAGATGAACAGAACCTTGATGGAAAATATTTGTTGTATACTTTCAGAGGGTATAAATAAGGTGTGAAGGGATATAAGTTTTTGTGTCCAGAGACTAGTAAGGTGATTGTTAGTAGGAATGTGGTGTTTAATGAACTTGCTATGGTTTGTGGTTCATCTCTTGAGGATTCTGATAAAACTGAGGAGCAAAAATATTCAACTCAGGTCGAGTTGGAAATTGGTTCAGATGAATAATCAGAGATTGTTGAACAATCTACTACAGATCAGTCCAGTTCAGGGTTGACGACATCAATACCTTGTCTACTTTGCCTATACTACCAACACCACAGTATTCTATAACTAAAGATAGACCTCACAGACAGATTAAACCTCTACAGAAGTATAGGAAATACATAGATTCCACTAAGGAGATTTGGTAGGTTATGCATTAAGTGTGGTTGAAGACATTGATTCCATTGAGGAGACTGCTACATATTCGGAGGTAGTCAGTTGCAATGATTCTAGCAAATGGATGATTGCTATGCAAGAGGAGATGTAATCTTTGAGCTAAAATAACACTTGGGACCTTGGTGGAATTACCTAAAGGAAAAGGGTAGTTCGTTGCAAATGGGTGTTCAAAAGAAAAGAAGGCACATCAGGGATTGAAGATGCTAGATACAAAGCTAGATTGGTAGCCAAAGGCTATAGTCATATTTTGGGTGTTGTTTTTACATGTGTTCTCACCAGATTGAAGCACAGTTCTATTCGGGATTTACTTGGAGTGGTGGCTAAGAATGACTTGGAACTTGAGCAAGTAGATGTCAAGACAACATTCTTACATGGAGAACTTGAGAAGAGCATTTACATGTAACAACCAGAGGGATTTATATCTTCAAAAAAGGAAGACTATGAATTGAAGCAGTCACCGAGGCAGTGGTATAAAATGTTTGATTCATTCATGACTACTTATGATTTCGATAGATTTAATTATGATAGTTGTGTGTACTTTAGAAAGGAAAGTGGTGGATCAACTATATATATGTTATTATATGTGCAGCCAAAGATATATCAGAGGTTAGAAAAATAAAATTACAACTTAACAAGGAGTTTAACATGAAGGATTTGGGTGCAGCAAAAAAGATTCTTGGAGTTGAGATCTTGAGAGATAGAAAGACTGGTAGATTGTATTTAAGTCAGAAGGGGTACATTGAGAATGTGCTTGAAAGATTCAATATGGTAAAAGTTAAGGCTGTCAACACTTCTTTGGCTGCCCGCTTCAAACTATCATCTAACTTATGTCCACGGTCAAATGAAGATATTGATTATATGTCTCGGGTTCTTTACTCCAGTGTAGTTGGTTTGTTCATGTATACTATGGTTTGTACAAGACCTGATTTGGCACATGCAGTTAGTACAGTTAACAAATACAGTGGATCTTTAGATACTTGAGAGGCTCTTCAAATGCTTGTTTGCATTTTGGCAAAAATTCTGATGGAGTCATTAGTTATGTAGATTCAGACTATGTAGGGGATCTTGATCAGAGGAGATCACTTACAGGGTATGTGTTTACCCTTGGTGGCTGTACTATCAGCTGAAAATCTACTTTGCAAAATATAGTAGTTTTGTCTATAACAGAAGCATAATACATGACCATTACAGAGGCATGTAAGGAAGCTATTTTTGGCTGAAAGGATTGATTGGTGAAATCAATGAAGACTTACAAATGTGTACATTATTTTGTAATAGTCAGAGTGCAAATTTTTTGACTAAGGATCGGATGTTTCACGAGAGAACGAAGCACATTGATGTGAGGTATCATTTTGTGCTTGATGTGATTGCTCGTGGTGATATTGTAGTGAGCAAGGTTGATACCAGTGATAATCCTACTAATATGATGACAAAACCACTTCTTATTGCTAAGTTTAGATGCTACTACTACATTTGAGCACTAATACACCTTTTGCCTACTTTTCATGATCTTGCAGGTAAAGATCCTCATAAACATCTGAAAGAGTTTCATGTGGTCTGGACGAGTATGAAACTCACTAGAATTACTGAAGAACATATTAAACTGAGAGCCTTTCCATTTTCTCTGAAAGATTCGGCTAAGGATTGACTCTACTATCTACCATCGAGAGGCATTACCACATGGAATGGAATGAAGAGATTATTTCTAGAGAAATGTTTTCCAACTTCAAGGCAGCAAATATTAGGAAAGAAGTTTGTGGTGTCAGACAAGATCACATGGAATCTCTATATGAGTATTGAGAGCTGTTCAAGAAATTGTGTGCAAGTTGTCCCCATCATCAGATCGGTGAGCAACTTCTCATCCAATACTTCTATGAAGGTCTTCAACCCACAGAAAGAAGTATGATTGACACTGCAAGTAGATGAGCTTTGGTTGATAAAACTCCAGAAGGAGTGAGAAATTTAATTGCAAACATGGCAGCCAACTCTCAACAATTTGGCGCTAGATTTGATCTCCCTTCTAGACAAGCTAACGAGGTAAATATCTCATCCATTGAATAATAAATAGTGAGTCTAACCACTCTTGTTCGTCAAATGGATGCAGGTACTATACAAACAGCGAAGGCATGTGGAGTTTGTTCGTCGGTATCCAACTGATATGTGCACAACACTTCAAGAAGAATTCGTTAAACATGTAAATGTAGTCGGTAGTTTTCCTGGACAACCACAGAAGAATTATGATCCCTATTCAAACACGTACAACCAAAGACCGAGGGATCATCCAAATCTTAGCTATGAGAATCGACAAATGAATTAACCTATGAATCAGAATCGATAAAATCTCCAGCAATATAATCAGCCATACCCTCCTAAACAATAACATGGCCAAACTTCTAACTCTGGTGTGTCTTTAGAAGATATTATTAAATCCCTTACCACTAACACTTTGCAATTTCAACAGGAGACCAGGGCTAGCATTCAATGTTTGGAGAATCAAATGGGTCAAATAGCTAATGCGGTCAGTCGGCTAAAGGCGTAAAGTTCGGGGAAACTACCCTCTCAAACAATGGTGAATCCAAAAGAAAATATGAGCGCAATCATCCTGAGAAATGGTAAAAAGGTTGAAATTCCGGTAAAGGCATCCCCAAGGCCGTTGGAGAAAGAAGAGGAAGAAAAAGAGGTTGCAAACAAGACTGACACCAATGATACTAAGGTGACTGAGCGTAAGTTTTTACCCCTCTTTGATTATAAACTAATACCCATTTTCCTCCCGCTTTAGTATGATCTAGAAAATATGAACGAAATTATGATAAGCTGCATGAGATTTTTAGTAAATGTGAGGTAAATATTCCACTTTTAGATATTTTTAAACAAGTGCCTCGTTATGCTAAATTTTTGAAATAATTGTGAAAAAGTAAAAAAAAAACAGAAATTGAAGGGGATTGAAAGGGTAAAAGTTAGAGAACATGTATCTGCAATAATTCAAGAGAAACTTCCTACAAAGTGCACGGATCCAGGTATGTTCACTATCCCTGCATGTAAGCGACATTAAGTTTGAGAAGGCCATGATAGATTCACGAGCATCTATTAATGTCATGTTATATTTTGTATACACTTCCTTGAAACTTGGACTTTTAAATAAAATTGGTGTGATAATTCAACTAGCTAATAAATCTAATGCATATCCTAAGGGGGTAGTTGAGGATGTTCTTGAGAAAGTTAATGAATTGGTTTTTCCTACTGATTTTTATGTGCTTGACATGGGTAATACTAATTATAATATCCCTATCTCGTTAGGAAGACCGTTTTTAAGGACATCCAAAACTTAAATGGATTTCAATAATGGCACATTGACCATGAAATTTGATGATAATATCATTAAACTTAATATCTATGATTTCATGTAATATCCGTGTAATAATAATCATGTTCATTTTATTGATGTGATTGATCAATTAGCACACGACGTTTTTGAATTTGATGCTGAAAATGAATGAAAAGTTGTCATTAGTGAGCATTTTGGGAAGGAAAAATAGGAGCTGACCTTAAACACTGAGTTGCAAAGAATTGTGGCAACATTAAATGCTCTTCCAAAGTTAGGTAACAGTTCTTGTTTTATATTACCAGTTTCTAATTAGAGGCATCTACTTTTTGTTTTGCAGACTTTCATTACAGATTTGAGATCTCACCCCAGTCACCACATGTATTCCATAAAGGTGGATGAACATTGTCAGTTATCATTCCCATTTGACTGGTACACCACAAGAAAGATCGAAGCTAACCATAATAGACCTGAGCTAAATAAGGAAACATTGAGTCGAGCCAAAGACAATAAACAAAGGCGCTGCTTGGGAGATAACCCAAGGAGAATTCGTTCCTTTATCTTTTTATTTTTCACATTTCATTTTTTTATTTTAATTATATTTGTCTTTTTCTTTGCACTGGATCTTACATTGGGGACAATGAAAGTTTTAAGTGTGGGGGAGGGGATTTAGACTTATTGCATTTCAATTTTGAGTGAGTTTAATTTCAATACTCTTTGTATTTCAACTTTGAGTTAGTTTAATTTCAACACTTTTTGCATGATTTTTGTTTTTGGTTGTGTATGCTATTTGCTAGAATTAATTAGGTTTTTGAAGAACTCATAACATGATTGAATGAATAATCCTCAAACTTAGAGTTGATTAGTGGAGTTATGTTTTTTAGGATGGTAGTAACAACTAAATTCTATAGACAAAAGTCGGTGAGATTTTTTAGCCTTTAGACTGATACATCCATAACAGTCTCATTATTTCTTTTCATATGTGATATTCTTCCATGGTTTTGTTTCTCTAGAACTTGCCTTGATTCTCTTCAAGATCACATTGACGCATGCATGCATGAACATGATTAAGACCATCTTTGTTACATAAATGAGCTTCATTAGCCAAATAGCCGACCATGTAATTGAATTTTCCATTGTTGAGCCCCTTTGAGCCTTATTACCTCTTCTTTGTATAAACTCATATTACAAACTTTAAATTGGAAAAACAATGTATTTATCCAAGCCTTAGAGCTAATGGAGTATTGTTGAATGTCTGAGAGGTGTGGGTATGCAAGAAAATAAGTGTGGGAGTGTCAAGATGTATGGTAGTGCTATTATTGGTGAATTGGAACAAATTTTCTATGTCAATTCAAGGAGTTCCAGTATTGGTGTATAATTTGAAGTTTACATTGTGCAAAAAAAATACAACAAGAAGAAAAAAATGAATGATTGAAGAAAAAAAAATAATAAGTGATGAAGGAGTGATTTTAATGTAAAAAAAATTTATATTCATAACTCTTCCTACATCTCAAGAAAGAGTTCGATTTGTGTGGGATAAATGCAAAAATGATGAATCTATCATGTGTAGTGGTTAGTTTATATGTTTTATGTATATGTTTGAGATAAGTCTATTTATCTTTAATCCGCTAGTTTTGATGACTCTTGAGTCACATACCCAAATATTTCCCACATTGACCATAAGATACATTACAACATTTAAAAAGTCCTTATGATTCTTGTAAAACGTATGATCTAAGTGGTGGCGAACGAGAAGATATGCAAGCAAATGGTAGAACATCTCCATTAGAATAAATTTAGCGAAACACTTACCCTTTTAAACACATGAGAGTTGAGTACTTATATCTGTGAGGGTCTACATGTTTAGTTTACACCATCTTCATATGAAAATGCTTGCTAATTGATTATGAGTTGCGTTGAATTTTTATTCATGATATTTTATGTGTTTTGAAAAAGATTGATGGCATTATGACCTAGTACTTTTAGGGAATTAAATTTGAGTTTTGCCCGAGAACGAGCAAAAGCTAAGTGTGGGGGAATTTGATAAGAATGTAAAATGCATATTTTTTCCTCGTTATTTTATGCGTTCGTATATTTATTTTGTGCCAAAATGTACTCATTATGCTCATATTTTGATTTAGGTGGCAATTCTATAGATATGACGTAATTTGGAAGAAATATGTAAAAATATACCAAAAGTGAAAGAAAATGAAAGTTCAGGGACTAAAGAGCAAATATTATAAACTTGTTTCTAACCTTGGGATGAAGATTCGAGAGTGTTAGAGGTCAATTGTGTAGCGACCGAGAACTTTTAATTAATATAAAATTTGTTTTTTCAAAAAACGTGTCGCTAAACTTTAACCATAATTTTAAAGAGAAAGCGCGTTCGTCTAGCCGTTATAAAAACGAATTCAAATTTATTCGATCGAATCCAATCCCAAATAATAATTCTATTAGCAATTCCAATTTATTTTATTTAAATCCAATTTTTAATTATTTCAAGTCCAATATTTATAGTCCAATTATTTGAAATCCATTTATATAGGCCCAATTCCATAAGCTCAAAATTTAAATTAATTATTGGGGTACTTACAAAAATACCCTTAAAATTAGAGGTGTTTTGAAAAATCATGTGAAACATTTTTAGGAAGTAAAAAATACTGTGTAAAATGAAAAAGTGACACAATGTCACTTTTTTATAAAAATTGTCACTTTTTTTAATAAAAATAAAAAAGTGACACAAACTCAAAAAAAAGTGACACACACACTAAAAAAGTGATAAAAACTCAAAAAAGTGACAAATACTTAAAAAAGTGACAAAATATCAATTAAAACCTATGTTTGTTATTCAAAAAAGTGATATAACTTTTTAAAAAGTAACAAACAATAAAAAGTGAAAAAAATAATTCAGAAAAGTGGAGAAAAAAAATGACAAATACTCAAAAAAGTTAAAAACACACAAAAAGTGATAAAATTGTCACTTTTTAAACACAATGTCACTTTTAGAAGTTTAGTGTCATTTTTTACAATCTCACTCTTATTAAGAAGTGATGTTTGTTATTAAAAAAGTGATTGAAATTTCAAGAAGGCGACCGTAAAAAAAGTGAAAATCACTAAAAAAGTGACAAATACTAAAAATGTGACAAAAATTCAAAAAAGTGACATAAGTTTTAACAAAAGTGGCGAATTAAAAATAAAATAAAATAACACATTAAATAAAGTTGCACATATTCAAAAAAAAAGTGACAAAACACTTGAACTTCCCCCTTGAAAGGAAAACAAAATTGGCCACAAAGAAAGAGAATACAATCGAAGTATCATTTCTTTATTGTTTCCTTCAAAAAAGTGACAAAAACGTAAAAAAGTAAAAAACACTAAAAAAGTGATAGAAAATAATAAATAAAAGTTACAAAAACTCAAAAAAGTGATAGAAATAAAAAAAAAAATAACAAGCACTAAAATAAATAACAAAAATTCAAAAAAAGTGACAAGCATCTAAAAAAAGTCACAGAGATAAATAGAGTTCCTTTTCGTTGTGAAGTTATAGATTTCCCATTAATGTTCTCAAATTCAGACTTCCAATAAACTCTACTAATTGTACAAATTTAGATTGTGAAACTAAAACTATACAAGATACCTAGTATAGATCAGTTATCATTGTTGCATTTCCATGACCTGAACTAGCATGAATTCTGTGACATCGGTATACTCGACCACACTAGCATGACCATTCCCAGCATTAACATAAGTGAAATGAATTTTGCTTGACAAGCTATATCACTAAGCAACCAACACACAAATGAGGAAAAAAAACATCAGTTTCACACAAGTGACTAAACATGATTACTCGACAAATCTTATCACATAAGATCTGTAAAAGAAATGAATTCCAGAAACAAGAGTACTTCATTTCATTAATTACCATATAAACATCAGTAGTGCAGAGAAACGAATTCCAGAAACAAGAGTACTTCATTTCAAAACTATACATCCAAAAGAAAAAATAATTCAACCTATTTGAACCCAATCACCCTATTCTGCATTCAAAACTAAAGCCCTATAATTCTTGTGAAGCAGACCTAATTGAACCCTTCCCGCCATTCTTCTTCGACATAAGTGTTTGATGAATATTGGGCAAAAAATTGTCATTCGCAGTTGTCTTTTGTAGCATTCCCAACAAGCTCCAATAACTAAAAATCAAAAATTCAAATTACCAAATCAGCAAATATCAGATATAATTTTATACACAAACACAACAATAAATTAAAATCACATTTATGGACCTCATCAGTTTTTCCTATAGTAAGCCGTGTTTGGAAGATTGTGGACGTGGTGATGACTTGGTAATTAACTTGACATTTGGATGATTTAACTAACCATGTCATTTTTCCATCATCCACATCAGCAGCTTTATTAATAGAGTCCATTCAATGAGTGATACAGTAAGAACCAAGAAGGTTTGAGTTCTTTGAATCTCGTGACCGCATCAAACTCCCCTCCGAACTATGTAGTGATAATGTCCTTTGCGAAAGCCTCTGACACCGTCTTCATCACCATGCCCATAGCGGCTGAGGCTGTTCTATCACCGTTGGGTGGGGAGGATGACGTCTCTTTGGGAGTTTCTAGAATCAGGAATTTGATTTGGGTTTAGAAGTTTAAAACGTATTAATTACGTGATTAAATGTATTAATTAATTAATAGGGTATTATTCAAATTTCTTAATTTTTAGGAGTAGTGGGCCTAATTTCCCCATTACGGGGTACTTACAAAAATACCCTTAAAATTATAGATGTTTTGAAAAAATCATGTGAAATGTTTTTAGGAAGTAAAAAATACTGTGTAAAATGAAAAAGTGACATAATATCACTTTTTTTATAAACTTTTTTATAAAAATTGTTACTTTTTTAAAAAAAGTGACAAACTTAAAAAAAGTGACAAAACTAAAAAAAGTGACTTTCAAAAAGTGGTACAAACTCAAAAAAAAGTGACAATACCAAAATAGCACAATCCATTTCTGCAACACCTTTTTTATCTTCTTAAAAAGTGACAAAAACTTAAAAGGTGACAAAAAACTAAAAAAAGCAGCAAAATTTAAAAAAAGTGACACAATGTCACTTTTTTAAAATTGATGAGCAACTTTGACATCCCTAAGTAATAATGCATAAAATTAAGTAAGTGATAGTGTGACATTTTTTTCCAAAAAGTCATAAACATTCAAAAAGTTGCAAAACACTAATCAAAACTTTAGAATCAATTTAATAAAGTGACAAAAAAAAAAAAAATTGACACACTGTCACTTTTAAAGTTAAGTGTCACTTTTTTATTAAAAAGTGGCATATAATTTTACTTTTATTAAAAATTGATGTTTGTCATTAAAAAAGTGATAAAAATCAAGAAGATGATTGAAAAAAAGTCACAAATTTTTAAAAAGTGACGAATTCAAAAAAGTTGCACAAATTTATAAAGTTTTTAATCACATAGAATCTTGGATTGATTCCAATTAATCCAAATTGTAATTATTTTCCTTCCTTATATAACTTGTGATTCTCTATAAATTGAAATCAATACACAAGAGTAAGGTATTCAACAAAATTGGTACTATGAGAGCATAATTGCTGAAATATCGTACATAAAGTAGAAAATGAACCATAAACATAACAAAAAAGCACAGCCAACCACAAAAAAATCACATAAACAAATTCATTAAAACACAACTTATCGTGATTCAAATAAACATAAAAAACACAAATTCCATCAAAGATCAGCAAAAACCATAGAGGGTTAACAGAAACAAATCTGATGAAACCCAAGTTCATGATTAGTTAGACCAAAAATGAAACCAAGAATTATATTCAACCTAATACAAAGAATGTAAACATTAAAAATGAAATTACAGAAACAGAAATGGAGAGAACTCACAACAAACTTCACTGCTCTTTTCCACTTGCAAACATTCTTCTAAGTTCAACGTCTAAATTGAACTCACAACAAAGTATACAGTATACAAATTGAAGCTTCAAAATCAACTCCAACATCAACAACTTAAATTTTATGCATTCCCACTGTCTTCCCCAAAGCAAAGTAGATATGCCGACTGCTCCAATTTCAAAGCAAAATATCACTATGTCACAACATTCAGCAAACTCACAGCCCTGGTTATCAATAGGCACTGCACCTCATCACCTTTTAGAATCTTGTCATGTCTTCACCCACTGCATTACATGAAAAGTCTCTTAGCAGAATTACTTACCAAACACACATAAAGGAAGCAGAATCTCATAAGAATTAGTATGCAATGTAGCATCTTACCTATATTTTTCTAATGTGTTATCTGCACACCTCCTTAAGTGTAGACCGTTATAACAGCACCTCTAGATGGAAACCAAGATTGATATCATTTATTTAGTCGATAACTCTTTTTAAGAAGAATGAATTCTCAGAAGTCGAAGAAATTAAACATTCCGGGTTCTAGAGGGCCCAATTGCGGCCGAAAGTAGCGATTAGCACGATGAAAGAAATAACATTATTTTCCCATTTAATAAACTTTAACTAGTAACAAAATGTTACATACACACTTAGTTTAGAACCCCAATCTGTCTCTCTTTCTCATTCACTATACCCAAACATAACTTGCTACAATTATATTTCCCTATCATAAATGAACACACTTTGCCCCAAAAATCAAGCATAAACAATCTTTAACATGAAAATTACAGTTTTAGCTGTTAAAGAAATCAACATTTCAGTTTTAGACATTCAAGTCAGCCTAAGATAACAATGGTTCGATAGGGAAAGAAGTGCACAAAAAAAAAAAAAAATAATAAGGCAGCCAGAGTGCACAAAACAGATCTCTGGTACGGTGTTCTTCCTATAAAATGACGTAAAGAAGTGAGAACTGATATTGTGAAGTTAATTTAACTGCAACACAATAAAATGAACCCCCAATAAATTTTGGGATATTATTGAGGAAAAAGGCTACCATAAACACATAATGATTGAAACACACAGAAAATTCACAGCTCACATCTTAATTTACCAGTGGAAGAATGAGGATTCAATGGCTAATGCAAAACATTTACTTTAATGTAATCATAATCCCTAGATATTCAGCCGTCATTTTCCCACCTTGTTTTGCAAAAACCTAATGTTAAACATTAATTTAAGAGCTATTCAATTAAATATATAGAGAAAGAGACTCACCGGCATTTAACCACCATCGTTTAACCGCGACATTAATCGGCGTTTCAATTTCGACGAGTTGTAATCACCGATTTCCTTGTAGGCCATTTATACCTTAGCGCAAATGTTTCCTTTTAACATCTTCATTTTCACAACCCAACACTTTTTTTCAACAAATCTTTCGGTTCAGAGTCGTGAGACTTGCTTTCCAATTCAATATCATTATCATCTTTTTCTTGAATAGCTTCATCACTTTCTCACCATTAATTGGAGAGAGATGAGTGTATAGAATTTGATCCTATGCTGGGGTGATTTGCAGCGAAAATCCGATGAAAGATAGATTGGGGATTTTGGAGAGGTATTGGGGGGTTTATACGTATTAATTACGTTCTTATATAATCTAATTAGTTATTAGGGTATTTATCAAAGGGAAAAATTCATGGATCAGGCTTTATCTTTCATGAAATCAAAAATCAGGCCCAAAGGTTTAAATTTACAAAACTCAGGTTTTTCATTGAATTAATTAATTATATTTTACAATTAATTTATATAATTAAATATTTAACTGATGCACCCCACTCCACCCCACCCACCCCCCACCCAACCACTGTTCTGGCTACTACTCCGACGGCCGACGACAACTCCGATGACCGTTCTCCGACCACGCTTAATTCCGACGACTATTTTCCGGTGACCGTTGACCGCCGCTTAATTTCCGATAACTGCTCCGATTCAAAGGTCACAGATATATTATTAAAGGTCACGGATTATTTTGAGGTCACAAATGAAAAAAAATTATAGGTCACAGATTTTTAATTGATCACAGAATAAAAAAATTTGTTGGTCACAGATCAAAAAAATTATGTCACAGGTCACGTATTTTCAAATTTGTGGGTCACAGATTCCTTATTTAGTCACAAATTATCAATTTTAAAGTCACAGTTCAATATCTAAGTCACAGACATCAAAAAAATCGTCACGGTTCAATAGCTAGGTCACAGACACCCAAAATCCAAACACACGTCCCCCAATCCCAGCACATCACCAATACTTGGTCACAGGTTGACCAAATAGTTGGTCACAGACACTTTGTCACATTTGTTGCCGACCCTAATCCCTAAACCACACACCAATAATAACACCACCAACCACCCAAACCACCACCGTTGCCACCTAACACACCACCACCACAACCACAACCACAACCACCGCCATAATAATACAAAACACCCAAACCATCGCTGCCCGCACCAAGAAAAACACCACCACCGCCCGTCAACCCCGCCACAGATCCGTCCCACAAATCAGCCCAATTACCAACACACACCACAGATCCGCCCCACAAATCACCATAGACCCGCCCCGCAACTCACCACAGATCTGTCCACAAATCAGCCCAACCACCAACACCGGTAGAAGCCTAAATCTGGCAGCAGCCCAGATCCGGCAGAAGTCAGCAGCGTCGTAGGGAATGAAACAGCATCAGCGCCTGTTGGATCTGGGACGCTGCTGCCGTTCGTGGTGACTGCCACAGATCCGTTCAACAGCGTCGCAGGCTGACCGCCAAAATCAGCCCAAATCACCATTGCCTGCGAATCACCATTGACTGCCAAAATCAGCCAAAATCTACCCAAAATCTGTCGCTGCTGACCGCCACAGATCCGTTCCACACAAACCAGCGTCGCAGGGAATGAAACAAATCACCATTGCCTGCGACGCTGCTGAACGGCAGCTGCGACGCTGCTGACCGGCAGCAGCGCCTGTCGCAGCTGCTGTTCAGCAGCGTCGCAGGCAGCAGCGCCTGCGACGCTGCTGAACGGCAGCTGCGACGCCGTTCAGCAATAGGGGAGGGGGGAAGGGGAAGAGGGAGGAGGGGGAGGGAGAAGGGAGAAGGGAGGGGGAGATGCAGGCGGGCCGGGGCGGGCGGTGGTTGGGCGGTGGCAGTGAGAGATGAGATGAAATGAAATGAATTAGGGTTTGGTTAGAGTTTTATATTTAGATAAAGTTTGTGGGGGTAGGTAGGAGGGTGGATATATATTTAATTTAATTTAAAAATATTATTATTAATATTAATTGTGAAATTAAAACCTGATTTTTGATTAAATAAAGTATAAACCTGATTTTTAAAAATATAAAACTAAACACCTGGTTTAGTGTAATTTCCTCTTTATCAAATTGATCAATATTTTAGGGTATTGGGCCTAATTTGCCCTTAATTATTTTAGCCCAAATTTATTAAGTCCAATTAGAAAAACCCCTAAAGCCCAACTATTTGACACAATTATCCACCTAGGGTTTTGTGCCATAATTATCACTATTCATATACCCCACTAGCACTCACACTCACACTCACACTCACACTCACACTCACACTCACACAACATCCATTTGGTAAGAAACTTTCCCTCCCTCAAGCTCTCTCATTTCAAGACACCATTGATGCCATTTCTAGCATCACCAGTGAATTCACAAAGACACACAATGCAGCTCACCAAAAATTGATCACCAACACTGCACAACACCTCCACCATTCTTCACCACTAAACCATCAACCTCATTGCAGCCACCAACATGAAACCACCAAACCAACAGCACACCAAAACCGAGCTCAAACACTGACTACCACCAACAACCACCTCCACAGTCACTCCAACACCATTCACCAAGCAAGCCAACAAGCAGTCACACAAACCCAACCAAACTGCACATCAACGCCCAGCAGCCTGCTCCACCACCAAACTGACGCCACCAACACTGCCTAACAATCCAACCCGAGACTAACAGCCACCTGCCACCAACAACCCAAAACCGTGACCTCCAACTCACGGCCAATCGCCCAAAACCCCCCAAATCGCCTCAATCAAAACCGAAGCCCAAATAACCAAAACCAGGAACATTCATTCACAAAATCGAAACCAAAAAAAAAAAAACAAGAACTGAAAGCGCCCCCCAAATCGAGCCCAAATCGAGACCTCAATCAATGCACAATCGAGATTTAAGCCTCGATTGTGCGAACCGCCACTTACCCAAGCTTCGGCGCCACCGTCTCGACGGTGGCGCCGACACCTCCGTCACCAGTGATGGTTGAAACGGAGGAGGTCCTCCTCGTCGCCTCCCTCTTGAACTCAGGATAGAGAGATGGATATTGTTATTATTTTTTATTTTTGAAAATTTACTTTTAAGCCCCCAAGTTTTAAATTAATTTATTTCAGTCCCTAGGTTTTAAATATTTTAATTTTAACCCTTAACATTTTATTTTTAGTTTTAATGAACTTCAAATCAGTCCCCAAGTTTAGAAAATATTATTTCAGTCCTTAATAGTTTATTTTCAGTTTTAACAAACTTCCAATTAAGTCCTTAATTTATAAAAGGTTTAATTTCAGCCCTTTAGTTTTATTTTCAGCTTTATTATATTTACAGTTTAGTCCCTAACTTTCAAAAGTTATTATTTTCAGCTTTTAGTTTTATTTTCAGCTCAAATATATTTACAGTTTAGTCCCTAACTTTTAAAAGTTACTATTTCAGCCCTTAAACTTTTATTTTCAGATTTAATAAATTTTCAATTTAGCCCCTAAACTTTATTTTATCATTTTAAGCCATTTATTACAATTTCGATAATTTTCAATTAAGTCCCAAAACTTTATTTTAACACTTTAAAACTTTAAAATTTTGAAATACTAATTCAAACTTATTTTCCATTTTGGCTACACGAAACATACGGACGATTGAGAGCTTGAGATCACTTTTCGCTTCATTTTTGCACTAACTCATGAATTATTGAGTAGACTCGCCACCATTAATTAGTTTAAATTATAATTGCATACTTTATGTGAAATTACGTGATTTATATGTTTTAATACATAAGATGAGAATATGTCATATTGTTATGATATTGTTATGCTTGCCATAACTTATATGCTTTAATGTAAGAGAAAGACGAGAATCTCTTATGAGATAAGATGAGAATGTTATGCATAACTTATGTGCTTTATATACACGAGAAAGAAAGACTACCTACACCCAATGATTTTTAAGAGCCTATGATTTTCAAGAAAATGAGCCAAAGAAGATGATGATATCACGTTGTATATTGCATAAGTGTGTATTCAATTATTCTGTAAATTAATTATTGGCGAGGAGTCTACTGAGTATTTTTTCGAAATACTCACTCTGTTATTTTAACAATATTTACAGACTTCGGAGGCGATCATGATTGATGGGCAGTGGTGGCACAAAATTTGATTATCGTAATTTTTAAAATTTGAAGTTTATGTATTTGAACATTGTTAACGTATTGTCGTTTCCGCTATTCCAAAAATATGATATTTAAATTTTAAAATGATTATCCTATGAGTTTTCTTATCGACGAAGTTTTCAATTACAAATGTGATTTAAAAAATTAGGTTATTTCCGCAATTCTCGATTATTAAATTAGGGCAAAAGACGATGATGTGGCAATCTGAATTAACGGAACTCGGGGCGCTACAAATTGTATGAAGAAAGGAGTCAAGGGGACAAAATATAGCCAATACATTATTATATATCAACTTTCAAGCTGAAAAGTCTTGCATCGATTTTCAGCCTCAAATTGAGACCAGTTGTGGACATGGAAAACGATTGAACTCAAAGATAGTTTCTGAAGCAAAGTTGTAGTCCTTTGAGTTAGCGTTCTAAAGCATCTTTAATTACCTCAATTGGACATCGAAAGAGAAAGTTATGACAAACATACTGAGAGCTGTTCGGTTGCCGAAAATCAGGTGAGGCGCGCGCCCTCTCCTACAGGAGAGGCGAGCACCCCAGACCTAAAAAACCTCACTTGAGGCTTGGCAAAAGGCTAAGGCGCGCATATCAAGCCACGATTTTTTCCTGTTTTCTTGTTTGATTGAAACGCGTGTGAAAACCTAATTTTTCACAATATTTAAACCCTAGAACACACGAAAAAGACACCAGAACGCCTCGAAACTCCAAACTCTATTCTTAATTATTTCTCCCTTAGATTCATGAATTATAACTAAACTTTTATACTTGGTCGAAGGAAACGGAAGCCTCAGAACCACATATTGTGAGATCTAAATAGTTTTCTTATTGTTTGATTTATATTTTTAGTATTGAATGTTTTTCTGCATTTATTTCTATGATTTGTTGCATTTAATTGCTAGAGGGCCCGCTAGTTCATTGAATGTAACAATCTACCGCTAATTTAAACATCAAATCCATAATTGTTTGATCCCTTTAACTTGTGAAGCACTAGGATTTGATGATTTTCTGCGATAGAGGTTATTGAATCTTAAGAAGGGTATTTAAATAGATTGAGTGCAACCGCTGGTGCTTGTGTTATCTAGTTCATCGATTTCTCTATTGTGTAAAACTGTTATTAAATTGAATCTTGAGCGTTGGTATAGGTTATTTAATAATTAGGGGTAATTAGAACGCTAGTTTCTAACTACTTTAAAATAAGGAGATATAGAAAAATAATTCCAACGATGAATATTCAAAATATGAATTGAATTATCATTGCATCTATGATCAATTGTAGATTTCCGACAGTGGATGTGGACTTAAACCAAGGTTAATCTTTTGATTGTTTTCGTTAATTTAATTTTCATTGTCATTAATTGCGTTATTTACAATTATTTGTATACAAAAACCTCCCAATCATTGTAAGGAGTAAAAAATATTGAATTACACACTCTTTGTGAGATCGACCCTTACTTCCACTACTACATTAGTTTTAAAGGTTTAAGGACTATTTTTGGGTGCCTACAACAGCACACCAATAGTTGGTAGGTTAGCTTAGGGTTCGGGGTTCCATGTTTGGAACAAGAAGGATTAACGCCAGCTTTTCTCTAGCTGCTTGCCGGAGTGGTGTTCGAGCGGATGGATCAGAGAATACCTCGCTCAACCTTTACCCCACTGTCTCCCGAGCGATAGACCCTTCGCTTGAGCGAAGCTGCCTTCTTGCTCGAGTGACACATTTTACGGCCATACCTAATTTCTCTTCCTGAGAATTTTACTTGGCTCATACAACCTATTTCGTCCAACATATAAACTCTTGGTGTCTCATTTTCTGCGGTGAGGAGGTTAAACATATTACATTCTTGAGAAAATTCATGCTTCATCATATTTAAAGTTCAATCATTCAATTGTTTACACGCCAAGTCTTGCGAAAACATCAAAGAGCCAAATTAAACATTGGATTGTATTCTTTGCTTGGATCTTCTACTAGATTGAGTCGTCAACTGTGCTACATTGAAGATCAATGAAGAAGTAAATAGTGAAGAGTTCTTTGGGGAAGATCTACATGAGATAAACTGCGTAAAGAGTCAGGATTGGAGTTCTTGTGCTCATTCCAGGAGGACTTCTTTACAAAGAAGATCCGGGAGTGGTGTTCGTGTACACATTCCAGGAGGGCTGCTTCGTACTTTAGACATGAGATCAAAAAGCTTGTGTTGTCAGCTTTGCTGGTGGTCTGTAAGTTAATTGACAATTTATAGTGGATCTTTGACTAGCAAAGTGCCCGGAGTTTTTCCCACGTTGGGTTTCTATGTGAACAATTCTGTGTCGTTTACTGTTTTATTTATTGTTTAGATATTGTTGAGGTATTCAAAGATAGGTTTAATTGGATTGTATGACTAATCACCTAGACATAATTAACGTGTGTCATATTGCTAGTTAATTAGTTTTGATTATTTCGCATTTACACCTAATCACCCCTCCTCTAGGTGTAGTTGGGTCGAATTTTGCGTTTCTCAATTGTTATTAGAGCCTAATTTCGTGTCCTGACCCATGTTTTGATTGTCTAGTCGAGTAGTTTATTGTCTGTTCCTCCATTTTTTGATGGAAGCAACTATGCCTACTAGAAAGTTAGAATGAGAGCTTTTCTTAAGGCGTTGGATGAGCGCATATGGTTAAGTGTGCAGAATGGGTAGACTTCACTCTCAACAATTGTTGGTAGTGTTGTTACACTCACAGATATTTCATTTTGGTCTAAAACTAATCTTGATGAGTATAATTGGAATAGTAAAGGTCTGCATGCTTTGTTTATGGCGGGGTCTCCTAAGGAATTTAGGAGAGTGTCTATGTGTGAGACTGTTAAAGAGGTTTGTGATATTTTGAAGACTACCCACGAGAGTACTAAGATTGTGAAAAACTTCAAAATGCAAATGTTGACTTCTAAGTTTAAAGAACTTAGGATGAATGATGATGAGAGGTTTGATGAGTTCTATGCTAAACTGAACGATATTATGAACTCTACTTTCAATCTAGGCGAACGGATCACTGAGTCAAAAATCATTCGTAAGGTTCTTAGATCCCTACTTGAGAGGTTTAGACCTAAGGTAACTGCAATTGAAGAAAGTAAGGATCTCGACGCCCTTAAAATAGAATAACTTGTTAGATCCCTCCAAACCTATGAGTTGACCTTAGCTCAGCCTAAGAAACAAAAATCCTTTGGCTTGAACACCCATAGGGAAGAAAATTCTGAGTATGGTGATGTAGAGTCCCTTAAAGGTGAGGAGATGACCTATTTCATAAAAAAGTTTAAGAAGGCCTTAAGGAATAGACCAAAACCATAACTTAGGTAGATGAGTCCCCTTAGGAAATTTCAGAAGAAAAAACGTGATAAGAGTGGTGGTAAGAGGGTCTAGTAGTGAGCTCCAGTCGTTTAGATGTCATGAGTACCATGGGTTTGGGCACTATAGGAATGAATGCCCTAATCTCAAGAGGAGCTCGATGAAGGATAGAGGTAGAGTCTTAGATGCTGCACTGTCTGATGATGACTCTAGTAAGAGTGATCCTAGTGTGCAGTCTGAGTGTGAGAATGTAGGGAAGTACATGGCCTTTGTGTCTCAAGTAGAGAGTAAATCTGAGAAGGCTAGTGAAAAGACTGAGGTTGAGAGCTGTAATGAGGCCTCTAATGATGAGGATAATCTTCAGGTTGTGTACCGAAATTGTATGAGGAGAGTCTTAAGATTAAGAAACTCAACCATGCCCTACTTAAGAAAGTTGATTCCTTAGAGCGAGAGAAAGAGAGACTAACTGGTGAGCTTAAGGACTCGAACAATTCATTGAGTGAGTTGAGATATACCAATGAGAGGTTAGAAGAGAAAGTTAAGACCCTTACGAGCAATTTAGAAAACTCTAATTCTCAACTTGAGGCTTTCTCTAGTGGGACTAAGAAGCTTGATAATCTCTTAGGTATGAACAAGCCTACAGGTGATCACTATGGTGTCTTGGGTCACATTAGGTCGAGGTGTCATATGTGTGTGCGCAGGAAGAGAAATAAGGGTATTCCTAGTCAGGTTAATTCTCTTTCCAATCAAGTATTTCAACTGACTGAGATCATCTCTCAATTGACTAGGACTACCACCACTGCTAGGAAGGCATGGGTCAAGAAAGTTAACGTTGACCGTATGACAGTCACTGGTGCTTATACACTATACTGATCTCATTTGTGGGTGTTTGCATGCATTGTCCATTACATTAGTTCATTTTGCATCCATCTTACACTTTGCATGCATTTATTTGTTTTCGAGTTTTGCTTTGCTATTAAATAATTTTTTTTTATTAGTCTTGTGGGCTTTTTTTTTTGTGTGAGCTTTCCCTTTGAAAAAGAAAAATTCAAAAACATTGAGAAAAGTTTAAAAGAAAAAAAATGTCATTATTTTTGTTTGGCTGTTTTATGGACTACTGCATCATGTGTGTGAAACTTGACAATGCATGTTGAGAATGAATATACATTTATCTGATGAATAGTCCGTACTCCATCACATGATTGTTAGTTTCTCTAGAGTATTTAGTATATGTCCAATCATGTATTCTTTGCATATCACACACCACCTTGTAAATAGGTCTTGACCGCATATGTGAGACTTTGGATGGTCGTCTTGATATGGTGACTTTGAACTTGAGTTGACTAATTGTGTTAGACCTAATCTCATGCATATACCCCTATTGATTTAAAAAATATACATTGATGTATGCACATTACCTTAACGTTCTTTTTCGAGGCTATTTGATTCGAGCAATTAAGCATACGAGATATCTCTATACCTGGTGCCTATAGTCAACTGACTTGGATTAATCGTCCCAAAACTCGCTACAGTGAACTAGAACTTGTACTTAGGTCATCTTAGTTGCTCAGTGAACTAGAACCTGTACTTAAGATGTAAAATAAGATAAGCCGAATAAAATATTGGTACAAAGACATGTTTATATTTAGGGGGAGAAAAAGATAAATTTGTATCATGCCAAGCAAGTTTTTTTTTTTTTTTTGTATAGGTCCTAACGTGCTTAAAAGTTTGACTTCCATAAGTAGAGAATAGACTTATTGGCAATGATTCTTGGCATGTCCCTTCTCACAAAATTAAGGTTTGGAGTCTGATTTACTTGGAATTAGTGACACATTACACACGTAAGTCACATATACAACTTATTTCGATCAAATATGATCTATGTGTGTGGGATAGCACTTATGTTCTTAAATTTTGCATATTTATGTTCAACTGTATTTTCTCGTTGATCAAAATGTTGAAGTGCGTGCCATACGTTTTTTTTAAAAAGGTGGTGCTAAAACTAAAAGTTTTGGAAAATGTGCTATTTTTATCATTTTTGGAAAACTGTACTTAAAAATGATTTTTTCAAATATTGGGTGACATTTGTGACATTTGAGCTTTTGGTCGATTTACGCTTGAATGTCGCTCGAGCGACACTTTCAGATTTAGTTCGCTCGAGCTTCGCTGACCCTCGCTCGAGCGGTGGTCGTTTATAATGCACGACTTCATCTTGATTTTTACTCATTTTTCATCCATTTTCTCTCTAATTTTGATCACCTGCCATCAAATTAGTAAAAATTCTTTAATTTCATGGCTTGGGCATTTCGTTTCGAAGTCATTATCATCATTGACGTCATCAAATTCCAACATTTCGAAGATAAATTTTCTCAAACCCTAATTTTTTTTTTTGGGTTTCTTGATTTTCATGGACTCTTGCCTCAATTTTCACATACATACATATGATGCGGGTGTGTTAACATTGCTAGATTGTTTGTGCATCAATGAGATTCATTTTTTTTCATGAATTTGACGATGTTGGACATTATATTGGATGAACTTTATTGGACTTGCTATCTTTAGCTTCTATTGATTGATTTTGATGGAGATTAGGATAGGTTTTGATGTTGGATATCATGTTTGTGAGTGTAGGATGTTGGGTTGGTCATGGTTTTCACCAATTGTGCTTTGATTTGCATGACTTTACATTGTCCTCAACATGTTCGATGAAATGCCTCTTTAGTTTGATCGTGTGATTTTGGCCATGATTTTGCGTACGAGTTATATGTCTTACCACGAACACTTCTATGCACTCACATGTCAATTTGGAGTTGATTGGCATTGAATTTTGGGTTAGGTAATGTGTCACTCATTTTACTCCTCCGTCTAGACACCACTGCACCTCCATCTAGACATTACTGTACCTCAGTCCTGCAGTCAATGCACTATGCCTATGCACTATCCTATTTGACTCATTTGCTTTGATTTACGAGCATGTGGCATATGTTTGCCCTGATTTGCATTTATTTACGTGTCCTGATATAATTTTTCATCGTTTTACGTGTTTGCTTCACTTGCACATCATGTTCACGCATCTTCATGCATCAGACTACATGGTCGTTCGTGTGGTCTACATTTTTTTTGTCTCATCTCTTGACATATTGTTCTACCATCATTTTCCAGATGCCGCCAAAGAGAGCTCGGACCACCACACAGCAGACAAGTGGATCTCTCTCCTACAATCAGGCGCATTTTGTTTCTTCCACTGCTTTCGAGGTGTTTACTTCTTAGTTCTCACATCGCACTGTCCTCGAAGAGTGTGAGCTTATTAGTTGATTTATCCCCTGATATTGCTACCATTTTCATTTTTTGGGATTGTGAGTCTTTGTTGACTAGGTTGGTTCCCCCTCCTATTTTGTTGGTTCAGGAGTTCTTCACGAACATCCATGAGGTTTGCGTTACATTCTTTAGAGTCTATATTAGAGGTCGTACTCTTTGGCTCTCTCTTGATATTTTGGCCGAGTCTCTTCATATTCCTTAGGTTCCTCACTCGATCTTTTCTTATCTTTTTGGTGAGATCGGTCCTTCTAATACTGTGGTTTATTTTACTCTGTTCGATACCTCATTGGTAGGGGGTTCGATTGTAGTCCACACTGGATTGTTCCCAATCGAGTGACAAGTATTGTTGCGCATTGTGTGCACGAACCTGTATCCGGTCGCACACACTTCTTCTTTAGCATCTGATAGGGCTCGATTTCTATCGCCCTAGTTCATGATGACTCGATTGATCTTCCTACTTTGATGTGCCAGCATATTCTTCGTACTTTCAGAGTCCATGGTCGTAGGATAGGTCTTCCTTATGCTTGCCTAATACATTGGTTGGTCACCATCCTTGGTGTTGTTTTTCCCGAGGGTTCCTCTGGTCGGATTAGTCAACCGATTAGCCATACCACTATTTTGCAGAGTCGATCACATGCTACTTCATCTTCTACTCAGGCTGCGCCTACTGATCCTGTAGTGCCAGCTGACCCTATTGGTGATCTTATCTCTACTGATCCGTCCTCCATTCCACCTTGTGAGGCTCCGTCCACTTCTAACGTTCTTCCTTCTACGTCTTCTTCCACCCCTCATGTTTCTTCGATTATTGATCCCCTGGCTATCTTGATGGGCTAGATGTCTACTATGATCAGCTAGCAGGCCCGACTACTAGCAGAGGTAACTCAGACGAGGGCAAAGGTCACTGTCTTGCGTGGAGAGGTTGTTGATTTTCAGCATAGCTTGCGCTGGATGCATGCGCACTAGGACAATGTAAGTGATGATCCCAATGCCTTTGGTGAGGATGATGCTCCTGCGACATTGTATACGGATCTTCATTGTAGATTTTGCACGCTTTGACGATTGACTAGACATTAGGCTCCATTATGATGTATTGTCCATTTTTTTGAACAGTTGTCTAGTTCATTGATATATAAAATCTATTGTTTTTTGCTTGATCTATCTATTCTCGGCATCCATTTGTATATTGTTGTGTGATTTTGCTCCGTCCCTTCGACATTTGTGACAAAAAGGAGAGATGATTTTATAGTGAGGAGATCTAGTCATACACATTTATCTGTTAAAAACATATTGATACATATCATTTGTCTATATTAGGGCTATCCGTAGGTTGGTTTGGTTCTGCTCGGTTCCAAAATTTTCGGGTATTTAATAAATGGACCCGTCTGGTCCAAATATAATTATTGAACTGTTCGGGTTTGGTTCCTTTCAGTTTCATACCATAATTAAATTTTTAACATTTACATCAACACTACATAAAAATAACTAATGACATTTCATTCGTAACTTTTACAAATTAACGTAGCCCAGTTCAAAAATATATAAATAACTAGTTGTCGAATAACATTAATTCAATGCATACAAATACCAAAAAGTAGATATTAATATTAAAATGTCGGTGATCCATATCAATTAATTTACTTCACATAGCCTGCATACATAAAGAAAATGAAATATAAATTAAAAGTTATAAAAATGAAATATTTTTAAGTATTTGTAATACTTACCAACTATTTGATTTAATCATCAACTATTTGAAAATAACCCATTTCATTACCGAAACCTACCAAATCAATAATCATAAAGTAAGAACGGAGGTCGAAGAAGGAGTGTTAGGCCGAGGTTTACTGTTTACGTTATTGATTGTTAAAGTCTTGATTCTTGAACTTGATTCCATGAAGAAGCCGAGAAGAATGAACTGAAGAGAGGAGACCGAGAGGCGAGATGATGGTAACTGGTAAGGAGTAATTCTATGTATTTGACATTTGAGGGTTTTTATTGGGCTTTTTGGGCTAGGGCTTTTTTGTTAGTGCCACATAATATTTTCGGTCCAATGGAGCGGATTGGTTTTTTTTATTTATGGCCCCGAAAAAATTGAGGCCCAATGCTTAAAATTATGAAATCATCTGATTTATTTAATTAATTTCTTAATCTATTTATAAAAATAAAAAAATTAATTAATTCAATAAAAAAATAAAAAAAGTATTTAGTTTCGGTTCTTATTTAGTTCTTCGGTTCTTGGTCTAGACCCGAGACCCGACCCATACCTAGCGGTTCTCAATTCGGGTACCCGTTCAGGTATTTAACTTATGAAAAAACCGTTCGGTTCAGTTCAGGTTCGGTTCGATTCGAGGCTTTTGGACACTCTCAGTCTATATGGGTCCTAAGGGTTAGACATAGATACATTTTTTTGACATTTGACTCTGATATACATTTGCATTGATGATTGTTATGTCATATGTCTTAGGGGTCGTTGGGGTGAGACATAGATACTGTATAAACATATTATGCTTTACACTTCTTGGTTATCTTTTGCAAATGTCATATGTCTGAGGGGTTGTAGGGGTGAGACATAGATACATTTCCTACTGCGTTATGACTTACATTTTACAGTAGTAGCATTACAGTTGTATTGCATATCATGCACTAAGGAGGAGCATGCGCATTGCAAAATGTGTTGCAATTCATGCATGGCTGTTTGAGTTTTCTTGATGTTTTATGGTATTAATGTGATTATGGTATTTTGGTTAATATTAATATTGCATCTCAAACTAGTCTGCTTGTTTTCACTGATAATGATTCTAAGTACTTTATCACTTATTTTTTGTATCACGTTTTTTTACACTGGGTTGTGAGTTTTTGATTTCAAGATATAGGTTTAACAACGTGGAAGCTCATTAAGTTGGTTTAGTTGGACTTGGGAAGTTTTGATAGGTTGTTGTTTGTTTTGTATTGTGTTTTGTCATAGAATGCCAAAGGAAGAGTTTGTTAGGTTTATATTTTGTATTGGCTATTCTGTGAACAAATTGACCAACTTGAAGAATTATAAAAGTTTAGGGACTGAATTGTAAAGTTTCATAGTTGGTAAGTTAGCTTAGGGTTTGAGTTTCCATGTTTGGAACAAGAAGGATTTACACCGACTTTTAGCTAGTTGCTCGTCGGAGTGCTGCTCGGACTGATGGAACAGAGACTACCTCGCTCAACTTTAGCCCCATTGTCGCTCGAGCGACAGACCATTTGCTCGAGCAAAGTTGCCTTCTTGCTCGAGCGACCTATTTTAAGGTCAGACTTAAATTCTATTCACGAGACTTTACTTGGTCCATACAACCTATTTCGTCCAACATATAGATTTTTGGTGCCACGTTTTCTACGGTGAGAAGCTTGACTAATTGTGTTAGACCTAATCTCATGCATATACCTCCTATTGAATTAAAAATATATATATTGATGTATGCTCATTACCTTTATGTTCTTCGAGGCTATTTGACTTAAGCAATTAAGCCTACATGGTATATCTATACATGGTGCCTATGGTCAGCTGACTTGGGTTAACCGGCCCAAAACTCGCTACAAGGGTCATCTTAGTTGCCCAGTGTACTAGAACCTGTACTTAAGATGTAAAATAAGATGAGCCGAATAAAATATTGGTACAAAAACATGTTTAAATTTAGGGGGAGAAAAAGATAAATTTGTATCATGCCAAATGAGTTTTATTTGTATATGTCATAACGTGCTTAAAAGTTTTACTTCCATAAGTAAAGAATATACCTATTGATAGTGATTCTTGGCGTGTTCCTTCTCACAAAATTAAGGATTTGAGTCTAATTTACTTGGAATTAGTGACACATTACAAACGTGAATCACATATACAACTTACTCAGGTTAAACCTGATTTTTGTGTGTAGGGCAGCACTTATGTTCTTAAATTTTGCATATTTATGTTCAACTGTATTTTCTCTTTGATCAACATGTTGAAGTGTGTGCCATATGTTTTTTTTAAAAGGGTGGTGCTAAAAGCCTAAAACTGAAAGTTTTGGAAAATGTGCTATTTTTATCATTTCTGAAAAATTGTACTTAAAAATGAATTTTTCAAATATTGGGTGTTATTTTTGATATTTGAGCTTTCGCTCGATTTATGCTTGAATGTCGCTCAAGCGACACTTTCAGATTTAGTTCGCTCGAGCGACCGTCATTTCTAAGGCGTGACTCCAGCCTCATTTTTACTCATTTTTCATCCATTTTCTCTCCAATTTTGATCACCCACCATCAAATTACTGAAATTTCTTTAATTTCAAGGCTTGGGCTTTTCGTTTGGAAGTTATTATCATCATTTACATCATCCAATTCCAACATTGCCAAGGTAAATTTTCTCAAACCCAAATTTTTTTTTGGTGGTTTCTTGATTTTCATGGACTCAGACGAGGACAGAGGTCACTGCCTTGCATGGGGAGGTCACAGATGTTCAGCGTCCCTTACACTGGATGCATGCGCACTAGGACTATGTGAGTATGATCCTGATGCCTCTGGTGAGGATGATGCTCCCGCGACATAGTATATAGATCTTCATTGTAGATTTTGCACGCTTTGAAGATTGACTAGTCATTAGGCTCCCTTATGATGTATTGTCCATTTTTTTTGAACAGTTGTCTAGTTCATTGATATATAAAATCTATTGTTTTTTGCTTGGTCTGTCTATTCTCGGCATCCATTTGTATATTTTGTGTGATTTTGCTCCGTCCCTTCGACATTTGTGACAAAGAAGAGGAAATGATTTTATAGTAAGGAGATCTAATCATACACATTTATCTGTTAAGAACATACTGACACATATCATTTGTCTATAGGGTTTGTAGGGGTGAGACATAGATACATTTTTTTACATTTGCATTGATGATTGTTATGTCATATGTCTTAGGGATCTTTGGGATGAGACATAGATACTGTATAGACATATTATGCTTTACACTTCTTGGTTATCTTTTGCATATGTCATATGTCTGAGGGGTTGTAGGGGTGAGACATAGATATATTTCCTACTGCGTTATGACTTACATTTTACAGTAGTAGCATTACAGTTGCATTGCATATCATGCACCGAGGAGGAGCATGCGCATTGCAAAATGTATTGCAATTCATGCATGGTTGTTTGAGTTTTCTTAATGTTTTATGGTATTAATGTGGTTATGGTATTTTGGTTAACATTAATATTGCATCTCAAACTAGTCTACTTGTTTTCACTGATAATGATTCTAAGTACTTTATCACTTATTTTTTGTATCACGTTCTTTTACACTGGGTTGTGAGTTTTTGATTTCAAGATATAGGTTTAACAACGTGGAAGCTCATTCAGTTGGTTTAGTTGGACTTGGGTATTTTTGATAGGTTGTTGTTTATTTTGTATTGTGTTTTGTCATAGAATGCCAAAGGAAGAGTTTGTTAGGTTTATATTTTGTATTGGCTATTCTGTGAACAAATTGACCAACTTGAAGAATTATAAAAGTTTAGGGACTGAATTGTAAAGTTTCATAGTCGGTAAGTTAGCTTAGGGTTTGAGTTTCCATGTTTGGAACAAGAAGGATTTACACCGACTTTTAGCTAGTTGCTCGTCGGAGTGCTGCTCGAACTGATGGAACAGAGACTACCTCGCTCAACTTTAGCCCCATTGTCGCTCGAGCGACATACCATTTGCTCGAGCAAAGCTGCCTTCTTGCTCGAGCGACCTATTTTAAGGTCAGACTTAAATTCTATTCACGAGACTTTACTTGGTCCATACAACCTATTTCGTCCAACATATAGATTTTTGGTGCCACGTTTTCTACGGTGAGAAGCTTGACTAATTGTGTTAGACCTAATCTCATGCATATACCTCCTATTGAATTAAAAATATATATATTGATGTATGCTCATTACCTTTATGTTCTTCGAGGCTATTTGACTTAAGCAATTAAGCCTACATGGTATATCTATACATGGTGCCTATGGTCAGCTGACTTGGGTTAACCGGCCCAAAACTCGCTACAAGGGTCATCTTAGTTGCCCAGTGTACTAGAACCTGTACTTAAGATGTAAAATAAGATGAGCCGAATAAAATATTGGTACAAAAACATGTTTAAATTTAGGGGGAGAAAAAGATAAATTTGTATCATGCCAAATGAGTTTTATTTGTATATGTCATAACGTGCTTAAAAGTTTTACTTCCATAAGTAAAGAATATACCTATTGATAGTGATTCTTGGCGTGTTCCTTCTCACAAAATTAAGGATTTGAGTCTAATTTACTTGGAATTAGTGACACATTACAAACGTGAATCACATATACAACTTACTCAGGTTAAACCTGATTTTTGTGTGTAGGGCAGCACTTATGTTCTTAAATTTTGCATATTTATGTTCAACTGTATTTTCTCTTTGATCAACATGTTGAAGTGTGTGCCATATGTTTTTTTTAAAAGGGTGGTGCTAAAAGCCTAAAACTGAAAGTTTTGGAAAATGTGCTATTTTTATCATTTCTGAAAAATTGTACTTAAAAATGAATTTTTCAAATATTGGGTGTTATTTTTGATATTTGAGCTTTCGCTCGATTTATGCTTGAATGTCGCTCAAGCGACACTTTCAGATTTAGTTCGCTCGAGCGACCGTCATTTCTAAGGCGTGACTCCAGCCTCATTTTTACTCATTTTTCATCCATTTTCTCTCCAATTTTGATCACCCACCATCAAATTACTGAAATTTCTTTAATTTCAAGGCTTGGGCTTTTCGTTTGGAAGTTATTATCATCATTTACATCATCCAATTCCAACATTGCCAAGGTAAATTTTCTCAAACCCAAATTTTTTTTTGGTGGTTTCTTGATTTTCATGGACTCAGACGAGGACAGAGGTCACTGCCTTGCATGGGGAGGTCACAGATGTTCAGCGTCCCTTACACTGGATGCATGCGCACTAGGACTATGTGAGTATGATCCTGATGCCTCTGGTGAGGATGATGCTCCCGCGACATAGTATATAGATCTTCATTGTAGATTTTGCACGCTTTGAAGATTGACTAGTCATTAGGCTCCCTTATGATGTATTGTCCATTTTTTTTGAACAGTTGTCTAGTTCATTGATATATAAAATCTATTGTTTTTTGCTTGGTCTGTCTATTCTCGGCATCCATTTGTATATTTTGTGTGATTTTGCTCCGTCCCTTCGACATTTGTGACAAAGAAGAGGAAATGATTTTATAGTAAGGAGATCTAATCATACACATTTATCTGTTAAGAACATACTGACACATATCATTTGTCTATAGGGTTTGTAGGGGTGAGACATAGATACATTTTTTTACATTTGCATTGATGATTGTTATGTCATATGTCTTAGGGATCTTTGGGATGAGACATAGATACTGTATAGACATATTATGCTTTACACTTCTTGGTTATCTTTTGCATATGTCATATGTCTGAGGGGTTGTAGGGGTGAGACATAGATATATTTCCTACTGCGTTATGACTTACATTTTACAGTAGTAGCATTACAGTTGCATTGCATATCATGCACCGAGGAGGAGCATGCGCATTGCAAAATGTATTGCAATTCATGCATGGTTGTTTGAGTTTTCTTAATGTTTTATGGTATTAATGTGGTTATGGTATTTTGGTTAACATTAATATTGCATCTCAAACTAGTCTACTTGTTTTCACTGATAATGATTCTAAGTACTTTATCACTTATTTTTTGTATCACGTTCTTTTACACTGGGTTGTGAGTTTTTGATTTCAAGATATAGGTTTAACAACGTGGAAGCTCATTCAGTTGGTTTAGTTGGACTTGGGTATTTTTGATAGGTTGTTGTTTATTTTGTATTGTGTTTTGTCATAGAATGCCAAAGGAAGAGTTTGTTAGGTTTATATTTTGTATTGGCTATTCTGTGAACAAATTGACCAACTTGAAGAATTATAAAAGTTTAGGGACTGAATTGTAAAGTTTCATAGTCGGTAAGTTAGCTTAGGGTTTGAGTTTCCATGTTTGGAACAAGAAGGATTTACACCGACTTTTAGCTAGTTGCTCGTCGGAGTGCTGCTCGAACTGATGGAACAGAGACTACCTCGCTCAACTTTAGCCCCATTGTCGCTCGAGCGACATACCATTTGCTCGAGCAAAGCTGCCTTCTTGCTCGAGCGACCTATTTTAAGGTCAGACTTAAATTCTATTCACGAGACTTTACTTGGTCCATACAACCTATTTCGTCCAACATATAGATTTTTGGTGCCACGTTTTCTACGGTGAGAAGCTTGACTAATTGTGTTAGACCTAATCTCATGCATATACCTCCTATTGAATTAAAAATATATATATTGATGTATGCTCATTACCTTTATGTTCTTCGAGGCTATTTGACTTAAGCAATTAAGCCTACATGGTATATCTATACATGGTGCCTATGGTCAGCTGACTTGGGTTAACCGGCCCAAAACTCGCTACAAGGGTCATCTTAGTTGCCCAGTGTACTAGAACCTGTACTTAAGATGTAAAATAAGATGAGCCGAATAAAATATTGGTACAAAAACATGTTTAAATTTAGGGGGAGAAAAAGATAAATTTGTATCATGCCAAATGAGTTTTATTTGTATATGTCATAACGTGGTTAAAAGTTTTACTTCCATAAGTAAAGAATATACCTATTGATAGTGATTCTTGGCGTGTTCCTTCTCACAAAATTAAGGATTTGAGTCTAATTTACTTGGAATTAGTGACACATTACAAACGTGAATCACATATACAACTTACTCAGGTTAAACCTGATTTTTGTGTGTAGGGCAGCACTTATGTTCTTAAATTTTGCATATTTATGTTCAACTGTATTTTCTCTTTGATCAACATGTTGAAGTGTGTGCCATATGTTTTTTTTAAAAGGGTGGTGCTAAAAGCCTAAAACTGAAAGTTTTGGAAAATGTGCTATTTTTATCATTTCTGAAAAATTGTACTTAAAAATGAATTTTTCAAATATTGGGTGTTATTTTTGATATTTGAGCTTTCGCTCGATTTATGCTTGAATGTCGCTCAAGCGACACTTTCAGATTTAGTTCGCTCGAGCGACCGTCATTTCTAAGGCGTGACTCCAGCCTCATTTTTACTCATTTTTCATCCATTTTCTCTCCAATTTTGATCACCCATCATCAAATTACTGAAATTTCTTTAATTTCAAGGCTTGGGCATTTTGTTTGGAAGTTATTATCATCATTTACATCATCCAATTCCAACATTGCCAAGGTAAATTTTCTCAAACCCAAATTTTTTTTTGGTGGTTTCTTGATTTTCATGGACTCAGACGAGGACAGAGGTCACTGCCTTGCATGGGGAGGTCACAGATGTTCAGCGTCGCTTACACTGGATGCATGCGCACTAGGACTATGTGAGTATGATCCTGATGCCTCTGGTGAGGATGATGCTCCCGCGACATAGTATATAGATCTTCATTGTAGATTTTGCACGCTTTGAAGATTGACTAGTCATTAGGCTCCCTTATGATGTATTGTCCATTTTTTTGAACAGTTGTCTAGTTCATTGATATATAAAATCTATTGTTTTTTGCTTGATCTGTCTATTCTCGACATCCATTTGTATGTTTTGTGTGATTTTGCTCCGTCCCTTCGACATTTGTGACAAAGAAGAAGAAAGGATTTTATAGTAAGGAGATCTAATCATACACATTTATCTGTTAAGAACATACTGACATAGATACTGTATAGACATATTATGCTTTACACTTCTTGGTTATCTTTTTGCATATGTCATATGTCTGAGGGGTTGTAGGGGTGATACATAGATACATTTCCTACTGCGTTATGGCTTACATTTTACAGTAGTAGCATTACAGTTGCATTGCATATCATGCACTAAGGAGGAGCATGCGCATTGCAAATTGTGTTGCATTTCATGCATGGTTGTTTGAGTTTTCTTGATGTTTTATGGTATTAATGTAGTTATGGTGTTTTGGTTAACATTAATACTACATCTCTAACTAGTTTGCTTGTTTTCACTGTTAATGATTCTAAGTACTTTATCACTTATTTTTTGTATCACGTTCTTTTACACTGGGTTGTTAGTTTTTGATTTCAAGATATACGTTTAACAACATGGAAGCTCATTCAGTTGGTTTAGTTGGACTTGGGTAGTTTTGATAGGTTGTTGTTTGTTTTGTATTGTGTTTTGTCATAGAATGCCAAATGGGGAGTTTGTTAGGTTTATATTTTGTATTGGCTATTTTGTAAACAAATTGACCAACTTGAACAATTATAAAAGTTTAGGGGTTGAATTGTAAAGTTTCATAGTTGGTAGGTTAGCTTCGGGTTTGGGGTTTCATGTTTTGAACAAGAAGGATTTACGCCGACTTTTCGCTAGCTGCTCACCGGAGTGCTGCTCAGGCGGATGGAATATAGACTACCTTGCTCAACCTTCGCCCCACTGTCGCTCGAGTGACAGACCCTTCGCTCGAGCGAGAGCGAAGCTGCCTTCTCGTTAGAGCGACCTATTTTACGGTCATACCTAATTTCTATTCCCCGAGATTTTTACTTGGTCCATGCAACCTATTTTGTCCAACATATAGTTTTTTACCCCGCATTTTCTGCGGTGAGAAGGTTAAAACATTACATTCTTGATAGAATTCATGCTTCATCATATTCAAAGTTCAATCCTTCCATTGTTTATGCTCCAAATCTTGTGGAAACATTAAAGAGCCAAATCAAACATTGGATTGTATTCTTCGCTTGGATCTGCTGCTAGATTGTGTCGTCAACTGTGCTGCATTGACGATCAAGGAAGAACTAAAGAATGGGGAGTTCTTTGGGGAAGATCTACAGGAGATAAACTGCGGAAAAAGTCAGGATTGGAGTTCATATGCTCATTCCAGGAGGACTGCTTTACAAAGAAGAGCCGAAAGTGGTGTTCGTGTGTACATTCCAGGAGGGCTGCTTCGCACTTCAAATAGGAGATCAGAAAACTTGTGTTGTTAACTTTGCTGGTAGTCTGTAAGTTAATTGACAGTTTATAGTGGATCTTTGACTGGCAAAGTGCCCAAATTTTTTTCCACATTGGGTTTCTCCGTGAACAATTCTGTGTCATTTACTGTTTTAGTTAATTGTTTCGATATTGTTGCGGTATTCAGAGATATACTTAATTGGATTGTTTGACTAATCACCTAGATATAATTAACTTGTGATATGTTGTTAGTTAATTAGTTTTGATTATTCCGTATTTACACCCAATCACCCCCTCTAGGTGTAGTTGGATTGAATCTCACGTTTCTTAGAGAAGTATTGAGAATTTGTTATGGAACAATACAATCAACAAAAAATAAAAAAAATAAAAAATCATTTTTTCAACTTTTGATGCACCAAACTTGCACAAAATCAATAAATAAATGAAAGATATACTTTTTTTTCCCCTTGGAAACAGAGACAAAGTTTTATTACACATGTAGTAAGCAATGTCATACCAATTAAAGGGTAAAAATTGGAGAAATCCAAAAAATGGGGAATCTCTAAATATTAGACGTGTATTTAACATTCTTTGATAAATCATATCAATTGATCATCACTTGATTTCTTGTTGTCCATTGCCCCTCTTCTTGTTGGAATTAATTAGATTTTAATTGGGTTAAATCATTAAATATGATATTTAATGATGCGGGCGGCCATTGCAATTAATTTGGGTGAATTGGAAAAGTCTTCAATATATGCTCATATGTTGATAAGTCCATTTAAGTGTCTTATATATGGTAAGGAATCTCACATCGAAAGTTTACAAGGAAAAAAAATTTGTTTATATAGTGAGATGTGTGAATAAGCTATAATTTAATAAGTGACTACAACTTGGCTACCTTTGGGTGCTTTAGAGGCGCACTTTGCACTTCATACGTACACATTGTCGCGAGGAGTTGGGGAGCCTTATAGTTTTCTTAAATGGACTCACGGTTCGATGCACATGGCAACAAGAGGCTCGATGAGTTGGCATCCTAGGTGGCAAACACGTAACATGTTGCGTCACTTCGTCCTGCATGGCAGTTGGTTCAGTTGGACGTACATGTGGCATCTGCATGGCTGGTGATTGATCAGAAATTGGTGAATAGGCATGATGAATGGTCACCACTTCGTAGTTTAATCGGGCTGTCAAATCATGAAATAGTATGATCCAATGGCTATGACGAATCACACCAAGTGGTGCACCGTTAATGAAATGTCACACACACATTCAATGAGACACTTCAATCTCTATAAATAGAGACCTCTAAATCCATTTTTTACACTCCAAATCAATTAAAAATTAGATTGATTTCTAAATTCTTCTCCATATTATGTTTCTAAAATTCTCTCATATATATATTTGTGGTTATTCCGTTCGAGTACGATCATTCCTTGATTCGACCGACAAGGTTGATATTGTGCAGTATCGACTTTAGAAGGAGCGTTGTATCTTGGGAGACAGACGTTAATAATCTCATTTGCATTTTGTTGGGGAGGTGAAATATGTCTTAACGAAATTTGCTTTGGCATACATCGCTTCATTACTGCTTTTTTGTTTTTCTGCTATTTTTATTTGTTCTTTCAATTGCGATAGTCGAATTTCCGACAACACTTTTTACTACTTTCTTCATCATTGTTCAAGAGCATAACTGGTAAGGACAGTGTTCGGTTTTTTTACTTAAAGTCTCCGCCAGAAGAATTCTTCTTTTTTTGTTCATTTGGTAATCTGGTTTCTCCAGTTCTTTCATTTTTAACTTTGCTTCTTCTCCGCTCATATTCAGAAATGGTTTTGAATTAAAGGTGCCATTGGAATTTTCACTCTCAACTTCATTCTTTTCGCCATGATCATCTTCACTTGGCAGCTCAATACTCGAAGACAGTGGCGGACCCAGCACCCGGCCAGGGGGGGCGGCCGCCCGTGCTGGGCTCCGCCGGAAGAGTTTTTGGGAGGCGACGGAGGCGCTGGTAACTGGTTTTCTTCTCTTCCGCCGGTAACTGGTTCTTCTTCTTCATTGGGCTGTTTCTTTCTTTTCATTTTTTTTTGTTTTGTTTTATTCTTTAGCCCAATAGTCCAATAGTTATTATATATGGTCCAGCCCATGAGCCCAACCCATTTTCCTCAATTAAATGAAAATGTTTGGACCATAAATTCATTTCATTCACTATTACCTCTTCAGTCTTCACGACTTCACCTTCAGCGACTCAGCCTTCGGGATTCATGCTGCATTCATCATCCTGCCGCGAGTTCTGCCACATCCCGCCGAACGTCTTCTCCTCCACCACCGACCGGCGCCAGTGTGAACGACTGCTAATTGCAATTTGCGAACGAACACCGTGACCCTATGAGTTTTTTCATTTCTGCCTAACTGCACATCGTTTTTTTTTTTTTTTTTTGTTATTATCTATTTATGAGTTATGAAATCATGATATTTTTCAGTTTGTTTCAACTTTCAAGTATCATTTATGAATTGTAGTTGGGGAAATTGGATTTGGAATTGGGGGAAATTAAAATTGGATTTGGAATTGAATTGAATTTGGATTTGGATTTGAGATTGGATTTAGGGTTTGGAAATTGGAATTGGTATTTGGTAATTAATTTTTTTTCTTTATGTTAGCAAGTAATTAATCATTATTTATATGGGCACCACAACAGAGAAAAAAATGAAGTGGTAAAGTTGAGAATTCATGGTATTATTCATGTCAAGAGCCAAGAAAAGGCTCCATGGAATCCACCATTATCCATATCAAAGCACATTTCATAATTGGCTTGTTCCTTTTTACTTTTAGTCTCTATATCCCAATATTGAACTCATTATTTCATCTTATTATTATTTAGTAGTTCTCCAGTTAAAATGATTAATGAGTACTATATGGAATGTATGCATAAATATGGAATTTTGCGTTGAAATATTTGGGCTATTCGTGGCAAGATGAGTGTGAAGTGAAGAAATTGAACAGCGTGAGCTGGAATGATCAAACCGGATCCCTTTTTTCTTTCTTCTTGTATGTGCTTATTGCTGTCTATATGTGTTCGTATATTGAATCAATTTTCGTTTGCCTGCCATTTTTTTTGTATAAATATGTGGTTAAAATTGTGTAATATTTTGGCTAGTTATGAAAACTTATTAATTACAAAATATAACATCGCTTTTACGATCGTTGATTGTCGACGTTGACTGGTCAACGTCCGCCCGGGCTGGACTTGGATGCTGGGTCCGCCACTGCTCGAAGATGATGTACCACTTGCGACACCTGTATTTTTCATTCATCACCTCTGCTACTACCGCCACTTTCTCTACTCTGTCTTCTTTGAGTAATAGCACTAATTTTTTTCACTAAATATATTTAATTTTTAAAAAAATTAATACGTATTTCACAAAATGAGCATTTTTATTTTTACTATAAGGAAAAAAGTAACATTTCTAAATACAATAAGAAAAATCATTCATGCGAACTAAGCCAAACATGGTCTAAAGTTCAATGTTTGTTAGATTTTGAAGAAATATTGAAAGCTACGAGTTACATGAAAAAAATAATAAGAGAGAAAACTCACCGTTTTTTGTTCTTTAATAATAGTCACTTGATTTTTCTTATACTAAAAGCTTCAGAATTACTTTATTCCTTCTTCGCAAAACCCTCGATTTGCATTCACATGTCCATTGATTTCCTGGTACGACTCCATTTTTCAAAAAGTTCTGTATCTCTGCAATAAATTGATCAAATGAGAGCTTTAAAAATCTATCCTTCTGGATCCATTTATTAGTTGCACATGATCGATATTAATTCAGTGTAAAGTTTATTGTATTTACATTATTATTTCATAATATGAATATATGAAATACAAATTTAAGACAGTATCACTAAATCAAGCCAAATAGAGAAATGATTTTAAAAAATCAACTTTGTCATCCTCTTTTTGCATAATTAAATAGATAACACAAGAGAAAAATAAGAGAATTCTTTATTAATTCCTTAACCATCGAAAACAACCCACTTGCTGGGCTATATATCTAGAAAAATCGTAATTTTCGGAATTTTACCAAAAATAGCAAAATCTCATTAGTCATACCAAAAGAAAGTACTTAATAAAAGAAATAATATCTCAAAAATCTGGCTCAAATCGAGTTCATAATCTATTTTAACAAAGGTAAACGAAATATTATCAAAAAAGGAAAAAAAAAATAACTGAAATTGGGGATTCAGAAGGGAAAATAGGGGATTTTCGCCCTCGAAATCAATGCGCAGTTCAGTGACCACGATGTGTACGCCAAAAAGAGCTTTTCTAATTGGGGGTCATAAACACGATTCTAATAACCGTAGCCAAAGTTATGGTCAAAATACTAAAATGTGTCCAAAAACTGCCACAATTAGGAAAAGTCGTCGATTATCCTTTTGCGCTGATTTGCCAACTCATGGTATCTCAACGACATCAACGAGCTATCGAACAACTTGGTATCATCCGACTCGAATCTTCCTGCATTAGTCGCCCTAGGTTGGAAAGAACTCGCGAGTTCACATTAGTTTCATCAATATTCACAAAACAAGGACTTAGGTACTTCACATTAAAGACATCAGAAAGCTTCGAAAGGTTGGGGAGACGCAGTCTGTAGGCGTTATCGTTGATCTTATGCAGAACTTCACAGGGTCTAAACTTCCGCTTCTTAAGCTTATTATACTTCCCAACAGGAAAACGGTGGCGAGTTAATACCGCCAAAACAAAATCACCAACTTCAAAAAGTACCTCACGACGGTGACTATCAGCTTGAACCTTTTTTAAGTCGAGTGATCATAATTATTCAATATCAGATTGTCTAACCACAAAGGCTTTTCATACTATTGGTGTCCAAATATGGTTCTTTCGTGGAGATGGATACAATTGACTCATTGAAGAAGCAGTATAAGATGAAAAAAAAAGTTGCTGAAGGCAAAATGTACAGATGTGCATGCTTATAGCCAATTCTGCCAGCTGCTAACCTAAGAGGAGAGAGCAGTCCCACCACCCATCCCACCCAACAAAATATGAAACAAAAGGCCTCATCTAAACCAATGCAACACAGGCTTTTGCAATTTTCTACTTTCGACATAAAAACTCTATTTCTATTCTTCGATGTAAAACCCTTTATCGGCCAAAATGTCTCCGCTTCACTTTGAAGGAATTGATTGGGCACCTGAATTCTGTCAAAACCCCTTCTAAGCCCAAGCTAAAATACTTGAGGGATTTAAAGATATCTGATGAAAAAAACTTAGTTATTTTTCCTTTCGCGCAAAAATATAGCACGTGTGACACTCGTTAATTGGGCACCTCGACTCCATCAAAACTACATCCGAGGCAAAATTCAAGAACCTGAGAGAATTAACAAATCAAATAATTGGCTATTGAACCAAAAGTTCTGTGTTCCTCGTTTCCCGCCACATTATATTATGTGCAGCGCTCATGCAATTCACGTGCAATGCATGTGATGATTTTAAAACTGTTTATTTAATATAATAGTATGATTGAATTTTAAATTCGAAGTGAATTTTTTATTCTATGAATGGATTTTCTAGCCTATAATTATGTTTATTCATTCGTTGAATTTTTAATTATAAGTAAATTTTATAATTTATAAATAATTTTAGATTATATATACTATTCTAAATTCAAATATTTAATTTTTTTTTTTTTTTTTTATCACAAATTCTTTCTATATCGATAATTTGAAAATGCATTTAATAAGCATTAAATTTCACATCTTTAGTTATATCCGGAAATTAATGAATTCTCGTTGACTATAGTTAAGCAACAATAATCGAAATTGTAATTAATTTGTTACGAAAATGTATAATAAATTTTAGATTATATATACTATTCTAACTTCGAATATTTAAATTTTTTTTTATCTCAAATTCTTTCTATATCAATCGTTTGAAAATGCATTTAATAAGCATTATATTTCACATCTTTAGTTATATCTAGAAATTAACGAATTCTCGTTGACTAAAGTTAAGAAACAATAATCAAAATCGTAATTTATTTGTGAAGGGTTCTACATTTAGAACATAAAATCATTCGAAAAGTTCATGAATTTAATGTTTTACAATAACAGACACAATAGCAAAAAAACAGTCATAGGAAGAACAAAAACTAACCACTGTAATTAATCCAAAAATAAAACAAATCACATATAAAAGTAAAAGGTTATGATTTACTAAAGAGACTTAATTCCTAAAGCTGGGTCCAGGGGCATCATTCTCAGGAGAACTGGAGCCGGTTCCAGCATCGGTATTCCCAGGTGCGGTTCTCAAACCATAGGGCATATTACCCTGGGCGGGAGTGGAGATAGTACCAGCTTTAGTCCTCCCAAGTGGTGGGATGCTGGGGCTTGTTCCTACAGTGGCTGGAAAATTCAGCATCTCACGCATTTGTAAATTCGTAGCCCCGTTCTTTTCCAGTTCATCCATTCGGCCATGATGTCCCGTATTTTTCGCTCTGCTACAAAATTCTCATTTCTGTTATATAACTTGGAGGGACATTTTGCAGACTCGACAAACTAGCCATGCACTGATGCATCTGGATTTCCATCTCCGTTAATGTGTTCAGGGGCGGACGAAGAAGATAAAAGTTAGGGGGCACACTCGAACTTGCAAAAAAGTTGGGATAAATTTTACACTCGAAAATTTACGTAAAAAAAAATCATATCCCATGTAATTTTGCATTCGAAAATTTACATGGGATATGAGTTTTTCGGATGTAAAATTTCGAAATTTTTTGATGTCATATTCCACATAAAGTTTCCTAATAAAATGATGAAAATTACATTGAGGTATATCACAAAAATAGTAAATGTTAATGAAATAATTGATTTTTTTTTTGAAAAAAATGCGAGTTAGACGTTTTTCCTTAAGACTCACGTTTAACGTATTTTTAACTATTTTCGATATCTATTTGAACTATTCGATATACCCATAATGTAGTTATCGAAATAAGCTTTGAGATTACATAAACAATTTGTAGATTTGATTAGCGTACAATCGTAAGTGAATTTTTAAAATTAGCATGTTATCGAAATTCAAATTTATTGTGATTTTGCCCCTGTTTGGTAGAAATTAAAATCAAATTTGTAGTAAATTTTGATAAAAGTTAAAACAATTATGGATTCTATGAAATATATTATTAAAATTTATTGTTAACTTTGATTTATATTAAAATTTAGATTTTAATCGATACCAAACATGAATTTAAAAAAAAAAAAAAAAAAAACTTCAAAACCTAGTGGGGCACGTGCCCCACTAAGCCCCACTGCAGGTCCGCCAATGAATGTGTTAATCCTCTGAAGCTTTTCGGCTTGTTTTCGACAAATGAAATGATGTTTGGATCTTCAAAGAAAGATCACTATAATAAAAATATTGTTCAACCACACCTTTGAACGACCCATATGGTGTATATTTATAATGGGTAGTGGTTGGGATGAAAAGAACTCTGGATCAACTTAAAAATCGAATATTAGTGTTTCTCGGATAACCATGTCACTCGAGCACAGGTCAGCACCAGACGTGCAGGAGCTGAGTAATCGTCAGTGTTTTCGTCATAACATTTCTCTTCCGATACCAGATTGAGATGATTTAAAGTGTGTTGGAAAGATATCTCAAAGGGCTATAATTTTTCTAGGAATAGACTTGTCCAATTCCAATGTTTTGTACATGAAAAATGCGTTGTAACTTGTGACTAAGAATTTGAGCATAATTTGTGCAATAATTTTACACTTCTTTGACTTCTAATTGCATTTCAGTGATCGTACGTGAAATTCTTGGCATCTTGGACATCTAGGACTTTTTCAAGACCTATACTACCAATCTCAACACTTTTGTCTTTAATTACAACTCAATTTCAACTCAACTAACCTAAATTATGACTATAACAAACTCCCTCTTTGATATTTCGTGACAAAATCTTTTTATTTCAAAGTCAAAATCAACAACTCCTAACAACAAACTATTCAATGACTCAAATCCCAAAATATACTTCAACATCTTATCAACCTATTTTCTGAAACACATGGAAACAACAATACCATGTGAAAAGTAAGAGAAAACTAACAATAACAAAAAATTAATAAGTTATAAAACAACATAAGTAAAACATTTATAACACCCAAGCAACAATACCATGTGAATTACTAACTTAGAAATAAAGTATAGAGTTTTAATATCAAAATTGACAAAACACAAAACACGGTATCAATAATAAAATTCAAACAAAATTAAACCATGACTCCCCCCAAGTCAAATATCAACAAAAAATTCATTTTTTCAAATCTCTCTCGCTTTTTATCACGAATAATAAAGGAAAAACAAGTAATAATTATGAAGAACAGAGTAAAGAATAAAAAAAATGAATATGCATTTACAATTATACAAAACATGTGAGGGGAAAATAAACATTTTCTTATTTGAGACAACTATTTTTATTTTTTATAGATATTTAAATCTATCATCATGATCAGTTATTTGCTTGCTTATACATGTATAATTCATAAATAATAAATTTTTTTCACATAACTTATTTTAAGCGTATATCGAATAAATTGTATAAACAGCACAAGTGTGAAAAGCACCACTAAAGTCTTGTAAGTAAGTCTCAAAACCATAAATTAATGAGAAATATATGCAAACAATCACCGGTCAATCAATATATTCTTCAAGTCATGAAAGTCACTACAACAAAATCGAGTTTTGCCGACCAAAATTTCCCGACCAACAAAAAATTAATCGGTGAAAATACACTTTTACCGACCCAATTGATGTAGTCGGCATAAATACATTTACCGACCAAAATCATTAGTAGTCGGCATAGACGATACTTTTACCGATCAAAATCATTAGTAGTCGGCGTACACAATACTTTTACCGACCAAAATCACATTTATACCGACTACGGTTTTTCTTGGTCAGCAAATGGAGGAATCACAATTACCAACTACACATTTTCTTGGTCGGCAAATGCAAATTTTCCTGACCAACTACTATGGTCGGCTAATGTTTACAATCACTATTCATTACTTCTTGTCAAGTGGTATCGCCGACTATCTTTTGACCTTTGCCGACCCAAAAAATGGTCAGGTAAAAGCTCTATTTTTACCGATTAAAATGTTGTTGGTGGCAAAAATTCCATATTTCCTGACTAAATTGTTGTTTAGTCGGCTAAAACATTTGCTAGTAGCCCTTTGGCGACCAGAGGCCAACCAAAGTTTTCTAGTCGGGGATTTGCTTTACCGACTAATTTTAATTTTTAGCGACTAATGTTTGGGTCGGCTAAACCCATTTTTCTTGTAGTGAGTCCAACTTGAAGCTACTAGGACCTTTTAGATTAAAATCTCATATTTGAATTTGAATATATGTTTCTTTCTCCCCCTATTTATTAGTACATAAATATTTTTATTTTATTTCCTTTCTATGTGCAGACTTCCATTTATTAAACTTTTTATATGACCCATATAATGAGATTTATGTCGATAACTCCCAAGTCATATGACCATAGGGCAACATACTTTAAGATACCCTAATAGGCTTTGATAAGTGCGTTTTGCGCACTTAATTAAGCGACAAAATATGATTAATTGTCGATATAAATGCTTGAATACGGCTTAATCCGATATGAATTGTGTTTGTAGGCTTACTTTCATGGAATTAATGAAATGTGCGCGAAAAAAGGTGAAAAGGGCCAAAATGGAAGGAAATGAAAGTTCAGAGACTAAATTGCAATTATTCATAAGTTTACCCGAATGATGAATCAAGCATGAAATCTCGCTAAGGATCTAATTGTCAATAATATGGATGACTAGAAGAGGATGGAAGAGGAAGAAAAGCTAAAAGTGGAATGAAAAGAATATTGATGATCAATTTGCACTATAAGCGAAAATTCTTCCATGCTATAGCATGGAAATATACCTTGTTATAGCCCAGACTTCAACAGACATTTTCAGGAAGCATTTACTTTGCCCGTGCTACAACATGGAAATATACCTTGCTATAGCAAGGAGTATTTTGGGCGAGAAAATATTTTGTTTCCTTATCCAACTCCAACTCTTATGGTAATGATTTTAGGGCAACTATAAAAGCTTAAACTCGTCAAGAACTAGGTTTTTATGCATTCTTAGAGAGAAAAACACCATTGAAGATCAAGGAAAAATGCGAGAACAAGGGTTTCACGTCAAGATTCAAAATTCAAACTTTAAATTCTAATTCTTTGGTGATGTGTTCTCTTTATTACTTTTATTGTTCTTTAATTTTATTCATGCTAGGCTAGACTTTTTATGTACTAGGTGAATGATGAACCTCGTATTGTGAACTTTTAATTTCTATTTTGCAATTTGATATTTAAACACATTTTATGGATGTTGAATGATTTATATACACTTTCTTGCCTCTACAATTATATGCGCAATAGTTGTATGAGTTTGAGTGATTTATTTTATGCATTCGAAAGATGGAAAATAGATTCTACAAGATATAAATCGTCGTAGGGTCTGATAGGGGATAGAAATATACCGCTATACTTTACGTGAATCTCTAAGTGTTTACAAAACATCATGCATTCTTGTATATTCCATTTGTCATAGAAATATAGTTAAATAGTATGCTAGAATATGTTCAATTCTACTCGAAAGAGATTGTTGAACAAGTTAGAAACATCGATTCTTCAACCAATTCATCGTGTTATCAAATTGTGAAATAGGGGTTAAAAGGGAGATTTGCCTGGTGATTCGGGATCCTAGTGCACTTTTTCATACATTAATTTCATTTAAAACTTTTGCATTGAAACATCATTTTGCATTTAATTTGTTATCTTATTTTAATTTGCATGCTAGTGTTAGTTTAGTCATAGAATCACAACAACACATCTCAATTTTAATAGATTCGGTTAAGATCGCGATAATAGAAATCAAGTTAAATCAATCCTCGTGGGAACAATACTCAAAATTCTAGAATTTCCACTTTATTACTTGTCAACGAACCGTGCACTTGCGGTGATTTAAATCCGAAACATATTTTCGTGAACATGTTTTTGGCGCCGTTGCCGGGGATTGAGTATAAATCTGATTTTTATTATTTAGACACTAATTCGAACTTGTTTTTACTTTCTTTGCATTTTATTTTATTTTATGTTATTAAGTTTATTTACACAGGCTGAGCTAAGTGCTACTAACTCCTTTTGCTTCTTCAGGTCTTGCGTGCGAAGATCAGTTGGTAGTGAATTACTCCCAACTTATTTGGAAATTGAACGGACTTTTCATCAAAGATAGAGAATAGCGAGAGCAACACAACAGGAAAATCAAGAGCTAATACAAATGGCTGATCAACAACTGCAACCAATTGTAGAACTTGCAGCTCCAACTAATGCTGAAACACACGATGATGGGGATGCTTTGCTTGGAGACTTTTTATCACCGTTTGTTATTCAGAGCCAATCTAGCATTGTATACCCAGTATTCGAGCAGCCGAACTTTCAACTGAAGACAAATGTCATTCAGCTCTTTCAGAATTGACATCAATGCTACGGGACAGCCAACGAGAATCCACACACACATTTATCCCGTTTCTTAGATATGTGTCAACATTTCAGGTACCAAGGGATATCAGAAAATGTAATCAGACTGAGGCTATTCCCACTCACTCTTAGGGATAAAGCATTTCAATGGCTCGATTCACTTCCGGTGGCGAGTATAACTACTTGGAATGACCTGGCTCATAAATTCTGCACCAAATACTTCCCACCAGCCAAAGTGGCGAGAATGAGGCACGACATATCAATACTTAGGCAACATGACACCGAATCCTTTGATGAAGCATGGAATAGATTTAAGAGCATGCTACAAAAGTGTCCTCAACATGGGTTCGATAAGAAAACACAAGTCAGAAATTTCAATATGGGACTAACTCCAACTTTCAGGAGCATGGTGGATTTTTCCTCAAATGGCTCCCTAATCACAAGATCAATCGAGAGAGCTTGGGAGTTGTTCGAAAGAATGGCAAATACTCCAGCCATGTGGTCATCTGATCAAGTAGGCACAAAGAAAGCAGTGGAGTGTATGAAGTGGATAGCTATTCGGCTTTGTCTGCAAAAAATTGATTTGTTATTTCATAAGATGGAGAACATGACATAGACGGTTAACTCAACACAGACTAGGAAGTTGGTTTATGAAGAATGTGGAGCAGAACACCCCACATCCGAATGCCCCGTCCTTATACAAAAAATGGAATAGGTGGATTTCGCTCAATGGGGTCAACGTCAGCAAAATAACCCTTACTCTGACACCTACAATCCAGGATGGAGGAATCACCCAAATTTCTCTTGGGATGGAAACCAAAATCACAATCAGAATCATAATCGAGCTCAGGGTCAGTTTCAGCAGGAGAAGAAATATCTGTTGGAATACATGTTCGCAAAATACATGGAACAAACCGATAAGTACATGGAAACCACAAATCAGTTCATGAGAAAAACTGAAACTAACTTCCTCAATTAGGGTGTAGTCATTAAAAATCTAGAAATCGAAATGGGGCAGTTAGCTCTGTCTATAACAGGGAGGGTGCCTGGTACATTACCGAGCAACACATAAATAAATCATAGGGAGCATGTTCAAGCCCCTGAGATACATGTTAAGAGGTCGGGTGCAATTAAAGAGTAGGTAGAGTTATCTGGAGAAGAGAATGAAGAACATGCTGACAACATCGGGAAGACACCAGTAAAAGAAACTCCAGAAGAACCATAGAAAAAGTTGGATACTTCGGTGAACCCCTATGAACCACCAATACCATTCCCACAATGCCTATGGAAGCAAATGATGGAGCAGCAGTACAAGAAATTTCTGGAAGTGTTCAGAAAACTGCACATAAACATCCCATTGGCTGATACACTTTTTCAAATACCTAGTTATGCCAAATTCTTGAAGGACATTCTATCAAACAAATGCAAACTGGAGGATCACGAGATAGTGATGTTAACTGAAGAAGTCAGTACCAGGATTCAAAAAAAGCTTCCACCAAAATTAAAAGATCCAGTGAGTTTTACTGTGCCCTGTACTATTGGCGAAATTTTTTTAATAAAGCATTGTGCGATCTTGGTGCAAGTATTAATTTAATGTCTTTGTCTATTTTCATGAAGCTTGGCCTAAGAGAAGCTAAAGCAACCACGGTCACGTTGCAGCTCGCTGACCGATCGTTGACACACCTAAGAGGAATCCTCGAGGACGTGCTCATCAAGGTGGAAAAATTCATATTTCCTGCATATTTCCTCATATTAGACATGGAGGAAGATAAAGATGTTCCACTAATTCTGGGTAGACCGTTCTTGGCCACGGGCAGAGCTCTGATTGATGTTTAGAGGGGGCAGCTAATTTTGAGGTTGGGTGAAGAGCAGATATCCTTCAATGTCGTCAAAGCCATGCAGTTTCCTTCAGAGGCATCTGTTTCAAAATTGATGTCAATGACAGGGTGGTGCATGATACATTCTTACTTCAACATCCTTCAGATGCATATGAGGCATGCATCGCTCATTCTCAAGCAATAGAGTCTGATTCACTGGAGATGGAGACTTGTGCACGATTTTTGGAAACCAACCTACCATATATCCAGAAACCACGTTTGCCATATTTTGAAGAACTTGGAACATGAACCAACAAACATGTACCATCCATTCAGCAGCCACCTAAACTAGAACTCAAACAAGTACCACCGCACCTCAGATATGCTTATTAAGGGGAATCATGCACTCTTCCAGTGATTATATCAAACTCAATCAGTGAAGTGGAGGAAGAGAAACTACTTTGGGAACATAAAACAACAATAGGATAGACCATTGCAGATATTAAAGGGATCAGCCCTTCGTTGTGCATGCATAAAATTCTCATGGATGAGAATTTTCGACTGAGTGTGGAGAGTCAGCGGAGGTTAAATCCAAATATGAAAAGAAGTGGTCCAGGCTGAGGTATTGAAGTTTTTGGATGCTGGCATTATCTATCCTATATCAGATAGTGCATGGATAAGCCCAGTTCAAGTTGTGCCGAAGAAATGGGGAATTACAGTTGTGCCTAATGAGAGAAATGAGCTAATACCTACTAGAACAGTTACGAGATTGAGGGTTTGCATTGACTATCACAAACTCAATACAGCTACTAGGAAATATCATTTTCCTATTCCCTTCATTGATCAAATGTTAAAGAGGTTGGCAGGTCATTCACATTACTATTTCCTCGATGGGTATTCAGGTTACAATCAGATTCCAGTAGCACCAGATGACCAGGAGAAAACCACATTCACATGCCCCTATGGTACTTTTGCTTACCGTAGGATGCCATTTGGTTTATGCAATGCTCCAACCACGTTTCAAAGATGCATGATGGCTATATTTTCCGACATGGTTGAGAGATTCATTGAAATCTTCATGGATGATTTCTCTGTATTTGGGTCTTCATTTGATGAGTGCTTAGAACATCTGAACTTGGTGTTAGAAAGATGTAGAGAAACGAATCTGGTATTAAACTGGGAGAAATGCCACTTCATGGTGCATGAAGGTATTGTATTAGGACATCGAGTTTCAGGGAAGGGAATTGAAGTGGACATGACAAAGATCAAGTCATCGAGAAACTACCGCCACCAACTTCTGTCAAGGGTTTTCACAGCTTTATAGGTCATGCCGAGTTTTACAGACGATTCATCAAGGATTTCTCGAAGATCACGAAGCCACTATGCAACTTATTGATGAAAGACAGCCCATTTGACTTTGATAACGTGTGTTCGACAGCTTTTCACACCCTAAAAGAGAAGCTTACTTCGGCTCCAGTAGTAGTCGCACCAGATTGGAAATTGCCATTTGAATTAATGTGTGATGCCAGTGATTACGCCGTGGGAGTGGTTTTGGGACAACGCATTAACAAAATCTTTCATGTGATATACTATGCCAACAAAACCTTGAATGATGCACAGATGAACTATGCAACTACAGAAAATGAGTTATTGGCGGTTGTGTATGCATTTGATAAATTACGCCCTTATTTGGTTGGGTCAAAGGTTGTTGTCTACATTGATCATGCAGCATTGAAATACCTGATAACCAAGAAGGATGCTAAGCCAAGATTGATACGATGGGTATTACTGCTACAAGAGTTCGACATAGAAATCAGAGATAAAAATGGCAGTGAGAACGTGGTAGCCGACCACTTATCCTGGCTGGAGCTTGGTCAACCAGATACATTAGTGGAGATCAATGAGATTTTCCCAGATGAACAACTCCTCAGTGTGGAGACAGTACCGCGGTATGCTGATGTTGTGAACTATTTGGCCAAGTCTATTCCCCCACCAGAGTATTCTGCTCATTAGAGGAAGAAGTTCCTTACAGATTTGAAGTATTATTTTTGGGAAGATCCAATTCTCTATAGGCATGGGCATATCAGATTATCCGAAGGTGCGTGCCTGAAGAAGAAGTACATCAGATCTTGGAACATTGCCATTCATCGACATATGCGAGACATTTTGAAGCTTCCAAGACAGCAGCAAAAGTTTTACAGTCTGGGTTTTATTGGCTTACATTGTTCAGAGACTCCTTTGAATTTGTGAAGAGGTGTAATCGGTGTCAACGCACGGGGAATATCTCAAGAAAGAATGAAATGCCTCTAACAAGCATTCTGGAAGTGGAGTTATTTGATGTCTGGGGGATCGACTTCATGGGACCATTCCCATTGTCATTTTCCAATCAATATATACTTGTGGCAGTTGACTATGTCTCCAAGTGGGTGGAAGCAATAGCATTACCTACCAACGATGCAAAAGTGGTGATTGGATTCCTCAAGAAATACATTTTCACTCGTTATGGCACACCGCGGGCTATCATTAGTGATGGGGGCAAACACTTCTGTAATCGTCAGTTTGAACAGCTGCTGAGCAAGTATGAAGTCAAACAACGCATTGCAACCCCATATCATCCTCAGACCAGCGAGCAAGTTGAAGTTTCCAACAGGGAGTTAAAGAGAATACTAGAGGTCACAGTAAATTCTTCATGAAAGGACTGGTCCATGAAGTTGGATGATGCTCTGTGGGCCTATAGAACAGCATTCAAAACACCTATCAGGATGTCACCATACCGTCTAGTGTTTGGAAAAGCTTGCCATCTACTAGTGGAGTTGGAACATCGGGCTTATTGGGCACTCCGCAAGTTGAATCTGGATTTGCAAGCAGCGGGGGAATAACGGTTACTTCAGTTAAATGAAATGGATGAGTTTCGTCAGGAAGCTTATGAGAATGTCAAAATCTACAAGGAGCAAACTAAGAAGTTTCATGACATGTATATTCTTGTGGGGCAGCAGGTTCTGTTGTTCAATTCTCGCCTAAAGCTTTTTTCGGGAAAACTGAGGTCAAGGTGGTCTGGTCCATACACTATCACATATGTGTTCCCACACGGAGCGGTGGAGATCACTCATGAGAGGAAAGGGACATTCAAGGTTAATGGACAGTGCTTAAAGTACTATTGGAGTGGGGACTTCTCAAAAGACAAACCTATCGTTCATTTTAAGCCACCAAAGTGATCTCCATTCGGTACAGTCGAGCTATTGACTATAAACTAGCGCTGGATGGGAGACAACCCATCGATTCTACCCTTTTACTTATTTTGCTTTATGAAGTCAGTTTAGCATTTTTCAGTTTTTCTATTTTCATTTGTTAGTTTTCGGTCATCATCGGTCATACTAGTTTTGATTGCATTATACATATCTTATGTGGTGTTAGATTCATTATTAGACAGTGCAACAGCTTTCTGAGCTTCTTCGACCTAACGGGTAATTTCTTGGTTCAGAATGGTTTTTTTAGGCATCATCACAGCCAACACGCACTTTGGGTAGTTTAAAATGTGGTTGGACATCTGTTGGGAGTGTCGGATGTGCAGAGTGGACTCATTGACCCAATTCGGGATTTTGAGATCGACATAGGTTTTTGAGTTGATAGCATACTTTTCGAACCTAGTTCTTGCATCCACGTGCATTCCAAGGTCTGAAATATTGCTGAGGGAATTTGTGAGGGTCGTGGAATATCATTTTGTATAATGGAGTGAAAATTTTAAAAATTTGGTGTGAAACTGCATTTTTAGTTGTTCCACATGTGTTTTTCTAATTGGAAATGATTTTGGGGTGGAATTCATCACTTACACGCACACACGGTGGTTCCAAATGAGCTTTGACAAGTGGTGAGAGCATTGTAGCACCGAGTGTCATTGGGGAATTCCAAAAAAAAAAAGGCTAACTGGTTAGCCATGCGGTCGCCCAACATGAGGCAGGGCCTCAATTGGCCCTGCTCTCATGCTCCATGCGACTGCATGGGAATGTGCCATGCGGTCTCATGGCACATTTAAAACCCCTCCTCCTCCCCCTCCCCCCCCCCCCTCCCATTTTTTTTTCTTTTTGTTTTACTTTTACACACCCCCACACCACACGACTCACCACACACGCACACGGTCACCACACCACCCGACCCACGACACACACAATTCCCTTCACCACACACAACCACACCTTCATTTTTCCCAGTCTCCAACCTCCCTATATCACCACACTCCACCTCCAATCAAAGAATTTCAAGGTATGCTTCATTGTGCCCTCTACTTTCATCCTCCAATTCTTCTTTTATGCTTGATATCATGCATTACGGTGATGGGGCCTAGGTAGTTGTTGGATTGTGTGTTGTTAGATCAAATATTTTTGGCTTGAATTCCACCATGGTGATAGAAACATTCTTGAGAAATTATGATGCATTCTAGGTGTTTGATAAAATGTCTACACATGTGTTTTCCCTTCTCTTTGCTCATTTTGCATTTTTCTTTGATTTCTTTGTGCCTTACATTGCATTTCATGTTAACATGCCTTTACCATTGCGATCAATGTAATCCATGTCACCATGTGAGACATATGGCTAGGGCGTTCCACCTCACGACACCCACTTTGCTCATTGATCTCATTACCCAACTGACATCCGATTTGCATGAATTTTTGATATGTACTGGACCACGTTGCTTCCTACCCATGCCCCGGCGATGCCCGGGAAAATATTATTTTTTCTCGGCGGTGTACGAGGGTGAATATCTCTAGTCGTTCATGGCACTCCTTCCCCACTTGCTTGCACTGCACTTAGTTCCAATTGGTACAACACATTTTCGCTTTGCTATATCTCTTACTACACACCAACATGGATTTCATATATATTGAAGCAAGGTTGGGGGATTTTGGGGCAACTCCTCTAGTCTTATGTTTCATTCACCCTACTATTTTCATGGACTGATTCTTTTATTCTTCTCTTTTGTAGGATGTCGCTGAAACGCACTTCCAAAGGTAAAGAGAAGGTTGCCACCACCTCTGGCACAGCCCGCACCCAAACACCTGAAGGGGGTGTGTGGCATTTTCTAGGTCTCGGTGTTTGGATCAGATACACCGATGTCATCTCGCATTGGCAACTACACACAGAGAGACCGGTTAAGCTCGAAGATTTTTCGGGATTTGAATTGTGTACGTTGGTTATGAATTGTGGATGGGAGAAATTGGTGGCACACCACACCCTGTGTACGAAGGTCTAGTCCGAAATTCTATGCCAACTTAAATATGGACATAGACACACCTGGGTCAGAACATCTTCACCAAACATGGGTTCGGGGCAAGTGGATTCTATTTACACCGGATGTGATCCATGACTTTTATCAGCTCAACTGGGATCATATAGTGCCGATACCTGAAGATTTTCCATGGCCTGAAGTAGCGACTATTTTATTGGGGCGAGACAATGCCTGGCCCTTGGACACAGATGGGTGGCACCAAATTGAGCTCACACTATACGTCGCCCTCTTGTGGCTATTCATGTACTACAACATTGAGCCGCTCGACACCGCTCCACCTTCCCGGATCCTAAAGCCGGTCATCTTTTTCACTTGGTTCAGAGGCATAAGATCAATCTCGCTACTCTGCTCTATAAACATATCCATACATTGGAAATCTCGGGGGATCGTCGGAATTTATTAATCTTCCTGAACCTTATTAGCGGCAATTGCAAGCGTACCGGTGTCACCATCCTACTAGGGAAACTTTTGATCAAGGCCGGTTCTTTCATTAAATGCAGTTCTTTGGAGCTCAGAATAGGGCAAGGGCTAGGCACCAGGAAGCACGGAGGAGAGCCATCCAGGGCCAACAGGCAGCGCCTGCACAAGGTGTTGGGGCTGATGATATGGATATGCCCCCGGCAGCAACCGCATGACCACATATTGGAGTTGACACTCGGATCTTATGGCAGGTGTTTGCCACCATAACTGGCTGTAGCAGAGACTTACAGAGCCTACAGCAGGCCTTTGGGGCTATTCGTACTGACGTGCAGCAAGTGCGGGCAGACACCCTCACCACCCGCACTTTGGCTTCTGAGAACAGTAAGGAGACCATCGCCACCAGGGGAGCACTTGAGACTATGATTGGGCGATTGAGCTTATATGCCGATCGGGTGGATGATATACAGCTCCAGACTGATGCGACAGTGGATCGTTTGGGCCACCTTGAGGCTGAGATATAGCGACAATCAATTATACTTCATGAGCAGTCAGAGTTGATCCGGGGGCAGTCCGGACTACTCCAGGAGCAGTCAGAGATGATGCGACGGATCCTTGCACGACTGTCTCCACTGCCGGATGTTGGATAGAGTTTTCCTCCTCCACCGTCATCACCGTCCCCTCTTTGATCAGGGGAGTTCTCTATCCCCCTTCTTTTTGTTTTCTTTTCATATTATTATTCCAATTTGGTTACTCCTTTCTCCTATGAACATTGAGGGCATGTCAGATTTTCAGTTTGGGGGTGATATATTTGCTCATCATCTTTGTGTTACTTAACTGTTTAATTTACTGCTTTCTATGTGTTTGTCGAGTGCAAAAAAAAATTGTTTGTGTGCTTGTGTGAGTTTAATGGCCTTGCCGGCAATGATGAAAATATTGGAATCAGTATAGCTATGAATAGTGGAAATTATGCATGCTTAATTGATCGATACTTGTCTATGTGGAACTTGACATTTTTGCGCACAATAATTGTGTTGGGCATGCTAAGCTAATAATGGGATGTTTGAGTCATAGTGGAGTTGAACATGATAGGTCAACCTCAAAAACTTCTATTGTGCCATTCGAAAAAATATCATTTTAGAAGTTTGGAGATGATTTAGCTGTTACAGTGGAACATTGAGATACGTATGGATTTCATGTGTGAGAATTGTGTTGTGTAGATTAGATTAGACCAATGAGACAAAAACGAGGTAAAAGTTCCAAGTCAGAGGTTGGTTCTAGAAATTGGGTATCTAAAAGAAAAGGGGCATTGCACTAATCATTGAATTGCTAAGACATCTGTTCGAGCATGTATAACTCGAGTGATTAAGCCTGTAAGGGTTTAAAACCTGGTGCCCTATGGTCATCTGACTTGGGAGTCATCGGCCTAAAGCTCACTACAGGGGTTATATAGAAAGCAAATGGAAGGTGTCATATATGTGAAAAAACAAAAACAAAAAAACAAAAATATATTCTTTGATGAATATTATACATGTTTCTATATATGAAATAAATTGATTAGCCCCAGACATCTTGTTGATAGAATCATAACTCTGATGCGAAGCAAGTAACTTAGTCTAGTCTTAACGGTTGAAACAATCAAAGAAATAGGAGAATCCATGTTTGTTGAATTGTGAACTTATGACCGCGAGATCTATCCAAACAGATAGGGTAAGGACTAAGTAAATCAAAACTAACACGCCCATGGATCGTTGAGTGAAAAGAATAAGTTTGGGGGTGTGAATCTCTCGAGCGAAGAAAGAAAAAAATTTAACTAGTGCAGGTCGGGATTTGCACCCATCATCAGTTTGGTATGCTTTGCATGAGTATGCACACACATATACATCAAGTTCTGCATATGATAGGTGAAGGTTGATTTGAGTTTGCACTATGGAAACTGTTCATTAGTTAATTATTGATTTCTGATCCTGAGATACGACAGGCTGTTAAACCATGTTTTGCGTAAAGTTAGATAATAATCTTGTTTGAGGACAAACACCAATTCAAGTTTACGGGATTTGATAAGTGCGTTTTGCGCACTTAATTATGCGACAAAACATGATTAATTGTTGATATAAATGCTTGAATACGGGTTAATCTGATACGAATTGTGTTTGTAGGCTTAATTTGATGGAATGAATGAAATGTGCGCGAAAAAAGGTGAAAAGGGCCCAAATGGAAGAAAATGAAAGTTCAGGAACTAAATTGTAATTATTCATAAGTTGACCCGAACGATGAATCAAGCATGGAATCTCGCTAAGGATCTAATTTTCAATAATATGGATGACTAGAGGAGGATGGAAGAGGAAGAAAAGCCAAAAGTGGAATGAAAAGAAGATTGTGGATCAATTTGCACTAGAAGCAAAAATTCTTCCATGTTATAGCATGAAAATATACATTGCTATAGCCCAGACTTCAACAGAGATGTTCAGGAAACATTTACTTTGCCCATGCCACAGCATGGAAATATGTCTTGCTAAAATTTTTTGTTTCCTCATCCAACTCCAACTCTTATGGTAATGATTCTATGGCAACTATAAAAGCTTAAACTCGTCCAGAACTAGGTTTTTATGCACTCTTAGAGAGAAAAACACCATTGAAGAGCAAGGAAAAATGCGAGAACAAGGATTTCACGTCAATATTCAATATTCAAACTTTAAATTCTAGTTCTTTGGTGATGTCTTCTCTTTATTACTTTTGTTGTTCTTTAATTTTATTCATGCTAGGCTAGACTTTTTTATATACTAGGTGAACGATGAACCTCGTATTGTGAACTTTTAGTTTCTATTTTGCAATTTGATATTTAAACACGTTTGAAGGATGTTGAATGATTTATATACAATTTCTTGCCTCTACAATTATATACGCAATAGTTGTTTGAGTTTGGGTGATATATTTTATGCATTCGAAAGAAGGAAAATAGATTCTACAAGATATAAATCGTCGTAGGGTCCGATAGGGGATAGAAATATGCCGCTATACTTTACGTGAATCTCTAAGTATTTACAAAACGTCATGCATTCTTGTATATTGCATTTGTCATAGAATCACAACAACACATCTCAATTTTAATAGATTCGATTAAGGTCGCAATAATAGAAATCAAGTTAAATCAATCCTCGTGGGAACGATACTCGAAATTCTAGGATTTCCACTTTATTACTTGTCAACGAACCGTGCACTTGCGGTGATTTAAATCTGAAACATATTTTCGTGAACAGGCTTAATTGCTCGTTATATAAAAAAAGTATAAGATATAATCCAAGTTTTTATATAATATTTTTTTTTCAAAATCAATAATATTTCTCTTTCTAGGGGAATATACAAGAGCTTAGGTCAACTAGTTTAAAGGTCATTCCATATTTAAAATCAACCTACTACACTAATTATCGCCATCCCAAGTCTATCAAAACTCACTTACAAGAGTTTAATGTGTACAGTGCAGAATGTACATGAAATAACCTATACAAAGTATTTCAAGTAAGTTCTAAATAAATTTAATGGAAACTGTATTCACTATTCATTCATTATATAAGTAATTGATCACAAAGTAACATGTCAAAAAAAATATTATTTAAAAAAAAAATTCCTTTCTCAATTTTTAAAAATCTTTTTAAGATAATAAATAAAATGAAAAACAAACAAGGAAAAAGTTTAGAGTGCATACATGAATATGTAGATACCATGAATAATGCAAATACATGCACTTAACTACCTACTTAATGAGGTACAATTCCACATGTAAATCATCACTTTGACATGTGAGTTCACTCTTTTTTATCCAAACTTTTTTAGAAGAACATGTAATCTTAGTTAGTTGAGTCATAAACTAAGGCAAGCTACTCACTTGATTAGTCAAAAATCTAACATAACTAGTTAGATATTGATCAATTTTTCTAATCAAAGACTTATGACATTTAGGTCTAATATGACCCAATTCACCATTTGATAGTTTCTCATTTTCTAATTCAAGATTATTCAATTTTTAAGGCAAAGCAATTCGCTTTTTCCTACTTAAAGCATTCCCCCAAACAACTGGTCATAAACCTCCCAAATATCCCTATTACACTCATATCCCAAATCAGAAAGTGATTGACTCATCTAAACAAAATTTTGGGTCAAGGTTCGATATTAAACTCTAATACCACTTGATAGTTTCAAAGTAATGTTTTATTTAGACACAATTTGCGGAATTACACAATTAAAAGCAACAACACTTTTTAATTGTTTCTAAATGATTATGTCAAACAATCAAATTAATCATATGTATGAGTTCCACAGTATATCAAAAGCAATAATGTAATGAATACCAAGAATGATTGCGGAGAAAACCCTTCGCAAATGATAAAAACTTAAGGCATTTTGCTAGTCAATAATCTACTATAAAGGATGAGACTTACAGAGTGATCAAGACCCTACTAACCTTTAGTCCCATTTGACCTTCTTACTGTAATCACCTTGGCTCTCTTGGGCTACGTGCTCGTCATACCAGCTCCTGATCCCTAGTATCGTTTATCGCTAGTGAACTTTCAATAACGAACATCGTTCTTCAACTCTGAGACTCCAAGCGCCTTTTCTCAAAATTCCAGCAACTATAAATGCTAATTAGGCCATGCAGGTTTTCTTAGGAAGTTCATACATAATTTTTCTGTCGAATCTAGACCGCTATGCAACCTCCTAGCTAAAGATGTTCCATTCGAGTGGACACAAGCATGTCAAGATGCATTTAAAACATTGATGGGCAAGCTTACTTTAGCATCCATAATGAAGCCACATAATTGGGCATTGTCTTTTGAGATTATATATAATGCAAGCGATTATGTTGTAGGTGTGGTTCTCGGACATTGAAGGAAAGATAATCCCTATGTCATTTACTATGCTAGTAGAACTCTAAATAGTTCTCAAATGAAATATTCAACCAATAAAAAATAATTACTAGCTATAATTTTTGCTTTGGATAAGTTCCGCACTTACTTGATTGGTTCTCCTATTACAATCTTTATAGATAATGATGTCCTTAAGTATCTTCTCACAAAAAAGGATGCTAAGGCGCGATTAATACAGATAATTTTACTTTTGTAGGAATTTGACATCAACATCAAAGTTAATAAAGGAGTGGATAATGTAGTGGTCTATCACCTCTCAAGACTCACATTTGAGGACATAACTGACCACATGCCATTTTGTTGAAATTCAAAGAAGCAAGATGTAATGACCCAAATTTTTAAAATTTAAATAGCTACCAAAACTATTTATAAGAAAATGTCAAATTTTATTTTGATATAGCTGGGCACTTTAGCAAAAGCAGAAATGATCTCTCTAATTCTGTAGAGTCTATTATTTTAGGAAGCGTCATTTATATATGCTTACATATATTTTACGTTTATTTCTACATAATCGATTGTAAATCAAACTTTGTTATCACGAATGTGAAATAACACTTAAGGGATACGTAATCGAATAAATCTTATTTATTATCCCCAAATGGAAGTAGATATAATAATAAACTAAAGGTAAACATGTCTTAAATTTCTAAATAAAAGTTCTTATGAAATAGAGAAATTGTTGAAATTAAAAGATGTCTAGTTACACCGGAATATTTTAATGTGTCCCATAAATTCTAGCACCACGACTGCACCTTATCAGCCACCAACCAATGACCCGATCTAACTTATGAGGAGTAAGGAAAATAATGAGTACTTGAGAATACTCATTAGGACATGATTAATGGTGCAATCTCGAATAATATTAAATCCATGCGTCAAGAAAAATCATAACGTCATCATATCTTGAGAAAACTGGTAAGAACTCAATACATATCATATCATATATTTGATATTGGATGACCATATCATAATATATCTTTAACTTTCGTAAGTATAACAATCCATCAACATAAAAGAAAATAATTTAAATGGGATAAAATAACTGCACCTCGATATCCAACCTTGATCGATAAAAAAGATTGTTGGAAGAGAAGAAAAACAAGAAATTCCTGTGCCCAAATCTTTAGTTTCTACTTGCTACCAAAATAATACGTATTTGTATTTTCTCTTTCTTTTTGTTTTCTTTCTTCTTGGGTACATAATGATTATGTTTTTGTAAGGTATTTAAAATTGAAAAGGGGAAATTAAATTTGATGGGATTAAAATATGCAAAATACCTTGTTTTCCCCTCAAATAAAGTCCCTATCCCGAAATTCAAACAATCAAAATTACTACATTTCATATCCAACAGACACATGGCAAGCTATTCTACCAATTCCCAAAATCAAAGCATCAAAATTGATTTCCTGCCTATTCAACAACCACGTGGCATGCTATCAATAAAAACCCCAATTCAAGTAATTAATTAATATTAAAGTACAACAAATTGACACCTTTCGACAGCTCCACACATTGCCCCATAACTATCTTTTTTACTTTTTCCTTTTTTATAATTGTTGTTTAAAAAAAATCCTTATATAAAAGAAACCAATTAATAACCACCACTACACATGTCACCGATCACCCCTTATATTAATTCATTGATTAATTTAACAAAGTTATGATTTAGAACAATGTCTTTCGACTCCGATAACTTGGGCATCACTTATCCAAATTAACTATTTCTCAAGCCAGTTATGCATGATTAATTACGATCTACCAACGAGCTCAATGTCCATATACTTATCATTTCTCCATCAATATCTAAATATTTGACCCATAAAAAAAAGGAAATTTAATACATATACACATTAGTCCCTAACTTCTCAATATATTAAAAATACAGTATATAAATAATTAATTATATTCTAAGATTTTTTTATATATTTTATTTTTTATTTTTTTGGGACATTACAGTCTTCCTACCTTAAATACTTTCATCCTCGAAAAATTTACCTTGGTTAATTGAAGAGTTCGGATACTTGGTTTTAAGCTCATCTTCCATCTCCCAAGTTGACTCATCCAGTCCATGATTTTGCCATTGAACTTTGACTAGGGTAACCTATCTGTTTCTGAGTTGAAGCACTTTTCTAACTAAAATCCTTGTTGGGACTTTTTCATATGATAAGTCTTTTTTGTATTTCCAATGGTTGATAACCCACCACATGATTGGGATCATGTAAAGGTGGAAATCGAGCCGAATAGCTCATTGGCTCGATCGATCGGCTCGTAAAAAAGGATCTCTTGAGCCGCTCGAGCTCGTCAAAAGACGAGCCCGCTCAGCTCATTTTTAACACGAGCGCTCGTATGCAAGCCATGAGCTCGCCCACGAGCCGCTCGTGGCTCGCCTTAAAGTTCAGTGACCGAAATGGTCACTGTTTAAGTTTAATGATCGTTCTGGTCACTGAATTAATATTTTTTTTCAATTCAAAATTTTCCCCATAAATACCCTTCTCTTAATCCATTTTTTCCACCCAACTCTCATCTCTACTCTCCAATCTCTTGATTCTATTCTACATTTTACCTTATTGAGTTATAATCTTGATTTTATAATCTATTTTCTATACTACTACATAGTTTACATTCATTTCTCAATTCTACTTCAACATTCAATTTTAGTTATTCAATATCAATTATCTACTCCAAATTTTCAATAACAGTCTTACATGTCAACTTTATTTTAATTCTTAATTCGTTACTTACTATACATTTTATATCAATTTACAAATGGATCTACGCTCATTTGTTGAAAGCTTGTTCGATATCAGAGGCGAATCACCTATCATACTTTAAAGTCAATTTCATAATGAATTCACCGATCTAAATGAAGTACAAATTCCTGAAAATATTCAGGATTTCGATATTCATGGAAGTAGTAATCCAATTAATTTGGATGACGTTGAAGTTTTCGATGTGGAATGAGGGGATGAACATGAATTAGATATTCTCAATGTAAGAGGGAAGAGACATGGGAAAAAATAGGAAAAATGTTGGGATAATTTTAAAATTATTCAAACTGGTCATGTGGTCGATGAAATTCCAGAATCTAAAGCAGTATGTAAATACTGTCAATAACGATTGACATGACAAAAATGCATTGAAACCACCCACCTCAACTGTCACTACAAATCATATATGGCCAAACATGGGCTTCTTCCTGCTGGTCAAACGCAACTACAATTTAGTGGTTCAAGCACCGATTCTACTATTACGCCACTTTCTACGTGGATGTATTCGGAGGAGAACACTAGAACGGGAATGGTGAATTTCATTACCACTACTGAGTTACCTCTAGAAATAGTGGACAATTGACATTTCCTCTCCTACGTGAAAGAATATCTTTAACCGAGGTACGCTGGGGTAAGTCGGAATACTCTTCGTTTTGATACAATAGAGTGTTTCATTCATTCAAAGAAACTATTGATTGGAGACTTAGAAAAATATGGGGTGCTATATCTTTAACTTCAGATATATGAGAAGAGATTAATTAAAGAGGTTATATAGTTGCAACTGCACACTACATAGACCCACTTTGGTGTATGTATAAAAAAATCATTGAGTTTCCTCACAATGCTAACAACATATTTAATGTTATTATGAACATTGTTAGAAAATATCATTGTGAGAGTAAAATTTGTTCATTTACGTTCGACAATGCTACTGTTAATAAGGTAGTTATCAATAAATTGTGCAGAGTAATGCAGCCCGATTTCAGTGGTTATTTGTTTCATATTCGATGTGTATGTCATATTTTTAATTTAATAGTACAAGGCGGTTTAAAACATATTAAGAATGAAATTCAAAGAATGAGGGATGCACTAGTGTATATCATGATTTCACTTAGTAGAAAACAAGTATTTGAGGAATTTTGTACCGAATTTGGGGTGATGCATAAGAAAACATTTATTAGTGGCGTATGGCATAGATGGAACTCCACTTATTATTAAAATCATGTGAAGGTTTTGGACATTTAATAACTGAATTTTATAACAATAGGCATATTAGAAACAATGACATACTATTTTGAATGAGTCCGATTGGATTTTAGCTTTTTAAATAAAAAAAAAATTGATAAGTTTTTATGATTTTACAAATATTTTGTCTGGAGTTTATTATCCCACTAGTTATATGGTCTTTGAACATCTTTATATAATTGTTAGGGCTTTTAGTTCAATTATATATTCCATGGAATTACAGTTTAAAAAATATTGGGAAGAATTGTCTATGTTATTTCAGTTAGCATGCATCATGAACCCTCGATGCAATTTATCGGGTACTAAATTTGTAATTGATAAGATTTCAAGAGCTTTAACTTTTAATGTACCTATCACTTCTAGAAATTTAGAACAAACTTTATGTGAAATGTATGAACTATATGTAGAACGAATGGGTATACATTAATCGGGTACCCTCTGGCTCTACACATACTCCTCCCATTGATATATCAGATGACAACTCTGAAGTTTTAAATTTATTCAAAGACATTAATTCATATAGATATGATTCAAATGCATGTGGCTCATCTAGTATTAGTTTGTCTACTGCATGTAATCAAACATCAGATGCAAGTCCAAATGTGTTGCCTGCTGAATTAATTTATTACTTTAATCATAGTATGCCTAATAACAAAACAATTAAGAAAATTTCAGAAGATGTAATTGAATTCTGGCGAAGGTACGAATGCGGATGGCCAGTGGTTTCTACGAGGGCAAAAGACGTACTAACACCTCAGGTTGGCACTGTAACTTCAGAATCTACTTTTAGTGCAGATAAGAGGGTTCTCTCCGAGGTTAGAAGCCGACTGAAAGAAGATATTTTGGAAGTATTAATGTCCGTCAAAGACTGGCAAGACGATCATTTTTTTCGATTGCATGATGGTGTGCTGTCGTAGGCACCCAAAAATAGTCCTTAAACCTCTAAAACTAATGTAGTAGTGGAAGTAAGGGTCGATCCCACGAAGAGTGTGTAATTTAATATTTTATGCTTCGTACAATGATTGGGGGGTTTTTGTATGTAAACAATTGTAAATAACGCAATTAATAACAATGAAAACTAAATTAACGAAAACAATCAAAAGACTAACCTTGGTCCAAGTCAATATCCACCTTCGGAAATCCACAACTGATCATAGATGCAAGGATAATTCAATTCATATCTTGAATATTCACCGTTGGAATAATTTTCCTATTTCTCCTTATTTTTAGTTAGTTAGAAACCAGCGTTCTAATTAACCCTAATTATTAAATAACCTCAGACCAGCGCTAAAGATTCAATTTAATAACAGCTTTAAACAATAGAGAAATCGATGAACTAGATAATACAAACACCAGCGGTTGCATTCAATCTATTTAAACATTCTTCTTAAGATTTAATAACCTCTATCGCAGAAAATTATCAAATCCTAGTGCTTCACAAGTTAAAGGGATCAAACAATTACGGATTTGAGATTTAACTTAGCGATAGATTGCAACGAATAATAAACTAGTAGGCCTCCTAGAAATTAAACATAACAATCATGAAAATAAGTGCAGAAAAATATTCAATACTCAAAAACATGAATTAAATTAAGAAAAACCATTTAGATCTCACAATAAGTGGTTCCGAGGCTTCAATCTCCTTCGACCAAGTGTAAAAGTTTAGTTACAATTCATGAATATAAGAAAGAAAATAGAGAAGAATTGAAGTTGGAGAGGTTCTCCTTAGGTCTATTTATACTTCCCTACATGTTCTTGACCAATTTGGAGTCTTTTTCTCGAGTTTTTGCGGCCCAAACAATAAAAACCTAAAATCTGTGGCGGCGCGCAGCGCTTGAGCGCTATAGGAGAGCGCTTGAGCGCTAGAAATCTGTCCACTTTGCGTCAGTTTCAGTATTTTCATCATAACTTTCTCTTCCGATGTCCGATTGAGACGATTCAAGATGCGTTAGAAAGATAACTCAAAGGGCTACAGCTTTTATTCAGAGACCATCTTCAAATTCGATCGTTTACCATGTCCAAAATTGGTCTCAATATGAGGTTGAAAACCGATGCAAAACTTTTCAGCTTGAAAGTTGATATGTAAAAATGTCTTGGCCATATTTCATCCCTTTGAATCCTTTCTTCATCCAATTGACCTCTAACACTCTCGAATCTTCATCACAAGGTTAGAAACAAGTTTAGAATATTTGCACTTTAGTCCTTGAACTTTCACTTTCTTCCATTTTGATCCTTTTTCACCTATTTCTTCCAAATTACGTCATATCCATAGAATTGCCACCTAAATCAAAATATGAGCGTACTGAGTACATTTTAGCACAAAATAATCATACGAGCACATAAAATAAGGAGAGAAAAATATGCATATTACATTCCTATCACATGATAAATATGCCGAAATTGCATCTCTTCAAGTAAGTGATATTTAATTTAACCTTATTCATCAAAAAACAATTTTAAATACCCTTATAATTTTTTAAAAAAAAATTACAAGTAAGAAGTTGTTCTCGTACAATTTTTAACTCCATCTACTCGAAATTGAAGTAGTCAGTCCTAAACCCGGATAAATGAAGAGTATTATCTTTTTTTTTTTAAATAAGGTTTATCTAAAAAATGGTTTTAGAAAAGGTATATCTAAAAAATGTTTATAAAAGGTATAGTATAAAAAAATCCGAGCTCGACCCACGAGTAACGAACCGAGTAGAAGTTCATGCGTCTACGGTCGGGTCGGCCCACTGCCAACACTAAGATCACGAAAATATTTTTTGAGCATCGAAACATGAAACACGTTATACACTGCTACGAGTTCAGTTAGTAAGGCAAGTCGATAAGCCACAAAGTCAATTCTTTCAAGAATTTTGAAAGGTCCAATATATCTTGGTCTTACCAAATCTCAATAAACCCTTCACTGGTGCTATTTTTCAAAAAGACTTTGTCACCCACTTGAAATTCTAAATCCTTTCTTCTACTTTCAGCATATCTATTATGTCGGTCTTGCGTTGTCTTTATTCTTGTTCTAATCTTATCAACTGCCCCAACCGTTTTTCAATAATTTCAGGACCTAAAGTCCAATTCTCTCCAACCTCATCCCAATAGATAGGGGGTACTTCCTACCATAAAGAGCTTCATATGGGACCATGCCTATAGTAGCCTGGAAGCTATTGATGTATGCAATCTCTATTAACGGTAGATGTATCTCCTAATTGCCGCCAAGATCCAAAACACATTCCCTCAACATATCTTCAAGAGTTCGAATAGTTCTTTCTGACTGTCAATCCATCTGTGGATGATAAGCAATGCTAAAATTTAATTTCGTCCACATGGCTTATTTTAAGCTTTTCCAAGATTTCGATGTTAACCTCGAGTCTCTATCTAAAACAATAGTGACTGAACTCTATGCAATCTGACTATTTCTCTAATATATAATTGTACGAACTGTTTCATATTAAAATTTCCTATGATTGGTAGAAAATGGGTAGACTTCGTCAAACGACCAACCACTACCCAAATAGCATTGTAACATCTTGCTAATCTCAGAAAGCCTACCACAAAACCCATCGCTATGTGTTCTCATTTTCATTCTAGAATATCTAACGGTTTTAGCAATCCTGATGGCCTTTGATGTTCTATCTTGACCTGTTGACAAACAATACATTTCTCCATGAACAACCCATTTCCTCTTTTCATATTTCTCCACCAAAATGTATCTCGGAGATTTCGATACATTTTTGTACTGCCTGGATGCGCAGCATATAGGGTGGAGTGAGCCTCTTCCCGTATATGTTTTCTTATACTTTCGTCCTTAGTTACATACAACCTTTCTTTAAAAATCAGCGTGTTATCTGCAGATACTTCAAATCCTATACGTTTGTTTGTACCAACCTCAACCTTAATCTTCTATAGAGACGGATCTTTATCATGCGCTTCCTTTATTTGATCCCAAAGAATATGTTGAATCATAAACATTTTTATTCTCGCTGTAGTTTGAGTCAGTGACTTCTAATCCCAGTTTCTCAAAGTCCTTTATCAAGTGTTCCTACATCGTGGGTAAAACTACTAATTTTGATCATGTCTTCCTACTTAAGGTATCTGTGAGTACAATAGCCTTACCTGGAAGATAAAGAATTATACAGTCATAATCTTTCACTAATTCCAACCATATTCTCTATCTCATATTTAAATCCTTTTGCGTGAAGAAGTACTTAAGACTTTTGTGATCTGTATAGATTTCACACTTCCCACCATAGAGATAATGACTCCATATCTTTAAGGCGTGGACTATCGCTGCAAGCTCCAAATCGTACGTTGAATAGTTCTGTTCATATTGCTTCAACTGTCTCGAAGCATAGGCAATCCCTTTTTCCATATTACATCAGAACACAGCCCAAACCCTTGTTGGAGGTATCACTATAAATCACAAACCCATCAAAACAATCAGGTATCGTCAATACAGGAACCTAAACTAATCTCTACTTTGAGTTCCTGAAAACATTTTTCATACTTTTCCGTCCACTGAAACTTCACTCCCTTTTCTAGTCAACTGAGTCATCAGACTTGCTATTTTTGAGAAACCCTCAATACATCTCCTGTAATAACCAGCCAATCTTAAGAAACTATGGGCTTCACCCACATTGGTCGGTCTAGGCCAATTTGTTACTGCTTCCACTTTAACATGATCTACCTCAATTTCCTAAGCGGTAACTACATGACCAAGAAAACCTACTCAATTGAGACAAAATTCGCATTTCCTTAATTTGGCATATAATTTCTCATTCCTCAAAGTTTCGAGTACTGCTCGAACTTGTTCTTCTGTTGCTTCTTATCTTTGGAATACACGTGTCGTCAACGAATACAATGACGAACTGGTCTAAATACTGATGGAACGCTTAGTTCATTAGGTCCATAAATACAGCTAAAGCATTGGTCAAACTAAAAGTCGTGCAGTGAATTCATAATATCCATAACGAGTTCTAAAAGCAGTTTTCGGTATATTGCTTACTTAACCTTTGGTCGATGATACCCTGACCTCAAGTCGATCTTTGAAAACACCATTGTACCATTTAACTGGTCAAATAAATCTTTTATTCTTGGAAGTGGGTATCTTATTTTGATAGTCAAATGGTTCAATTCTCGATGGCAATACACATCCTCATATTCCCATCCTTCTTCTTAACAAAGAGTACTGGAGCACCCCAAGGAGATATATTTGATCGAATGAAACCTTTTTTCCTGTAATTCTTACAACTGTAATTTAAATTCTTGAAGTTCTTTTGGTGCTACGAAGCCTAAGATACTGGTGCTGCTCCGGGAACCAAGTCAATTGTAAATTCCACTTGCCTATCTTGTGGAATGCCTGGTAGATATTTTAGAAATACGTCTGCAAAGTCTCACACGACTAAGAATCCCTGATATGACTCCTTTCTCAGCATCTTCTTTGCTTGTAAAGCCGATACAAGGCGAGGTAGAGACTTGAACTTTGCTCTAAAGAAACAAAACTCTTCATCTCCCAGTCTATGGAATGACACTTGTTTCTCGTAACATCTAATGGTTGCATGATTGAGTCCTAACCAATCCATGCCCAAAATGAAGTCGAAATCTTTCTTCTCCAAAAGGTATAAGTCCCTATGTAGTATTTTCCTATCAATCTCTAATTCCATGTCCCTGGTCATTTGATTTGTACAAAGAGTTCTTCCTGAAAGGATGTTAACCTCTAATTCATTATTCATTTTTACACATGTAGTGTTAGACTTAGTGACAAATGATATAGAGAAAAAAGAATGCGTAGCTCCGGAGTCAAAAAGTACATAAGCGGGTACATCAGCTAATAACAGAATACCTGATTTTGTAATTATAATGTTAGATTTAGGGCGAATGATGCAAAAATTGAGAACAAAAATAGGTACTTCAAATAATAATAAAATACCAACTATCACATTCGGATCGTGCTATGCCTCCCGCTGATTCAGTGCAAAAACTCGAGCCTTTCGTTTCTTGTTCTTATCCTGATCGTCATCATTCTTCTTTGGAGGCTCTGTACAGTTACGAACAATGTGTCTTGGTTTACTACACCAAAAACACATGTTCTTCTGAAATAGGCATTCACCCATGTGGAGTTTATTACACTTAGGGCAAGGTATAATACTCTCACTCGTCCTACCAATACAAAATCTGGTGCTTGGTCTTTTATTTGGCCAGTTACTTCTGTCCTTGCTTTGATCATTCCACTTTCTTTTTCCCAATGACTCATTGGTTTTTTGGGCATATTGTTCAAATGTTGTCCTCTAGTAAGAAATAGCATGAGCTCTCTCCAACATTTCACGATATGAAGTGAAACGATGAGACATAATAATCATGTCGATTTTCAGGCATAGTCCATTTTCGAACCTCCCGATCTTCTTAACTTTCGTATCTACCAAATGCGGTACATACATGAGAGGTGCTCAAACCCCCTCTCATACAGTAAGCGATAATTTGCTCTGTCTAAATTGTAGAAACTCTGATTCCTGGAAATCTCTTAAAGCCTATGGAAAGTACTTCGACATCACTTCATGCCTAAACTACTCTCATATCATGTAATGTTGTTCTTCGGTCTTAGTGCGTGAGATAAATTCCCACCAATGACTAGTTGTTCCAATCAACATGAATTCTGCGCATAGTACCTTCTATGCATTTGTACAGGCAATCTATCGAAATATGCGCTCTATCCCTCTAATCCATTCCTCTATAGCCAGCGAGTCGAAACCACCGTCAAAAGTAGGAGGCTTGTACCTACGAAACTACTCAACCACCGAAATAGCTCCAGGGATAAACAAATATGTATTTTGTGGTGGAGGCACTTGATTCTATTAGGCGAACTCTTGTACCGATTGCAATAAGTCACGCATCAAATTCGTGTGGGTAGATGGTGCAATATCCTAAAATTAGTATTAATTCACCCGTCACATGCCCATACTAAGTCTAACATGTTATACATATACTATTGTAACACATATTATGAGTTTAGCGAGAACATATATGTCTAAGAAAATAGGCAATTTGAAGGATGTAAAGTACACAACATGTCTTCTTACCTTTTTTACATACCCTAGAGTTGTCGGAGGGTGGTCAATTGGTGGTTGTTGAGTGCCATGACTTTTACTTAAATAGAACTTTACACCATATCTCTAAATTTTTATATATATCAAAAAAATTAATTAATAATAAACATCACGTAAATTTACAATTAAACACGTAAGAATATAATACGTAACGATTAAAATATAAAATTTAATATTTACTACAACATTCTCTCTCTCTTTTATATATATATTTTTGACATTGTTCACGTAACCTAATTTATTTATTTATTTTTTTGTTAGTACCATGAATGAAAATGCTTAAGTACTGGATAATTAATGCACAAACAAGTGAATTTCTTTAAATTCTAATAAGTAAAATATATAAACTTTCATCTTTTCACAAGATCTTGGGCGGATCCAGGAGTGGGCTACACTAGGCTATGGCCCAATGTTTTCCAAGGCCTAGTTGCTTTAAAAATAAAGGAAAATTGGTTCTAATCCATTGTTTTTTGGGATGCAAAGTTTAGTATTCTTGTTGACGAAGCATAGGATGAATCTCCACGAGAACAAATGGCCATTGTCTTGAGGTTTGTGAACAGTAATGAAATTTTGACATAACATTTTTTTTTTCAATCAAAAGTGTTAGTGACACTACCTCATTAAATCTTAAGAATCAGATTTCTGATATTCTTGTATGTTTCAACCTTCAAGTGCAAAACATGAGAGGCCAAGTGTATGACGGTGCTAATAATATGCATGGTTCTTAGAATGGACTACATGTATTATTTCTTAGAGATTGTCCATATGCATACTATGTCCATTGTTTTGTCCACCGCTTACAACTCACATTGGTTTCTGCAGCTAGGGATGTCTCAGATATTAATTCATTTTTTTCTTCTCATTTGGACAGTGTTATTAATATGATTACATCATCTTCTAAGCATATTGATAAATGTATTTTATACACTTATTTATGGTCCTAAAATATCGATATTTGGTAGTTCTATTGACAAAATATATCCTAAATTGTTGTATTTTGTATTATATAGGTAAAACTCAATGATAGAACAAAGAATCCAAAGAAAGAAGCGAAAATGGTGAAAATGGCAAAATTCAAAGTCAGGGGACCAAATTGCAAATACTTAATAGTTGATTCGGACCAAAAGATGATACTTGAAATATTTTTATGAAACAGTTGGATGAAATTAGAATTCAAAAAACGAATGGAGTATGATAAACATCAATTTCCAATCGCACATGTCATATTCCAGATTTCTAGTCGAAGATTGAAACCGATTCTTGGCATAGTAGATGTCCGAATTGGAAAAATCATATTTCTATCAAAGTTATATACCTTTGCGTTATCTTTACAAATCACTTTGAATCTTATCAATCGGATATCAGAAGAGAAAGTTATGGCCAAACTACTGACTACTATGCAGAGACCAAACCTAATTCGACTAGAACTCTTTTGAAAATCAAATTGGATGTGGTTCTCAACCAATTTCCGACTTCTACAAATAGAGAACATCGGTATATATAGGGAGAGCTCTGATATACATTATACTCCATTATTCATCAATTAATATCATCAAAAGAGGAGAATTCATAATTCTTATGAGAGAATTGAAGGGAATTTGCAAGAATCCAATCAAGTGAAGATTCAAATCTGATTTTTGGGCAAAGAAAAGAAGGCGCAAGTGGAGATTCATCAAGAAACCATTGAAGAGATTCAAGATTTCAAGATTCATCTTCATCTTCTCAATTTATCAAAAATCCGGGTTATATCTTTTCACTTAAATTTGATTTCTTGTAATTTCAATGTGCTAGGCTAAATTTATACATTGCTAGGATGAGATGAACCCTTGTTATGATATTTTCAGTTCATAATTAATTATTTTGACTTTAATTTGATTTGATATGTGGATGTTTATTATCGTTTTTATTGTTCTTTTCATTACTTGATCACCAATTGAATTGTTAGTGAATTTTATTGTTATCGAGAGAGACAATAGGGTTTAAGCACATTATAATAAATATTGTAAAGTTCGATGGAGGATAGAGATATACATCTATGTTTTATATGGTTTCAATAGATGTTTTTCTACTAGTTAATGCATTTATCATGTTTGCATCTTTCATCGAGAGATAGAAGGGTCACATGAGGGGAATAGATTTGATCGCTATCGTGAGAGGCTTTCAATTAAATTAGGAACATTGACCAACATGAATGATTTCAAATCTGTCAATTTAATTGTTACACTAAAAATGGAATAATAAGGGAGATTCGACATCTTAGCAATGTATCTCACGATTTGAAAAACATATTTACTTATTTTCTTTAGTTTGATTGATAATTAAGGTATCAGTATAGAACAAATCACAAAACTTATTTGCTATTCGATTAAAGTTGTAATTAATTTTAACTAGATCAAATACGTAGTCCTCGTGGGTTCGACACTCTATTCACCACTTTATTACTTGTTCACGATCCCGTTCACTTGCAGGAAATCAAACGACCACATATCAATGAGTTGAAAAGTGCCCAAAGAAAAGAAATTGAGTATTTGTTGGAAATTGAAGAACGAGAGTCAAGAAGTTGGGCTAATCAGATTGGTAATTTGCAACGAGCAGGAGATATTTGTTGGTCTTCTCATTACAGCTCTATAAAGAGTTTGATTGATATGTATGCTGCAACTTGCAAAGTGCTTGAGTATCTTATTGATCATTCTCCACATATAAGAACTCAGTCCGAAGTTGGTGGTGTATACAAAAACATGACAACATTTGAATTTGTATTTATCTTGCATTTAATGCATAGAATATTGGCAATTACGGATGTACTTTGTCAAGCCCTTCAGAAGAAAACTCAAAACATTTTAACTGCTATGAGATCTGTTCATACTACAAAAAGTATCTTTCAAGCATTAAGAGAAGATGGCTGTGAAGAATTTCTTCAAGAGGTGAAATATTTTTGCTCAAAAAGTGATATACATATACCTGACTTTGATGGTTCGTACATGATTGGTCATTCTTGTGGTCATGAGTATCCTACCATTGAACATCACTACCACTTTAATATTTTCAATACAACCATAGAGTTTCAGATGATATAGTTAGATACAAGATTTAATGAGACATAATTAGAATTCCTTTCTATGGCTTTGGATCCAAAAAATTCTTTTGAATCATTTAACATGGATAATATCTGCAAGCTTGCGGAGAAGTTTTATCCTAGAGATTTTAAGCAACAAGATATTTATTGTTTGAAATTGAGTAGCAACATTATCAAAATGATGTGATTTCTGAACATTGATTTCAAGTGCCTACACTTTCTGATTTATGTCGGAAATTGGTTTCAAGTAGAAGGTTGGAGAGTTACGTCATTTTGACTAAATTGATTTGTTTCGTACTGACATTATCGGTTTCAACAACAACAGTAGAACAAGCATTTTCAGCAATGAAACATGTGAAGATAGGAATTCGTAACAAAATGGATGATAGTTTTCTCACCGATTGTTTAACACTAAATATTGAACGAGAATTTAGTATTAATTTAGATCTAGATTCTATTATAGATGAATTTTATACTATAAAATATCTTCGGGTACAATTGTAATAGGTAACGTTATATTACAATTTTTCTAGTTATATATAAATTTTATTCGTACATTAAATTTTAAAAATCTTTGCCCCCCATACCATTAATTCCTAGCTCCACCCCTGAACAAGATATTTAAATTTGTTTTTTTTTTCACTGTTCTTGTGAACAGTGACTGTCACAGTTCACCTGAAGTGTAAGAGTTTGGGTTTGATCATGACATGGGACTCAAAAATCCTTGTAATGAAGATGATTTTCAGTTTCTAACATCAATGCTAAGATGAAATTAATTATGAGTTTCGTTAATTTTTAGGGGGCGTAAGAGAGAGATTAAGAAGTTGCTGCTTAGTTTACATGCACAATATTTTTTTGAAACTCAAGTTATGAAAATACATATGGGTCAACAGAAATTTAAACCTAAGGCTCTAATACCAAATTGTAACGACCAAAATTTTTAAAACTTAAATTGCTACCAAAACTATTTATAAGAAAATGTCAAATTTTATTTTGATATAGCCGGGAATTTTAGCAAAAGCAAAAATGATCTCTCTAATTTTATATAGGTCTGTAGAGTCTATTATTTTAGGAAGCATCATTTACATATGCTTACATATATTTTACGTTTATTTATGCATAATCGATTGAAATCAAACTTTGTTATCACGAATGTGAAATAACACTTAAGAGATACGTAATCAGATAAATCTTATTTATTATCCATAAATGGAAGTCGATATAATAATAGACTAAAGGTAAACATGTCATAAATTTCTAAATAAAAGTTCTTATGAAATAAATTGCTGAAATTAAAAGATGTCTAATTACACTGGAATCTTTTAATGTGTCCCATAAATTCTGACACCATGATTGCACCTCATCGGCCGTCAATCAACAACCCAATCTAACCTGTGAAGAGTAGGAAAAATGATGAGTATTTGGGAATACTCAGTAGGACACGAATAATGGTGCAATCCCGAATAATATTAAATCCATGCGTCAAGAAAAATCATACAGTCATCATATCTTTCGAAAATCGGTAAGAGCTCAATACATATCATATCATATATTTGATATCGTATGGCCATATCATACATATCATAACATATCTTTAACTTTCATAAGTATAATAATCCATCAACATGAAAGAAAATAATTTAAACGGAATAAATCAACTACACCTCGATATCCTACCTTGCTCGATAAAAAGGATTGTTGGAAGAGAAGAAAAACAAGAAATTCACGTTCCCAAGTCTTTAATTTCTACTTCCTACCACAATAATACGTATTTGTATTTTCTCTTCTTCTCCGATAGATAACGATTATGTTTTTGTAAGGTATTTAAAATTGAAAAAGGGAAATTAAATTTGATAGGATTAAAATATCTTGTTTTCCGCTCAAAAAAAGTCCCAATCCCGAAACTCATACAGTGAAAATTACTACATTTCATATCTAAAAACACATGGCAAGCTATCCTACCAATTCCCAAAATCAAAGCATCAAAATGGCTTTCCTTCGTATTCAACAAACACGTGGCATGGTATCAATAAAAACCCCAAATTCAAGTAATTAAATAATATTAAAGTACAACAAATTGACACCTTCCAATGACTCTACACACTGCCTCATGACTCTCCTTTTTCCTTTTTCCTCTTTTTATAAATATTTTTTTTATTATAAAAAGACAATATCCTTATATAAAAGAAACCAATTAATAACCACCACTACCCGTGTCATCGGTCACCCCTTATATTAATTCATTGATTAATTTAACTAAATTATGATTTAGAACAATGTCTTTCGACCCCGATAACTTGGTTCTCGCTTATCCGAATTAACTTTTTCTCGAACCAACTATGCATGATTAATTACGATATATCCAATGAGCCCAGTATCCATATAATTATCATTTCTCCATCGATGTCTAAATATTTGACCCATATAAAAATGAAATTTAATACATATACACATTAGTCCCTAACTTTCCAATATATTAAAAATATAACATATAAAATAATTAAATTTATTCTATTCTATGAAAAAAAAATGGACATTACACAAGAAGTTATAGCACGATCAAAAGTAGAGGCAAAATATATTGTAGCATCAATTGTAAATCAAGCTATTTGGATGAGGAAAATCTTAAATGATTTGTATTAAGTTCAAACCAATCCTACTACAATTGTGGTTGACAATCAATCCACAACTGTTGTGGCCAAAAATTCAGTCAATCGTGGGAGAACAAAGCATATTAAAGTGAAGTTTCACGCCTTTAGACATGCGGAAAAGGAAAGTGAACTAATTTGCAAAATTGTTTTTGAGAAGTTCAATAGGCTGAATTGCTTATAAAGCATCTATCAAAAGGTCGTTTTTGATTATTTGAAGCATCAAGTTGAAGTGTTACATAAAAGCTTCAAATTCAATGATGAGAATGAAGGCATTAGAGTTTTTCTCTAAAACTCGTACTCTAGGCTGTCAAGTTCAATCCACGGTAGAATGAAAAATGTTGAAAAAGCAATGTTGAATAGATAGTTGATGTACTCTAAATTCAGCCTTTTCTGACTTTTCCAGATTTTATGGAAAATGCATATGATTTTGTGTGTAGTTGGAAACAAAACTTTATCTTCTCTCCAACTATTTTCCTTTTTTCCTATTCTTTATCGCTGGTTTTGCTCTATTTTTCTTGGACCTTTTTGCATATTTCTATGTTCTTTCACCAGCAAAAGCTAACAAATTTCGTGTAAACAGGGAATTAAATCCATCAATCACACCGTCTGGGTAATTATTTTTGGAAAAGGTTAAAACTCGTATTCTCATAAGGGGTGTTCGTAACAAATCGGAGCTCAAAAGATTTCATCTCGTACCCTAAAACTAATAGAACTTGATTTTTTTTTAAATCAATTAACCACATTATTGGCCATTAAGTCATTCCAACTTCAAGTTCTCCACTAGTATTAGCTCGTCACAAACTTCCCAGACAATTGATAAATACACCTGAGTTCTGCATATTGTTTAGTATCTTTGTGTGGTACCAATTCATTATTACCTATATACTTTGGTTACAAAAATTTAAAATTATATGAGCAATTTTTTTAACTTAAAAGGGAAAGACGTTGAGAGACAACAAGATGTCACCATTGATACAGATAGCAAGGCTTAACACAAAAAGAATAATGGTATATGTTGGATTTTGATACCCAATAAATTCGGACGATAATTTAAAACAGTTGACGGAAATTTATCGGCAACATAGACTTGGCTCGACTCGAATACTACCGACAATTTTGGAAGACCCAAGTTGGAGATGGATTGGTGGTTGTATGGGGTTTTTGGTTTATTGTTAGGACCATTTACCTATTATTAAGTTGGCTCATCCATTTTGGCCCAATTTTGTGGCCTAATCCATTGGTATATATGTTCATTCTTCTTGAAGAAATATTTGTGGTGCAAATTGAGAGAAGAGAAAGAAAGGGAGCCATTTTTCTTGTGACTTTGAAGCCATTGCTTTCTTCTTGTTTCTTCCTTCCTTAGTGGTAATTTGCATCCACCCATTACTGATCTTTTGTGGGTTAGTTAGAAAAGAGAAACTTGTGGCAACCGGTGGAGGAAAGGTTGGCTTGAAGCCGTGTGGTGTAGTTTTGGTGTTTTTCTGAGCCCGGTTTCTTGAAGCTTGGAGTCCAAAATTTAGCACTATATGTACATCTTGCATAAAAACTTGGTTGACATTCCCCCTATATGGAGGAAATTTGTGCAGTGATGTGATTATTGAGTTCAAAATCAAGAGTATAAATGTTGTCACGTGAAAGTGTAAATAAAAGTGTAAAGGAAAGTACAGATGTAGCATGATTGTAATAAAAAACTATGATAGGGATTTGATTTGACTCAATGGTGCTCTTCAAAAGTTATCAACACATGGCTCCAAGTTCCAAAGCTAAGATAAACAAAGTAAAAAACTAATCCATTGTACGATACAAGGTAATAGGTACACGACTAACATGGGTTGCCCCAATATGGCTACCTCACATCTAGCAATTGGATCAATATAGCTTGCCCCCCATTGGGAAGCAATAGGAGGGGTAACGTAACTTTTTAGACACTAAAAGGTATTTTCACTCTTTGCTAAGTTTGATGTATTAATTACTCCCACCTTTACCATGCAGTGGGTATAAATGTATTTGATAAGCCCCCGCAACATAAAGTCAAAATTATTGGCACAGAATCTTCGATGAAAAATTTGAGGAAAACTTATAGCGAAGGTCTCAAACCTTTCAATTTGTTGCAGACTAAACCAAAACATTTTATTTTTGCAGCCACAGTCCGAACATTTCACAACGACTGTAGCCAAAGACCATTGGACAAAATTAGTCCATTATTCTATTAGTCAACCCTAAAATTATAAGTTTGACTCAACTTTACAAAATAAGTAAGGGGTAAAATGGTCAAATCAGTATTCAACTTTTAAAATCAAACGTGTCAATTATGCCTATTTTGAACACATCCTAGAACTATAAATCATTCTCGTCCATTCCACAATGGATGTCCTGGAAACTTATGATTCTAAAGATAATTCCATTGAAAACTGAAGAAGAGCAAGGTGAGGTGAGAGATCAGTTGAAGGTAGAATTGAAAACTTAGCACAAGTGTCCTTATCACTTCTAATGAGGTGGAGACTCAAGTTAAACAACCTAAAGTGGAAAATGGAGAGGAATCAGTGATAGAAGAGCATCCAGAAAAAGAAAATCCCATAGAAGACTATAATTTTGTTAGGGATAGAGACTAGGGAGCTTAAAAGATTTGGATATGAATCTGAGTTAGCTTTTACTCATGCTAGCCATGATAAGCTAGCTGATGGAGAGCCAAAAACCTTTGAGGAGCCAATGAAGAGTGAACAATGAGAAGAGTGGTTTAAGACAGTGAGAGGAGAAATGAGTTCTTAAGAAAATAATCGAACTTGGGAGTTAGTACCTAGGTCTAAGAACAAATCAACTATTGATTGTAATTGGGTTTTTAAAGTTAAGAAGGGTACTAGTGCATTTGAACCCATAAGGTTTAAACCTAGGTTAGTGGCTAAGGGATATACACAGAATGAGGGTATTGATTATAATGAAATTTTTTCATGAGTTGTTAATACACCACTATTAGGGTCGCGCTTGTACTGGTTGCACATTTTGACTGCAACTTAAACAACTTGATGTTTTTAAATGGTGAATTTGGTGAGCAAATAGTTATTAATCAACCAAAAGGTTTTAAAGCAAACTAAAACCTAGTTATGCGTGTTTTCTTAAAAGGTCTTTAAATGGCTTAAAGCAGTTTAGGCCCTAGACAGTTTATAAGGGATTTAATTATTTTGTACTCGCTGTAGGGTTGCAAAGAAGTAAGTTTGATCAGTGTCTGTATTTTTAACATGATGATGCTAATAATGACTCTATTTTTATTAATCTATGTGGATGATATACTCTTAGTTGGTTCATCACGTATGTGGATATGTATAAGATAAAAACAAAGTTGAATAGCAAATTTGACATGAAAGATCTAGGTAACCCTAAGAGAATCATGTGTATGGAAATTGGAAGAGATAGGTCAAATTCTACATTCTTTTTGCGTCAATCTCTTTATATTTTAAAGGTGTTGAAAAGATTTCGCATGCGTGATTGCAAACCTATTACATTACCTTTAGCAAATCATCTTTTGTTATCTAAAGCTCCATGTTAAGAAAATGAAATAGAATACATGAGTAAGATTTCATATTCTAATGTGATTGGTTCTATTATTCATTTGATGTTTGCACTAGATCGGATATAGCTTTTGTTGTTAGTACTCTTATTATGTACATGTCTAATCTGAGTCTCGAGCATGTGGAAGCCTTAAAGTGGTTGTTAAGATATTTGAAGGGGACTAGTGATATATGTCTAAAGTTTGGCGTTAGCAAATAAGTAGTGAAACTGGAAGGTTTTGTAGATGTGACTATGCATGGATAGGGATAATTGGAAATCAACTTCCTCCTATGTGTTTACTTCATCTAACTCTTGTGTGTGTTAGAAATCACAATTACAACACATAGTTGCACTATCCATGACAGAATCTGAATATATTGCTACTATTGAAGCAATTAAAGAGGCTATATGGTTTATGGATTTGCTTCATAAACTTTGTGTTTTGAATGATTATGGGTAGTTTATTGAGATAGTCAATCTTCTGTACATCTATGAAAAAATCCCGCTTTTCACGAACACACCAAGCACATTGATGTTGGACTACATTTCTAGATATTGTATCATAAGAGGTAGTAAGACTTGAAAAGGTACACACAATATAACCCATCAGATATGGGAACTGAGGTGTTGTCATTTGTGAAGTTTAGAAGTTGCAAGGATCTTCTAAACATCGGTGAAAATAAATAATTTCCAATTTAATTGGTTTCTCTATTTGAGTTGTCACTAATGAGTGATAATGTTTTTCTTGGAGGTCCTTTGACACCAATGTGGAGATTTGTTGGGCAAATTCATGTCAAAAGACCTCTCAGGAGATGATGTTAAATCATAACATCGACCAATTGACTGTATTAAAATATTGACACCCCAATGAAATGACGTGATCCAAAAACTATTTAGGTCCATTTGAAGCAACCTAATTTAATTAGAGCTGCTCATGTCCCGTCCTGTTTACTTCTTGGATGACTTATTAGTGTTCACCCATTTATTGGTATACTTGGCCCACCTATTGGTTTAGGGTTTGACCCATTACTATATCTATTAACTGACAGATATATTATGCTGAGGAAATAAGTGGAAATGGCCGATTGACCCCGAACATTTTTCCAATTTGGTCTTTGACTAGTTAAAAAAATGAAAATTGAGAATTTAAGAACAAAACCCAAAAATACCATCTCATTTCCTCACACAAATGACCGACAAAAGGAAGAATTAGATATCTTTTTTTGACTAAATTACCAAATTCATTTTTCTCTTTTTTTAAAGTGTAAAATTCTTTTTAATTCAATATTCTTCTTAAAAAAATCTTTATTTTTTTTCAATTTTACGTAAATGGTATTTATATTCTTTATTTAATTTTGATAATTTTGTTTTGTTTAATTTTTAATTTTTTTTTTATTTTTTGATATTAATTTAAGAATACTTTAATTGTTTTCTTCTTATAGTAATTTTTTTTCAATTTAAAATACTTTTTAATGTTCTTGCTTTATTTTTCTTCAATTTAAAATACTTTTCGTAGCTTTAACAATAACTAAATATTTAGCCCAAAATAATATTGATTTTAAAACATATTTCATTTTACTCCCTTTTTTTTACAAAGTATTGAAAATATAGCATATAAAACAGATTTGAGTTTATAAAATTTTTGGGGTATTAAAGTAGACCGCCTTTGTAGTGTATGTTCATTTCCTCTAGTGATGGCATCGGATTGGACTTGGAGAAACATTAGCATCAAGTCATGCTTGCGCTTCTTCTCTTTTCCTCTTTAGATTAACATCGCTATTGATTGAATCATTGCTATATTCTTTTGTCTCGACCTCTTAACACTTTTATTATTTCTGAATTTTTCTTTTACTCTACTCATCCTTCCAGATCTAAAAGCTTTCTCAATTCTGACAGAGAAATTTGTGGTTTCTTTGTTCGAAATTTTTTCACATGCTGTACCAATTTGTTGACGATTGAAACCAAATTAACAATTCATTTCACCTTTCTAGGACTTTCACCTCCAAATCTCACTAGTTTTGATGCTCAAACTAGATGGGGTATTTATAGATTTCCATCCAAGCTTTGGGATAATCTGGTCATGTTAGGAGAATGACATATGGTGGCTTCTTATTGGCTACCTCATAACTGATTTTGTTACGAGTTACTCTTTATTCATTGGCCCATGTGTATTGATAGCTTGTAGCCAACATGGATTAGGGAAGAGGTTAGCCTACTTGGCTCTAATCTCTTAGGCCTTCAATCCCTTTCCGTGTTACTGTTACTTCGTGAGCAGAGGGCAAAGTTCGCAGTGTGTATTTCTTAGTTCAACAATCAGTTGTCCTATATCAACTCTTGGGTCTCTTCTATAGATTATTCTTCTATGGTTTGGTCTTGTTGTTGTCTCTTTTGGAAACCTTGTTATGCTCAAACTAGAGGTTGTTATTGAAAAATGATAAATACAGTCTATCACACGACCCGTCGCAAATCATCCTAGTGGACCTAACACGTACCGTGCATCGATGGTAGATACCAATTAAGTGCCGGACCCACCACCAATGCCACTTTGACTGTGACATACTTATATAAAAATTTTGACGAAGTTTCATTTTTAATATGGACTAAAAAGACTGAACAATAATCAATTTTCTCAAACATGCACATATAATTTAAAATAGGATACACCATCCCCTTGGAACACAAACTCTTCAAAATAAAATATTAGTAAATCGACATTTACAATTATTTATAAACAAAAGTCCCTAAAAACACTAAAGATACAAAATATGAAGCGAGCCCACGACATGGATACATAAAATTACAAATTAACTTTTCTAACAAAAGATGCAGTATACTGGTGTGCTGTCGCAGACACCCAAAAGTAATACCTTAACCTCTAAAACTAATGTAATAGTGGAAGTAAGGGTTGATCCCACGAAGAGTGTGTAATTCAATATATTATGCTTCGTACAATGATTGTGAGATTTTTGTATGCAAATAATTATAAGTGAGGTAATAAATAACAATGAAAATTAAATTAACGAAAACAATCAAAAAACTAACATTGGTCCAAGTTAATATTCACCTTCGGAAATTCATAATTGATCATATATGCAAGGATAGATCAATTCATATTTTGAATATTCACCGTTGGAATTATTTTCCTATCTCTCCTTATTTTTAGTTAGTTAGAAATCATCGTTCTAATTAACCATAATTATTAAATAATCTCAGACCATCACTCAAGATTCAATTTAATAACATCTTTACACAATAGAGAAATCAATGAACTAGATAACACAAACACCAGCGGATGCATTCAATCTATTTAAACATTCTTCTTAAAATTTAATAACATCTATCGTAGAAAATCATCAAATCTCAGTGTTTCACAAGTTAAAGGAATCAAACAATTACGGATTTGATATTTAACTTAGCGGTAGATTGCAATGAATAATAAACTAGTAGGCCTCCTAGCAATTAAACATAGCAATTATGGAAAATAAGTGCAGAAAAATATTCAATACTCGAAAACATGAATTAAATTAAGAAAAGTCATTTAGATATCACAATATGTGGTTTCGAGGCTTCAATCTCCTTCGACCAAATGTAAATGTTTAGTTACAATTCATGAATTTAAGAGAAAAATAGAGAATAATAAAGTTGGTAGGCGTTCTGTACGTTCTGGTTGTGTTCCACGATTTTAAAATATGTATTTATAGTTGTTTCCAAAGGTAGTTGACTTAAATTCGAAAATCAGAATTTTCCCCAATTTGGCCTGGGTGGGCACCCAGTACAAAATGGGGTGGTCACCCAGGCTATTTTCTTTTATCTGTTAATCACTCTAATGGATGGGCGAGCGCCCAACAAATATAACTGAGCAACCTGGGGGGTTGCCCTGACTTTTAGTATTTTGGTCATATCATTATCTCGTGATATCCGATTGAGACGATTCAAGATGCATTGAAAAGCTAACGTAAAGGGCTACAACGTTTTTTCAGAGACTATCTTCAAATTCGATTGTTTTCCATATCAAAATCTGGTTTCAACATAAGGTTGAAAACCGGTGCAAAACTTTTCAGTTTGAAAGTTGATATGTGATAATGTCTTGGCTATTCATCCATTTGACTCATTTCTTCATCCAACTGACCTAAAACGCTCTCGAATCTTCATGTCAAGGATACAAACAAGTTTATAGTATTTTCTCTTTAGTCCTTGAACTTTCACTTTCTTCCATATGAGCGCATAAAATAAGGAGGAAAAAATATGCATTTTACATTCGAATCAAATTCTCCCACACTTAGTTTTTGCTCGTCTTCAGGCAAAACTCAAATTTAATTCCCTAAAAACATCAAGTCATGATGCTAAGAACATAGAACCATCTACCTTTTTCAAAACACATAAAATATCATGAATAAACATCCCATACAACTCATAATCAATTAGCAAGCATTTTCATATGAAGATGGAGTAAACTAAACATGTAGACCCTCACAGATATAAACACTCAACTCTCACGTGTTTAAAAAGGTTAGTGTTTTGCTTAAATTCATTCCAATGGAGATGTTCTACCATATGCTTGCATATCTTCTCATTCACTACCACTTAGATCACATACTTTACAAGAATCATAAGGACTTTCAAATGTTGTAATGTGACTTATGGTCAAGGTGGAAAATATTTGGGTATGTGACTCAAAAGCCATCGAAACTAGTGGAGTAAAGATAAAAAGACTTAGCTCAAACATACACATAAGACATGTAAACCAACCACTCCACATGATAGCTTCATCATTTTTGCATCTGTCTCACACAAATTGAATTATTTCTTGAGATGTAGGAAAAGTTATGAATATAGGTCTTTTTCACATTAAAATCACTCTCATTCATCACTTATTTTCTTTTTCTTTCTTTTCTTTGCTTTTTCTTCAATCATTTATTTTTTTCCTTCTTCTTCTTGTATTTTTCTTGCATAATGTAAAATTCAAATTATACACCAATACTGAAACTCCCTGAATTGACATAGAAAATTTGTCTCAAGTCACCAATAATAGCACTACCATACATCTTGATACCCCTACACTTATTTTCTTGCATACCCACACTTCTTATGACATTCAACAATACTCCCCTAACTCTAAGGCTTGGGTAAAGATATTGTTTTTTCCATTTTAAAGCTTGAATGTGAGTTTATACAAAGAAAAGACAATAAGGCTCAAAGGGACTCAACAATGAAAAATTCAATTACAGGGTCGGCTATTTGGCTAATGAAGCTCATTTATGTAACAAAGATGACCTTAATCATGTTCGTGCATGCATGTGTTAATGTGATCTTGAAGAGAATCAAGGCAAGTTCTAGAGAAACAAAACCATAAAAGAATATCACACATGAAAAAGAATAATGAGATTATTATGGATGTATCAGTCTAATTGCTCAAAAATCTCACCGACTTTTGTCTATAGAATTTAGTTACTACCATTTTCAAAGAAAATAACTCCACTAATCAACTCTAAGTTGGAGGATTATTCATTCAATCATATTATGAGTTCTTCAAAAGCCTAATTAATTCTAGCAAATAGCATACACAACCAAAAATCTTTTAACCTCAATTCCTCTTCTTGAAAAATCGTGTAAATATTTTTTTGAAAAAAAATTAACTCACTCAATCTAAATGCAACCTAAATCTAAATCCCTCCCCCACACTTAAAACTTATATTGTCCCCAATGTAAAGTGCAGTGCAAAGAAAATGACAAAAATAAAAATAAAAAGGGAAAAGGAACGAATTCCCATTGGGTTGCTTCCCAAGCAATGCCTTTGTTTATTGTCTTTGGCTCGATTCAAAGTTTCCTTATTTAACTTGAGTCTATCTTGGTTGGCTTCGATCTTCCTTGCGGTGCACCAAGTCCATTGGGAATGATAACAAGCAGTGTTCCTCCACCTCCATGGAATAAATACTTGTAGTGATTGAGGTGATGTTTCAAATATGGAATGGAAGTCTGCAAAACAGAAAGTAGAGGTTTCTCATTAGAAACTAGTAATACAAAACCAAAACTCTTACCTGACTCTGAAAGATCATTTAATGCTGCCACAGTTTTTTGTAACTCAGTGTTTAAGGTCAGCTCCTTTTTTTCTTTCCCAAGATGCTCAATATTGACAGCTTTCCATTCTTTTTTAGCAACAAATTTGAAAACATCCTGTGATAATTTGTCAATCACATCAATAAAATGAACATGATGATTATTACACCTATATTTCATGGAATCATAGATATCAAGTGTAATAGTTTTATCATCAAATTCCATGGTTAGTGTGCCATTATGAAAGTCCATTTTAGTTTTGGATATCCTTAAGAACGGTCTTTCTAACAAGATAGGGGTAATATGATTACAGTGCCCAGGTCAATCACATAAAAATCAATAGGGAAAACCAGCCAATTAACATTCACGAGAACATCCTCAATTACCTCTTAAGATAGGCATTAGATTTATCAGATAGTTGAATTATCACACCAATTTTATTTAAAGGTCTAAGTTTCAAAGAAGTGTATATAGAATATGACATGACATTAATAGATGCTCCTGAATCTAACATGGCCTTCTCAAACTTAGTGTCGCCTAGCATGCAATGGATAATGAACATACCCGGATTCGCGCACTTTACACGAAGTTTCTCTTGAATTATTGCAGATACCTCTTCTCCAACTTTTACCCTTTCAATTTCTTTTTCCTTTTACTCGTGCACAATTATTTCAAAAATTTAGCATAATGAGGCACTTGCAGATACCCGTTCTCCAACTTTTATCCTTTCAATTTCTGTTTCCTTTTACTCGTACACAATTGTTTCAAAAATTTAGTATAACGAGGCACTTGTTTAAACATATCTAAAAGTTGAATATTTACCTCACATTTACTAAAAATTTCATGCGACTTATCATGATCTTGTTCATATTTTCTAGATCCTACTAGAGCTTGAGGAAAATGGAGCATTGGTTTATAATCAGAAAGGGGTAAAAACTTACACTCAATCACCTTAGTATCATTGGTGACAATCTTGTTTTCAACCTCTTTTTCTTCCTCTTCTTGCTTCAACGGCCTAGGGGATGCCTTTACTGAAATCTCAATCTCTTTACCACTTCTCAGGATGATTGCGCTCACATTTTCTTTTGGATTCACCATTGATTGAGGGGGTAGTTTCCCCAAACTTTGCGCCTCTAGACGACTGACCGCATTAGCTACTTGACCCATTTGATTCTCCAAACATTGAATGCTAGCCATGATCTCCTGTTGAAATTGCAAAGTGATAGTGGTAATGTATTTAACAATATCTTCTAAAGATACACCAGAGTTGGAATTTTGGCCATGTTGTTGTCTAAGAGGGTATGGCTGATTATATTGTTGGAAATTCTATCTATTCTGATTCATAGGTTGATTCACTTTTTGATTCTCATAGCTAAGATTTGGATGATCCCTCCATCCTTGATTGTACGTATTTGAATAGGGATCATAATTCCTATGTGGTTGTCTAGGGAAGCTACCGGCTGCATTTACTTGTTCAACGGATTCTTCTTGAAGTGTTGGCACATATCAGTTGGATGGCCCACTAATGAACAAATTCCACATGCCTTCATTGTTTGCATAGTACCTGCAGCCATTTGATGAACAAGAGTGGTTAGACTCGCTATTTATTGTTCAATGGATGAAACGTTTACCTCGTTAACTTGTCTAGAAGGAGAATCAAATTTAGCGCCAAATTTTTTGGAGTTGGCTGCCATGTTTGCAATTAAATTCCTCGTTCATTCGAGAGTTTTATCCACCAAATCTCCTCCACTTGCAGCGTCAATCATGCTCCTTTATGTGACTAGAAGATCTTCATATAAGTATTGGATGAGAAGTTGCTCACTGATCTGATGGTGGGGACAACTTGTACACAATTTCTTGAACCCCTCCTAATACTCATGTAGAAATTCTCTGTAATCTTGTCTGACACCACAAATTTCTTTCCTAATATTTGCTACCCTTGAAGCTAGAAAATATTTCTCTAGAAATAATCTCTCCATTCCATCTCATGTGGTAATGCTTCCCGATGGTAAATAATAGAGACTATCCTTAGCGAATCCTTCAGCGAAAATGGAAAGGCTCTCAGTTTGATTTGTTCTTCGGTGACTCCCATAGGTTTCATACTCGTGCAGACCACATGAAACTCTTTTAGATGTTTATGAGAATTTTCTCATCTGCAAGATCATGAAAAGTAGACAAAAGGTGTAATAGTCCAAAATTAAGCTCAAATGTAGTAGTGGCATCTAAAATAGGAAAAGTAATGCATAAAGGTTGTTGATTCAATATAGGGGCTGCAAGCTCCTTTAAAGTCCTATTTTCAGACATAGTTCTTTCTCCTTCAAACTCAAAATTACTTGCAAATGGATTGTTGGGATTGATATTGCTTTCTTCAAGATTTTGTTTGATGTTACTTCTTAACCTGCGCAAAGTTCTCTCAATTTCTGGATCATAGTGCAAATCACTTCGGTTAGAAGATCGAGTTGCGGACGTAAACAAACAAAACAAATGAAGAATAAATTTTAAAAAAGCTAGATTAAGAAAGACAAATAAAATTATATGCTAAAATTTTTAAAAACGATAAAACACCTAAAAACCTAAAAAATTATGATTTTTTTCTTTTTCAAAAATAAAATAAACAACTAAGATGCACAAAAATAAATTAACACCACTCCCCGACACGACGCTAAAATTTGGTGCGCTGTCTCAGACACCCAAAAGTAATACCTTATCCTCTAAAACTAATGTAGTACTAGAAGTAAGGGTCGATCCCACAAAAAGTGTGTAATTCAATATTTTATGCTTCGTACAATGATTGTAGGGTTTTGTATGCAAATAATTATAAGTGATGCAATAAATAACAATGAAAATTAAATTAACGAAAATAATCAAAAGACTAACCTTGGTCCAAGTAAATATCCACTTTCGAAAATCCATAATTGATCATAGATGCAATGATAATTAAATTCATATTTTGAATATTCACCGTTGAAATTATTTTCCTATCTCTCCTTATTTTTAGTTAGTTAGAAAATAACGTTCTAATTACCCCTAATTATTAAATAACCTCAGACCAGCGCTCAAGATTCAATTTAATAACAGCTTTTAAACAATAGAGAAATCAATGAATTAGATAACACAAACACCAGCGGTTGCATTCAATCTATTTAAATATTCTTCTTAAGATTTAATAATTTCTATCCCAAAAAATCATCAAATCTTAGTGCTTCATAAGTTAAAGGAATCAAACAATTACGGATTTTGTATTTAACTTAACGGTAGATTGCAACGAATAATAAACTAATAATTAGTGGCCTTTCGCCTTTCGCCTTTTTCTTCCACCGTATCCTGCTTCTCACCGTTTCTATTCTTCTATGTGTGGCCAAGTTAGTGGAGCCTAACTCAAAGTTGTAAAGTAAGTCCCTCATCTTCCAATGATATATCATTTAGTCATTTAACTTTCAATAATAGATCAATACATCCCCAACTTTAAATTTAATCCACATTAAACCCTCCAGTATTGTCAATTATTAAATAAACTCCAAAAAAGTCCACATTTAGTCATTTAAGTCCCTACTGATTTTAACTAGTCGAACCTTTGACTTTAAAAAAGAAATCTTGACTTTTAACTAATATAAAATGGGGTGTAACAATATGTGCAGACGGTCCAAGAATCCAAAATAGGGAACCAAAAAACAAGCTCTAGAAAAAAGTAAAAAAAGTAAAATGTAGTGGAAACTGATGAGATGACACGGAAAGAAATAGAATATAAAGAAAAGATACATTGTAGAGAGGTTTATGTAATTTTATCGAACCCAGCAGAATCGGGTTGCCAGGTTTGACTTCAATTCCCTATGAGCTCCTTGGAAACCAAATTAACGAGAAATATGAATGGTAATATTTTCAACTAAATGAAAAAATAAGAATAGAAATTACTTGTTTTAATGAAATGAATCTATGAAGGTAAATTTGAGAAAATTAAGCTCCCCACGACAAAAAGGAAGTGGTGTAATGTACGTCATTTGATAGAACGTCTCACTAGTTATTGGTAAATGGACTGTCAAAAAATTTGATTCTCCTCTTCCTATCCCTATATTTAAGAAGTTCCATCACTTAACCCCTTAAATGACATATATATTGATTATGGTATTGTTTGGCTTATTAATTTGGAAAAAGTTATTTGTACCTTCTCTTTTACCTGTTGGTTTACACTATGATGTGTAAAGGGGAATTTTATTTTTATTTTTTAAACAAAAAAATAACAGAATATTTGGCCGGGTTTTACACTTGGGCCGGTTCAACAAAACTGCCACTAATCAGAAGGGGCAAAAACCTGATCTCGATTATTAAAAAAAGGGCAGAAAATTTCCACGATTTCTCTAGCCCCAAAAAATTGAAACCCATCGACCGTCGAAGAAGGTGTCGCCGGCGTAACAAAGAGTTCATTTTGAGGTAATCACCAGCTTCATCTATTCGAATGTTGAATATTTGTTGGGTTATACGCCCATATATCATAGTTTTACTATAGTAAAATAACAATTGTATAATAAATAATTTTTTGTTTAGTAAAGAGAAAAAAAAAAGTCAATAGACTTTTACGCATTATAATGAGAAGCAAAGTCCTATATTTATTGGGAAGGAATATGAATACATACGGTAATAATTTCTAGGATTGCTGGAGTACAATTGTCATTCACCAATAAACTTATCATTTACAACATTTCTCATTGAATGACACATTACAAAATATCTGCATCGTTAAAACCTTATTTGATAAAAAATCAATAGGACAAAAAAAAATCAAACGAAGGAAAAAGAGTACAGTTATTTTGGAGTATTAAAGATAAATTATGTCTCATTAAAAGTTTGTTAGGAATATCCAGTGGGATAAAACCTAAGCGAAGGGAAAAGAGTACAGCTACTCCCCCTGATGTTGATCACTGAAAATCTATAAGTCGACGCATTTCAATCTTGTGAACCAATTTCTTGAATGTAGATGTTGGCAGTGTTTTTGTAATTAAATCAGCCACATTGTCACTTGAACGAATTTGTTGAATATTGATGTCCCATTTTTCTAAAACTCATGTGTATGAAATTCTTTTGGACAAATATGTTTCGTTCTGTCATATTTCATATAACCTCATTTGAGTTGTGTAATACAAGCAGCAATATTTTCATACAAATTGTTGAACTATCTTTTATTGAGATTAATCAGCATGATGCTTGGATATGACGAGTTATGTTCCTCAACCATACACATTATCGGTCTACTTTATGGATTATAATAATTTCATAATGATTTGAGGATGTTGGTGTCAAGAATTGTTTAACAGATCCCCATGATATAGCTTTTTCTCCACGTGTAAACATATATCCTGTTTGAGATTTAGCTTTGAGTGGGTCAAAAAGATAACATGTATTGGTATTTCCCACTAAAACAGATCCAGACTTTTGAGAATAAAATAATCTCAAAACAATATTACCCTTGAGGTAACGAAAACTATGTTTAACATCATTACAATATCTTTTTGTTGGTGTAGAGCTAAAATCTTAATATTTATAGAAAAAGCTATGTCAGGTCGAATACAATTTGTAAGACAAGTTAATGCTCCAATTGCACTAAGATATGGTACTTCAGGACCAATAATCTTTTCTCCATCTTTTTTTACATCAAGTGATCGAACAACCATATGTGATGCTAATTGATGTGCATTATCCATATAAAACAGTTTTAAGACTTTTTCTGTATATGTAGATTGATGGATAAATAATCCTTCTGGAAAATGTTCAATCAGCAACCCAAGACAAAATTTGATTTTTCTCAAATCTTTCATTTCAAATTCATTTTTCAAATAATACGCAGTTTTGTTGAACTCTTTAGAAGTTCCTATTAAATTTAAGTCATCAACATAAACTGCCAAAATTGTAAATTCAATATTTGTTTTCTTTATGAAAATACACGAGCACACATTGTCATTTTTATAGATTTCCTTCAACAAGTATTCGTTAAGACGATTATACCACATGCATCATTTGATTTCCCCAATCATTACTTCGATTGATATACTTCAATAAATTTAATTCGATATCCTCGCTATTGATAATACGAAGCGGTACATTATAAACAAAAATGTTACCGACAACTTTTTCTTTTCTTTTTTGATTCAATTTTCTTTTCACGTAATGACATAACTTATTGTGATGTCTCAATTTTCATTATTTCAAGTACCTGAACTATTTCTGAAGTTTTATAATTTGTTAGACTCATTAAAAGTATATGCCTCCTAAATAAGACCATCTTTACCAATTGCTCCATTTTCGTTTGGAGGATTTTGTCGAATGTCATTGCGCTTCAAGCGGTTATAAATTTATCAAATATAATATTAACGAATTGTCCTTACAAGAGTCAATTCAAGTTGGAGCATTTAAAGTTGATGTATCGGATTGTTAATTTATTTGGTCTGTAAATGTATCTAAATGAATTATCTTTCCAATTTCTAGTTCGAATTGTCTCTTGCGAAAGTTTAGATAATGATGTATTTGTATATTATTTTCAACTTATTAATACTTTTCCCTAATGTAGAGAGAATTGTAAAATCAAATTGACAATCATTTTTACTGAGTTATAAAATATCACCCATTTGGGATAAAGGTTCATACTACGTATTTATTTTTAGCATTTTTTACTTTTCATCTCAGTGCATTGTGGTGGATTAATTTTATATATACTGCATACTTTGATGAAAAAATTAGGCTCTGACTATAAGTCAATTATAACTAGGATAAATATGGTGTTGACATGATGCGTAATGACTTTCCCTAAACTGAAATGGGAAGTGTTTGGTTCTCAATTAAATTAATTGGAGGCGTTTAAGAACCAATAATGTTACACTATTTATCGACATCTCAACTAACACTTGTTAAAAAGTTGAGATTTAGGGTCACTAGTATTACAAAGGCACACCGTTTTAATTGTATAATCTGAAAATTATGCTCATAATTTGAGTAACACTTTCGCAAACTTCAGGTTGCTAGCACCATGCAATCATCTAATATTTGTACCAAATCTATTAGATACAAATAGTATCTAGATAGTCAACGTGGAGAGTGACGGGCCCCATATATCACCCTAATTAATTTTCAGAGATATAGGGAATTCAATCATTATTTAACTAGTAAGGATCAATAACCAATTTTCAATAAAAAGAACAAAAATCAAATATGATTTCATTGGATTGAATAATATTTTGGTTCTTCATTGAATATCCATTTGAATATTTAATTTCTCATAATTATTGATCCAGTGATGGTCCAGCGGGTCATGCCAAAACAATAAAGTCAAATTGAACTTCATGCTAAATATAAAATATAATTCAATTATTTAATTTCGAAGAATATGATTAAACATTATGTAATCATATATCATTCAAGTAATCAAACTAATCAATGTCTTTATGACATTAATTACAAGTTGTCTTTCAGGGATAAACATGAATTCAAAATGATACATTGTTCGAAACATGTGCTAATTCGAAAGCACATTGCATTTATTATTGTTCATTCAAAAGCAATATATTAATATTTTTCTGAAATATTGAAAATTATAATTTATGCTATTCGGAAGCAAGTAATATTCTTTTGGAATATTAATTATGATATTGTGCAACTTCAGGGACAATAATGAACTATTATTTCGAAACATTAGCTCTTCAAGAGTCATATATTTGCTTCTTCAAGAGCAATATATCAATATTTTTCAAAAATAATGGAATCAGAGTGTCATGCTCTTCAAAAGCAATAACATATTATTATTTGAAATAATAAATTGTATAAGAATTTATTTTTAGGAGTTAAAACACAATTTATTTTATTAATTATGCTTTTCGGAAGCAAGTAAAATCTAACTAAAACATTAATAATAGTGTGCTAATTCAGGAGCAACAATATTTGTAGTAGACAGATATACAATTAATATTCTTCTGAAATATTAATTATAATGTTGTATTACTTCGAAAGCAACAACATAATAAATTATTAATTTAAAATTTATAGAAGAACATCTAAAAATATTTAATTACCATATAGACATAATTTGAATTTATATAGAAAATTAATTAGCAAAAATGTATTAGCAAAAAAATCTTCCAAACATGCATTAGGAAAAAATCTTTATATTTAATGGTAGAATATTATAAAACGAAATACATTCAGGAGCATACTGTAGAATATTTACGCATGAAGGCATTTATTAATGCAAAAATTATGATTGCAGTTTATATAAACACGAATTAATTCGAAGACATATGATAAAGTAGAAACTGGTGAATTTGGCTTCGTATAATTAATTCAAAGACGTGATTTTATGTACATGCATAATCATAAAGATCGTACATACATGAATTCAAAGACATAAATCATAGATCATGCATATGTACATACATGAATTGGCTAAACATGAATGGACTAAATTCTACATAGACATGCAAACACACGTATACAAATGTGAATTTAAAAAGCAAGTTAGAATCTAACTACAAGTTTGCACCGTTTATGATGTATGTATATATTTAAAAAAAATAAAAATTCGCATGTCACCAAATTAATTTTGGTACATATGGTAGATGATTATAATTAAAAAAAATTACTACATTCACTAAACTTTGAAAAATTTAGTTATCGTGCTAATAACATGTGAAAAGAGAATAAAGTCAATAAATTTGTATGTATTATAATGAGAACAAAAGTCCTACATTTATAGGAAAGGAATATGAATACAAATGATAATAATTTCTAGGATTGTATGGGTACAATTGTCATTCACTAATAAACTTACCATTTACAACAATTTTGTTTTTATTTATTCACTACTATTGTATGTATTTGTTATTGAACATACAAATAAAAGTGCCAAGATAACTTATGAAAATATAAGTTGGGTGATTAAGTTGACAAGTAAAATGTGATACAACTTATATTTTGATTATAAATAAAATTGTTTACATCTAGTGTATGAGGGTTGGATATTGTAATGGGATGTTGTAGTGTTGACTATTTCATCATTCAAGTTTGTGATTTGTCCTTTCATATAAATGGTTTAATGATAACATTAGTACAATTGGAGTGTATTGAAACGACCATGTGTCGAGGTTATTATGTAGCATGATCGTGTGAAATTTAAATTTCATGTGATCGATGTGTCGAGGTTATTATGTAGCATGATAGGATTGTGTATATTTTTTGTGATCTTAATAATTCTTTGATTAATCAATGGGTGAGATCAATTTAATTGATCAAATATCTCGATAAGTTGGGAACTTGAGAATGAGCGTAGTAGAGAACACAAATTCGTGTCAAGAACCGTCACCTTGAAAAATGGGTCAAGTGACTAAAGTATTTGGGTGTGTTTGAGCCACATTATTTTGGAAGAATGTATTTTGAAATAGTAGATTAATGGAGAATGTGTAGTTGAAAAAGAAGAAAAAATTACTGATATGATGAGAAATATTATTTTATTGAAGAATGTATGGTTGAAAATAAGTAGAAAAATGAAAATGATATATCAAACAGGGGCTTTATATTGATGATTATAAATTTGAACACAATATTTAGCTACGAATAAACTTCAATATCTAGGATTGGTTCATAAGATCATTTAAGAAAATCTAACTTGAACTATTGAGAATAGTTAGAGGGGTAAAACAATCATTTATGATCATAAGTAATTATTTGATATTGAAAGGAGATGAAATATATATACGGTAGATCAGTGCTACATATATTATCTTTTGTGATTTTATATTATTCCTAGTGCAAGTTCTTTTATCATTAGTGAAGAAACCGAAGACGGATAATAAGATTTGGTGGTTTTGAATAATTAGACATTATCTAATTATTGAAGCTTGAAAAATTATATGTCCAAACATGTCGTGTGGTAGCTGCATAATTTCTTGGACTCAATTGCAATTATTTTGGAATGTTTTGAACTGGATTGTAATTATTGTGAAAGTTTAGGAACTATACTTATAATTTAAACCGATAATAGGCTAATTAAACTTAAGACATGGATTGAACCACTTTTGACTAAGTGGCGCCTAAGGATTGTAAAGAATTCGTAGGGGCCGAATTTTCGTAAGAAAAATAGAGGGAAAAAAAAAAAAAATTTGTCGTCTTCATTGAAAAATAAAAAATAAATAAATCTGGCATTCTTATTCCAGTTTTCAATAGCTTTGAGCTACCCTATTTATAAGCTTAAATTAGTAGAGAGACACAAATGTATATATTTGTATTCACCAGACACTGATTGCATTGCTGATGTAGACTAATTTAGGCAATGCTTAGCGCCGAGACAGAAAGTTTCAACCACCACCTTAGAATGGACAATGTCAGTTCTCAATCATCCAGAATCCATGGACAAGGCATTGGCCGAAATACAGACCTGCTGTGGACGTGCATTGGATGAACAATACCTTCCAAAACTGAAATATCTGCAGCGTAATCAATCAAACACTCGGGTTATTTCCGTCGGTTCCCCTTCTCATACCACACGAATCATCAGATAACTGTGTACTTGTGGATACGAGGGAGAGGGACAATGTTGGTAAATTTGTGGACAACCCAGTGGGATCACGAGCAATGGGAGGACCCGACAAAGTTTAAGCCGGAGAATTTTTGTGGCAAGGAAGATGAAGGATATAAGCTCATTCCGTTTGGAGCCAGGAGCAGAGCTTGTCCGGGAACTAGTTAGGGCATGTGAGTTATACCGCTTACAATGGGGATAATAGTGTTTCGAGTAGGAGAGAGATGGTGCAGAAGATATCGATATGATTGAGGGGGCACGGGTTTTACAGTGACAAAGGCAAAGAAATTGGTGGCCTTGTGCAGACAACGGGAATGCAAGATTGATGTACACTATTGACATTGTAAAGACGATGACTAAGTTATATACTTAGTCTAGTCGACATGCCATGTTTGGTAAGCTATATTAGGCAGTATAAAGATGGATTAATAATTTAACATTAAAATAGGTGTGTACAAATATAGAAAAGGGCATTCTTTATTATACTTTAGTGTGATTAGTACGTAATACAATTTGCTACCTTACAAAATTACTTGCTTTTCCAAGCCCAAATAATATAATGACCAATGAGCAGAAAAGATGATAGTAGAGCAAAACCAACCATGAACATGCCTCGTCTCCGTCCCCCTGTATCTTTTCTCGATTACCATAAACTACTTTATTCGTAGATAGCTTGGATGCACAAAGTGGTTTACAGAACCATTAGATACATGTGCTGCAAACTCGAACTCATCAAGATCTTCATATTATCGATTTTAAGACTCGAGACTTTTGAACTCATGGAAATCCTCGTAAGGTGAGGATCCACTTGAAGAATCACTTCCAAATAGCGTGCTTTCCCTTGGAGAGTTGGGATGTGACTCTTTTGACTGCAAAGTTAAACCTGATGTAGAAACAAAAATTAGTCTGACAGTCCCGTCTTTCTGTTTGAAGCTGAGATGGTGCAGCTATTAGTTGATAGGCACTATGCAGAATTTAATATTCTTATCGGGATAAGCTATGAATTGTTTGAAAATAGGAAAAGTAAAACATCAACCATACGCATGCTGTAAAAAATGAAAAGGGAAACTGAAAGTTAAAGAGCAATACTAACAACAAATGATGACTGGTAGAAAAGAGATGAGCTCTACTAACCTTTCTGCCCTCTTGAGCGAAACTTTTTTGTATGCCGTCTAATTAAACGCTTGGCTTTTGTTATGGTTAGTTGCCTAGCAAATGGTGAGAATTCTGCATCACTTTCACTCCAATCACCAGAAAGCTCATTTTCTGCTTCGCCCCTCATTGTCCGCAGGACAAAAGCCTTGGCCTTACGACGCTGAGAATTGAAAAGGCCTCTTACGGATGTCACAAAGCCATCACCTGCACCATCATGCTTAGGCCAGGCTATTGGATTCTGATCAGATTTTGCTGATGGCCCAATATCACTATCACTGAGCTTCAGTTCAGTGTCACCACTGGAATGAGCTTTATCTTTAAATTTCTTTCCCTGTACACAAAACAAGTAGGCAATTCGAATGAAGGGGAAATGACGGTATATATCACGATGCTAACTTCTTGATGAAAGTCTTGTAGATGGCGAAAGGATAGCTTCTGTCTTGTCATCCATATGGGCATAACATTCATCCATTTACAACAATCTTTCTTGTACGAGCCTTGTGCATGATGCACAAAGATGGGCTCGTTTGAGAGTGTGTGTGTGTGTGAGAGAGAGAGAGAGAAAGAGCATGTTCCGATATATGGAAAAATATCCATTAGTTGGAACTCAAACATGTAATGTGAACAATAAAATATTTTTAGATAATTAGCATGCAAGATTACCTGCATTCCCGTGACTGATTTTAGGACTCCCCAAATTATGTGCTTTTTGACCCGTGAAAATAGCCTTCTCCAAGTTCCAGTGAATTCAACACGATGGAATGTATCCATCAGCAACCTCAAATCGCCTACTGCAAATCTGGATCCTTCGTAGGTAACTAGCAGCTCAACCTGCTCCATTGTGACACCAAATTGCATCAATTCCAAGGCAAAATTAACATGACAAAGAATAAGGAATCATTCTTTAGAAGCTACCTGACTAATCTTGATATTGTGAAATTCCCTCATTTTCCGAGGTCTAGATCTTTTCTCATCAGGAACCTTTCCCATTTTTTTATCCTCATGAGAGGATCGACCTGGTTTGACAAGTTTAGATTCTCTTGATTTTTGTCTAATGGGTTCATCTTGTTGTTCAGGACAAGCAAGGGGCCCACTTTTTGATGAAGAAACACTCGAAGAGTGAACTTGTAATACAAGTTCATTAGCTACAGATTCTGCCACATTTTCTTCCCATGTTCTATCAAAGGAAGATGTTCTTCTCAGCTCTGGGGTTGACCCATTAACATTATTTGTTTTAATGTTCTGCAGTTTTGATGCCTGCAAAAAAATAATGTATTTCAAAAACAATCAGCAAAATATAAGTCATACCATCTGATCTAAAAACTCAAGTTGTTAAAGAAATAAGGACTTTTGACTTCAACATGACCCTTCACATGCAAGACCAGGTTAATTTTTTTTATCCAAGACCCAACACATGCACAATTTTCAGAAATGGAGGTGGCAATACTTGAACTCGGGACATCCGTCATACCATGTTGATTAACCTCGTATAAAAGCTTAAGCTATTAGATATGATAAATTTATTTATTTAAATTGTCTTCAACAAAATAATTATTTCAAAATTATTTATCTGAAGATCTTCCCCACGGACATTGAATATCAAAAGACTGATCCATATGAACAGTGATTTTTCACAAACACCAGTTTACCTTGACCAACAAGGAATCTACAATTTAAGTTATCACATTCGAGAAACTCACATGGGACAAATCAGCAGCAATCATGGACTGATTAGTTGCAGAAGTAGCTGCTAAGGCAGAGGTGCTTGATTTGGAAATATCATCTTTGGTCGAGTGACTGCTAGTTACAGGTGCATCTTGAAGTATTGTCCCTTTCTTTACACGCCTTGAACCAGCAGTAGTTGAAACCTTCCATACTTCCTATAGGTCACAGGAAACAATACTTTTAAATTTTATATGATGATCTCATTGACACCTTAAAGCAGTGAATTTAAATAACCTGCCGCCGTTGGGAGTCTTGTTCTTCTTCTGGGAAGAAATATTCCCACATCATTTTGTACATTGTCTCTGTCAAATATATCCTTAAAGGGTAGATTTCAACCTGCAAAATGGGACAGCAAATTGTTTTGAGAAAATTTGAAGGTAATTTCTCAGGAAAAATTGAACACCTTAGGGCTTGGAACAAAAGGTGCTCAACTTCGATCTGTGCTTTTCATCTTCTAGACTTCAAACTGGTGAAATAGCAAAAATAATGTCCATATTCTCAAGCATATTACAAATTTATTTTGCAGCTTAAAAAATTTGAAATTTAACATGCAATATGCACCCATTCTGAAGCATATTACAAATTTATTTGCAGCTTAAAAAAAATAGAAACTTAACATGCAATACATGCACCTAACTGAATGAAGAATCAAGATGCTAATAAAAGTTTTAAGGAAAAGTAATGTCTATTCTCTGCTCCATAGTTTATGACATGAAATGCTGATAAGTAAAATTGCATTTTTTTCATTTTCACTCTCTTGTGTTCTTCTTTTACTTTGGTCTTCTTTTTTGGTTGGACAACTAGTTGGCATAGGAGGCTACTTTATTGGATTAAGTTCCCTAGATGTTTTGCAGTTCCTAACAAAAACATTTGTGCTATCCTCTTGGATAATGGTCGGAGCAGGTGTATCTCAAATGTAAAACCCTCTAGACCACAGGCTTAACTCCCTATCTCGACGAGACAATCTTCTTTTGTAAACTCATCGTGCAGCATTAGGGCTTGCGTTTGCAGGACTTCCAACTATTTATAAGCCAAGTTTACTGACTGCGGATGTAATTCCAGTTACGCCTACACTGCCATGAAAGACTAATAACTATTTTGCATTTGCAGGGGTAAAAAAATAGAGAAAAATCTAATCCTGCTCACCTAAAGAGCGTATGAAACAACACCAAGTTGAGCAGCACATAACAAATAACTCCAGGTCTATTTGCACCAGTTTGTATACTGGAGTGACTATTTTCTTTTCTTTTCTTTTTTTCTTTCAACCATTTTTTTGTTGGTGTGTGCGCTAGAGAGAGAAGGAACTTTTAGGGATGAACACGTTTTGTGACGTAAACTGTAACCAGCTAAAGGTGCTTTGCATTCTTTGGACTTCAACAGGGCAATAAAGACCACGAGATTAAAAAATAGGATAATCTATGAAATTGTTGTACAAAGCTGGATTCAGAATTAATTTGCTGAAAATTAAAGAAAGATAAAAATTTGCATGAAGTACCTCAAGTGGGTATAGAAAATACTATAAACTCAGCCTACAATGCAAAATCTAATTCAGAGTCACGAGCCATGATTATTGGCCATGTAGCGCAAAATGTAAAATCAACGCTCATAATTTCTAAAACAAAAGAATGAAGATATGATTACTGAAACAGATTATTTTAAGCTTTGGTCACAGTGCCTTCCTCCAAAGTGCTTTATCTTTCAAATTTTCTATTGTTCTTTTAGATCAAATGGAACGAGCTAATATATAGTATTTCGGCCTCAAAACATTTAAAAACATATGGAGAGACAAAAAAGGATTAAAAGAAAAAACCTCTTCATTTCCATTTTTTTTACTTGCAAAGTTACATTTTAAAATCAACATGACCAGTTTCAATTGATCATATTACCTGTTACCATATACACGCTTGAATAAAGAATCAAATATATCCACTGGAAAAGCACAGAAAAATAAAGAAATAAAAAAATCTACCGTTTAGACACTCAAGGAAATTAGGAAATCTTATAATTACAATTTTAGAATTTTCAGAAGCATAATAAAGTAACAATAGAAAACATAGTTTAAGGTTCACCAAGCATAAGTATTGAATTGTAACACAAAATTCAAAATCAACAATCTGAACTCCAAAATTTTGAGAAAAAATAAATATAATATCCCGGAAACACATTTGTTTAACATATAGTCACAATGTTTTCCTCTGCAATGCTTATTAAAGTATTTCAAATTTCTGTTGTTCATCTAGAGACTAAGGTGACAACCTAAGATTTAGTAATTCAGCCTCAATGCATTTGAAAACAAATGGAGGGAATAAAAAAGAACAAAAGCAACTAATACTTCATTTCAAATTTTTTTATTATAAATTTCTAATTATTTCAATATGATCAATGTGAGTTGGCATTTGTATGTTTCCTCTCCAGTATTGCATACCACTTCAAGAAAAGAATAAAATTATCCATTGGGAAAACACAACTTCTATGGTACACATCGACCATAGATGATGGGAAATGCTCCCAACTCTCAACAAGGGACACATCAAATCAGAAAATATTGGCAATTTCTATGGTACAAAACAAGACCTCCCTCTCATGTTGATGGCTGATTTGCTTCATAAAATACTGAACTCACATGCTATTCTGTAGTATGATCTACGACAGCCATTAAGAAATACAGAAAACTAAAGCATTAAGTTAAAAGAAATAATTTAGCATCACAGTGATTGATGCAGGAGGACCCAAATCTCAGATATTTTAATGACAACTGAAATAGATTGCTGTATGCATGAAATTAAAAGCACTGCTGACCTGAAACAGTTCAAGAGGAGAATTACCATCCTTCGGAGCTCCCTGTTTTGCATCCACACGAAGCATCACTTTCCTGTGTTCAATAGAGTAAACAAATAAGACAATGCTAGGAGGGTTTGCTGCATTTCATGATTTTGATTTCTAAGAGAGGAATAACAATTTTAATTCTTAGTGTGCCAAATGATTAATTTGGAGTTAGCATGCCAAAACGTTGCTGCCGGGCACAAAAATTTAATGGAAGTTAGATATAATAATATAATTAAGTCTAGTTGGTAACCAAGCAGTGGGTAACTTTTGCTTAATTCTGCACTGAGAATTGGTCAAGAGATGAATAAAACAATAGAAATTACACAGGTGTAACCTGAGGTGTGGATGAAAAAATCAACAGAAATTGCATTTAATTGTAACCTGAAATTCTTCATTATGTTCTTTATCAGGTAATGGAGAGGGGAGTTTGTGGGAAGTTCTCATATTTGAGTAACAGCAGGTCAAAAATATAGTAATCTATTTCAAAAGATTGGAAGCACTTTCACTAACACTATAAGAAACAATAAGTTTTGAATAATCTAATATTTATTTTTGTAATCAATGGGCAGATCTACACATACTTGACCAAAGACATTTTTATCTTCACAAATACATGATATTAGTGCTACAAAGGTAGGAGATGGATGTATGGACAAAACAGACACCATTCATCAGCTAAGCCAAGAGAGGCTAAATATTAAGTAACTGCAGTGGCCATCAAAACTTGAGATGGAAGCTCCATAAAAGTGGCTATGTTGTATGCTTTTTATGAGGCAGAGAACCATATGGCTGTTTTCAGATATAAGTTCATTAAGATGCACATTTAACTGCTTGTATATTTCAGAGTTCAAGATAAGATACTTGGGTTTGTAACATTAGGCTGTGTGGAATCCACCAATAACTTGCTAGCATACATTGGGCTGACTTTAAATGGATAAATGGAACTCATTAACAAACTCAGAACCTTTCTCATCAACTATGTCATATGCCAGACATAAGAGAGCCATCACAAGCATATGAGAACAAACATATATGCCAATTTTAACGTGGCAAAATAATAAATAAATAAATAAATAATAAAAAAAATACAAGCTTCCTTCGAAAATTGTCAATGTGGATTTGAAAGCAATGAGGCAAAAAGTCTATCTCAAATTATTATTCCATTTGTTCACGTTTACCAATTTATTTATTTTTTTCAGAAAGGCTTCATTTCTCATTGACATTAAAAAGTCATACAATGGACATCAATCTACCACAACCTATATTTTTAAGAGCATGTTATAATGGATGAATGGACATAAAAAGTAGATAAAATAAGAAATGAGTCTACATGTCTTGTGGAACCAATTGAAGATAAATAAATAAAGAATTATGTGGTTAGGACAAGAAATATTCACAAGAGTTATGCAATCTCCAGTAAAACAATCAAAGAAGAGGAAAACTTAAACCAAATTTAAAGTTCAATAATATGGTTGCAAAAGATTTAACTTAACCAGAACTTTTAGTAGATGTAGTGCTAGATTGGACACAATGACAAAAGATAAATAGTATAGTTGACTCAGTTTATTGACAATAAGATTTAGATGGTTTTCTTAATTGATCAAGGGAGGACAAGGAATCATATATGTCTCGCTCATGACTGACAAGGTTTCACCAATTCAATATCACCCCTTAGTCAAAGGATAAAGTATTTCTTACAACTTCATCAAAGAAACCATCTAACTGATGTAAGGTCATCAATTTTTCCACTCAAGAAACCATGAAACAGGTGTAAATAAGGTCATCAATTTTGAGTGTTCGAGGGTGTAAGAGAGCACTGATAGTGACAGGAGTAGACAAATATCAGGTATTCTGGATTCACATGGAACTTTTGCCTCTTAGTACCATAAATGGTATGAGAATAATTAATTCCTAAACACTTTCATCTTTGTAGAACACAAAATTTAGATGAAGACGTGTGACCCTTTATAATATCTTAAGCTCTTAGATGAGTTGATTAACATTCTATGTGCTTGCTTTTATAAAATTATAAGCTCATTATAATTTCAAATCAGAGTCAAATATTAATTTTATCCACAATTCATGACTACTTTCTACTAATTATCCACACATTTCGGGGGACCACTTATCATCTTCATTATAATCCCAATATAATTTTATCCAAACAAGCCAATAGTATTAGAGCCAGGCAGATGACCCAAGTTCAAGTCTTGCAGCCACCCATCCAATAAAAATTGTGCATGTGTCGGGCACTTATGGAAAAATATTGAACCCAGCCTACATGGGAGGGGACGTGGTTAACAATCTTCTATTTCATATAAGGCATTGATGAATTATTGATGAACTTCTGAAGCTAAAATATAAGATAATTGATCCAATAACGAGCACGAAAACCTTTTGGTCAAAGAGAAAATGTACCCGACAATTTAGTCTTTTCCATGGTTTCTTTGAGTTTACTGGTTGATGATCAGTTTTTGTAGTTCTTCAAAAGTTTTAATAGTAAAAGGAATTTTAATATTCTTGTAGGTTTTCTATAATTTTGGTCCATGAATTTAAATTGTCATTTTATTTGGTGTCTTTAGTGATCTAGTATTGATTTAGAATTAAGTACAACAAAGCTTCCTACCTTACAGACCTATTCCTTGTTCTAAACTTCACTGAGATCTCCTTATTTCAATAGAGTGGACGACCTTTGAGAATCGTATTGTGTGTATAAATTTGGTTAATGCCTAGCAAGGATAAAGAATCTTTTCTTCTTTACCACTTCATAAATCATCTTCATGAATTCAACACTTAACTCCTCCATCTACCATAAAATAAGCATATTAAAGGAATTATTCATCAACATCCTGCTCGGCGAACAAAATGTCATTTCTTCTCAGAATTTGAAGCTTTAAACTTCAAACTTTTACCTATATTCAACTTACATAATCTTTCTGTTTTCTCAACCTTTCAGATCCTAAACAAGTACTAACAGCCACAAAAAGACTAATTTTCGATGATTAGGTTGATCCATAATTGAAAAGTGATCCCACAGACTTACCCTACATTAGTTTGAAAGTGAGATTTCTAATGAGAGTAAAAGATCATGAAATTTGCAAATGATTAAAATGTCAGGAATAACACATTGTTCCACATTAATGAACTATATAAGAAGCGCTATGAAGAACCGAAATTCACACAACTTAAAGTTATTTGTGTAGCACACATGCAATGTCAGCAGCCCATACGTTTTTAACATTTATTTGCAATTGCAAAATAAGTATTTTATTTTCAGGTGGTGTTGGAAATTATTTTGCTGCACATGATAGCAAATGATTCAACAGCTGAAACTCACAAAACTGATAACAAAATGTAATTTGACAGGGCTGGGGTTTGGGTGGGGGTTCGTTTGTAGCGATTCATATTAGAAAAACAAAAATTTCTAAAAAGCAATTAAAAAAGGAAAGAAATTGTTCAATCCACTGTCATTTTAAGAATTGTGCCATGTTATCAGAAGCAACTGCTCTACAATGAAGGAGTTGGGAAGGAATCTGTACTTGTGGGGTGACAGTAAGGCAGCCTGTGTAACATTTGTTTTGCATGGTCAGGGTATAAAATGTAAATCCAATATTCTATACCAGCCATAAAAATATATGATGAAATGTTACAGATGCATGATAACAAAGCAATAAGAAAAGCAAGTAAATAGCTGTACAAGATTAACAACATTGAACATTAATGAAGAAAAAATTCTTACTTTCCCCATTCAGACGGAGGATTCCATGCTGACAGAAGCATATCTGACTTGGCCTTGTGCAGGCAATTTCTCACAACAAAGTACTTGGTTGTGAACTTAGCAACACCAACATCCTTGTAATCCCTGTCAAAATCATATATCTGCAGCAATAAATTGCAAAATAAGTACTTCATAGAGACTTAGAGAACAAACGAATGAAGTAAATCATTTATACACTCATCAGTTACCACAGAGAGTTAACAGTACCAAGTTTTTGGGCACAAGCATGACGTATGGCTAATACCAATATTCACAAGCTGAATCATTGAAGAAATGAAAGTTGTACAGAAAATGAAGGGTTATCACTATCTCCACAATTAGTGCAAATATAGCAAGGCATGCATTGGAAACAAAGGAAGAAGAGATCCTAGTAAAGGTACTTAGCATTGACAAGCGAGTCTAAATATAACTGATAACAATGTGGAGCATATTGACCAGAAAACAATAATAGCAACCATCCTTGCTGCGAGGGTGTAACAACCTGGGCCTCATGTCCAAACCGTTGAATCATGTATACTGTCTGCTTTGGGAGGGCCTTTGCCCTCTTACCCCTTACAGATTTCTATCGCGTCCCTAGAATTTGAATCCAATACATCTGCCTTATTAGAGACTTAAGTTGACCAATTGGTCTTTTGTAACGATCCATCATCTATGTCCAGTCCCTATCCGCTCTGGGAGAGCTTGAGCCCTTCTTACCCCTTATGTACTTTTTTTTTTTGTAACGATCCGATCTCTATGTCCAAATTGTTAACTTATGTATTGTCCGCTTTGGGAAAGTCAAAACCCATTTTACCTCACATAGAGGTCTTGGGTTCGAATCATTTTGGTATCAAGATTCAACTTAAGTCTCTTACATGCAAAGGTTTTGGGTTCAAATTCTGAAGATGCGATAGAAATCTGTGAGTAAGATGGATTCAATTTCTCCCAGAGTGTACCAGTATGCAAGTTAACAGTTTGGACATAAAGGCCGGATTGTTACTAAAAAATGCATGTGCCCTATTACATACTATCCACTTTGGGAGAGCATCTGCCCTTATCCCTCATGAATTTCAATCGCATGACTCGCGTCTTCCAAAATTCAAACTCAAAGATCCATGCCTTATGAGAGACTTAAGTTGAATCATGATACCAATTGAGAGTAAGAGGGCAAAGGCCCTCCTGAAGCGAACACTACGTATGATATAACGGTTTGAGCATGAGGTTCGGGTTACAAAAAATGCGAGTATTTTTTAGTAATGACCCAACCTTTATGTCTAAGCTATTAACTTACATATTGTTTGTTTTAGAAGGGCATATGCTCTCTTATCCTTTTTTTTTAATAGGTAATTAGAAAATTTTATTTTTACTCAAAAAAGAATACACGGGAAGTGTATATTCAAGATATACAAGAAACAAAAGACATGAAGTTAGGTAGTCCCTCTATATGATTACTAGTTGTAGCATTAAACCAAGTATACAAAGTCAATAAAATAATTCTCTAATTTGCTCTGTGGTCCGTGTTTGATCTTCAAAACATCGGTTGTTCCTTTCCCTCCACACACCAAACAATGCAACCCGGGATAAGATTCCAAACAAGCTTGTTGTCCTTATCATGAAGTTTCCTCCTCCAAGCCCACACCACGTCCTCAATATGTCTAGGCAATACCCAAACTAGATGTTGAGAAGTCAAAATACTGTTCCACAGCCAACAAACACCATCGCAGTGAATGAACAAGTGGTTGTGCGTCTTCCCATCCCTCCTACACAAATAACACCACTCGGTAACATAAAAGTCTTTTCTTCGAAGGTTATTCATCGTTAAAGGTTGTCCCCTCACAATCGTCCACAATAAAAATGCTACCCGTGGAGGCAACTTACATTACCACACCATCTTCCGGGGGAGTAAATTCTCCACGGGTCCCAAATATGATCTAAAATATGAGCAAACTGAGAAAATACCGCACCGTGTCAACCTCCATCGGCTACGATCCTTCTCTCCAACCCGGATTTGTGCTTCGTACAAATAAGATAAAAACAGTGCATAATCATCCAATTCCCAATCCTGCAAGCCCCTCTGAAAGGTAATATTCCAACTGTAACTCCCATTGTGAATAGCTAAAACGTCATTTACCATAGCAGAGACACAATAGTAATGCGATGTAAGGAAGGAAACCTCACCTTTAGTAACTTATCGCCACACCAACAATCATCTCAGAATCTCATATTATCATTTTCCACCACAAAAATCACAATCTATCCCGAAAGTTACTCTATCCTCGGCGAATACATCTCCACAAACTCACCCCGTAAGAAACTCGAGCCTCACCCGAACACCAGCCCCCCTCCATCAAACCATACTTCGTCCCGATGATTTCTCTCTAAAAGCTCTCCCTCTCCATTCCAAACCGCCACAGTCATTTGCCCAACAGTGTCTTGTTAAACAAAGTAAGGCTTCTCAATCCGAGGCCCACCATCCTCATAGGAGAGCAAACAACTCCCCAATTAACCAGGTGAAGTTTCATCTCCTCTCCCAAACCTACCCAAAGAAAATCCCTTTAAATCATCTCTAATCTATTTGTCATTGCCACGGGGATGGGAAACAATGACAAAAAACAAGTAGAGATATTTGAAAGTAGATTTAACAAGAGTAAGACGGCCCCTCTACATACGCTTCCACCTCGCTATCCTCATCGCCACCTTTTCCACAATACCATTCCAAATACACCTACTTTTAAAATGCGCTCCTAAGGAGAGCCCAAGATATGACATGGGTAACTATGCGACCGTACAACCCAAAATGTCAGCAAGTTCCTCCACGTTCATAGCCTCCCCGACTGGAATAACATTAGATTTCCCTAGATTAATCTTCAATCCAGACATCGCCTCAAAGCAAAGGAGCAACCAACGTAAGTTCCTAAATTGCTCCTCATCTATGTCGCACAAAATCAATGTGTCATCTGCAAATAACAAGTGGGTCACCTACATTCCATCAACCGAAAATCCCTTAATCAAATTCTCCCGCTTCGCTTTCTCGAGCATCCTACTGAGGGCCTCCATATCAGTAACAAACGGCAATGGGGACAAAGGATCCCCTTACCTCAAGCCTCTGCTGCTCCGAAAATAACCCTCAAGGGTGCCGTTGACTAAAACTGAAAATGAAACAGTAGAGATACAGAACTGAATCCACTTACACCACTTATCCCCAAAACCACACCTATTGCTGTTTGTCATTGTAATGGAAGCTTTCAGTAGGATGCTTGAGAAGCCTGTAGGACAAAATTTATTAAGGGGTTTTGTTGTTGAGCAATTGCAAGTTTCTCATTTGCTATTTGCGGATGACACGCTGATTTTCTGTGATCCAGATGCTGAGCAGTTCAGGAACTTGTGTCGTTTACTCTTGTGCTTCGAAGCCGTTTCTGGATTAAAAATTAATTTGGGGAAATCTGAGACTATCACAGTGGGAGAGGTTGATAATGTGGAGTTGGCTGCGATTTTGGGTTGCAGGGTGGCGCAATTACCTATGACATATCTCGGACTTCCTTTAGAAGCACATGTATAATTTAATCGACATTTAACCAAGATGCTGTGAAAGCTCATGTACAATTTAATCGACATCAACATATAACTTATATTTCCACAAGTAAACCCGCTGCAGTCATTCATTAGAGCTTAACGAAATGGGAAAAAAAAAAAAACAATCTCATAATATGTCACGAGACTCACCAGGTCATTTATCTCAGCTTCAGCAAACGATTTTCCATCAACAAGCATGCCCCAGACTACCTTGTTAATTTGTAGAGATATACGCATAGCATAAGAAGGACTTTTATTTTTCTCTTTTTCCATTAGTCGTAGCTGTGCAGCTTTCTGCAGAGCCATCCTTAGAGAAGCAGATGCAGACTTTCTAGACTTTTGTGCAACAATGAGCTCTTTCCTTAGTTTTTGTACCTGAGAAATGAACTTCTTCATGTAATTTATTCTATTACATTTAATAACCGAGAACTAGCAAGCACAAGCATACAGAAAAGCATTTGGTGCTTTTTGAATTCCAATCGAGGACAAGTAGGCAATGCAAGTATTTAAGATTGAAAAAATTATTTAATGACAATTTCAAGAGAAAATGTTGCCACATGAATTGTAAAATAGTATAATGGGACATATCTATAAGAACAAAGGAGATATTCAAAATTGTATGAATTATAACAGTATTGAGCTCATTGTCTCTAATTTTTTTTTTTTTGGAACATTTGCAACATCATTAATAATCTCTAATATTATGATATTTGGATCTGCTAAGATTCCTGCTTGTGAGATAGACCATCCTACAAATCTGATGTAATTCTTCTTTTTTTTTTCCCATGAGTGAAGATAATACATCGGGTAGAGAAGGGCTTCAAGTGCAAGTGGCATGGGAGAGCTTTTGATGGAACCGAGAACCCGTAGGGAATTAGGATACAGTTATGAAAGTTCTCTTATTCTTCGTCATTCTCATTCAGACATCCGCATATACACGAATGAAGTTTTCTGATAAACAGGGGTTGGGGGTCGTCTACAAGATTGTAATGTTTGTGGCTTCGATATAGGGTTGTATTGATTTAATTACAGATATGAACATAGCTCCAATTTCACAACCTGATAAGTTAACCCATAAAATAGACAACAAAATTTCATAGTTATGAAGAAAGAAAAGACAGCACACATCAAGCCTTGAAAAGAATGAATGATTGTTACACTAGCACAGACTGGTGACGAAAGATGCAAATTAGAAATTCAGATAGAGTTAAAATGAGAAAGATTGCAAACATAAAAACATTTGGGCAAATGTTTTGAATTTACCATTGTGGACCTTCCGCCAGTTATCATCCATAGATCCATATCCTTATCTGAATATGCATCAACAGAAATATCACCATGAAGCGACAATTTACTTATGTCACCAAGGATCAACTTCTGTACCCTTTCTTTCTGTTCAAGATTAATTCTTGCCAGTTCTACCTCTTCAACCCCATCAGGAACCACTTCATCTGCCTCCTCTTCAACATCTTCATCATCTTCGGCTGAATATGACAGACTACTTTTTCGAGGCCTGAATGAACAATTGAATCAGTTGAGACCATTAAGTATTCAATAAATGGAATTGTAGGTAATGTAATACCAGTCATATCTCGATAACTGTTCACTCAAGAGAGTATGAGTACCAATCTAGGAGAAATAATTATTTTTCCATGTTCTTGACAGTAGAATTGGGGTGAACCATTTATGCACGACTCAGTTAAGTAAATTATAATTGGCTTCAATTATATGACAGTACTCAAAAATAATACATAAGATCTGCAATAAAACTTGCTCATGAACTTCAATATTAAGCAACTGTTAAAATGTATAGTAAGGTGTGCTCCCATTCCTTAAAAAGACCAAGTACTCAGATAGACGTAAAATAGTAAGGACTTTCATGAATAGTTAACTCATACATCATGACAAACTAAAATTATGCATCAAATCATCAGACGCTAATCACAAATTCATCAAACAAAAGATGCTATCATCCGTAGGTCTTTGAATCCAGCTGAAATTGTCATCAGGCAAAATTCTTCAATTGCTTGAAGTTTCAAAACTTATGTTAGCTGCCCTGCTGTTACTTTTTAGGCTACCATAGTTTTTCCAAGTCTCCAATCTTGACAGAAAGAAATAACATTTAAGTCTCACTCAAGTAAAATACATCATTTTGAATAGCTTGATATTTGCCGTGCTGCTGGGTCCACTTCTTACTATAATGTAACTTGGCATTAATTAGCATCAAGTGATAACATGGGCAGCTCGTTTATTACAAAACCATGATAAGGACGTAAATCAGTTTGTTATGGGGCAAGTCATTTCAACAAGTTAAGGAACATTTCTAACTGGATATGGCTGTAAACAATTCTACACATTTCTCATCATTTCGCTGTCTGTTACATTAAGCCAATAGTTTATAACTTCAGTATCGAAATATGGAAGAAAATTTGGAATGTTGTAGTGTCTAGAGGAGGTACAACTGCACTCTCTTCTATTATAACACGTTCATCTCACATATTTAGTGCATAATCATTTGCTAAATCAAAGAATTTGATAGAGGAAACCCCAATCTTTGACATTGATAACCACTGCATCAATCAAATAGTATCTTAACAATATGGCTATCAAGGTGCTGCTATGAAAACCACATAAACATTACAAATTTTGCAAATAGCAATGCAGTTATTCGAAGTAGAAAAACAAATACTGTAGTTATATTCTTACTTGGGGAGCCGAGCAAAGAGAAGATTGGTCAACACATCAAGCATGACTTGAAACTGTCTAGAAGTCATTGATGCTGTTATATTATGAGAATTGAAAGCAAGCTCTTTCAAGGGTTTCACCTGGAGCATAATGAATATATGATAAGCTATGATAATAAAGTAAGAGAAAAAGCCTTCACCATTCACATTAAGTACCAATTTAGTTGGTAGTTGGCAACAGTGACCTGTCAGAATGTTTATACATACCTTCAAGTCAGAGGTTCCACCTTTGTGCCTTGTATAGCGGAAATACATGTCACAGGGCATAAACACCCGTTCCAGTAAAGCTCCAGTACGCTTCACTTTGGGTGAGCTCCGACGAATTTTTGGAAGCCACTGCAATCCAGCCCCAGGATCAACATCAGTTGGAGCTACATGAGCCTGCACATGCTCCAACATCACAGAGAACTCCATGCGGTTCCATGTCATTTCAGGTTGAGATTCAGGAACCGGAATATTTCCTCCACCTAGTGCTTGCTCAATCATCTCATGGCCAACTTGAAGGACTGAATGGAATGAACGAGCTAAAACACGGCCACTAACAGCAGCAAGTAAAAATCTACCCTGTCAATAAAGGGCCTTACCACATTACTCTATGAATAAGCATCCTAAGACTAATTCCAGAATTATCTTTCTAAATAGCCTGTGGCTCTTCTAATTTGATTGATGATGTGAAAAACATGTGTTGCTCCCCTAGTACAGGAAGATGCTAGAGCTTAAACCCTTGTCTTAAAGACCTTAACCCCAACTTACGAATTACTGATGGAAACCAAGAGACTATATAACTTAACAACTTCCACATATCTGATGATGCCCAGGCTATTACAAACTTATCCACTAATATAACAAACTCTCTTGTAATATTTTACTCAAGACTTCTTACGTTTCTAGAGTTGAAGGTAGTTTGGTTTTCTAATATATGCTAAAATAGTCCATGGCTTAACTAGTTATTTAATGCAATCCTACTTTTTACCAGGATTTTTTAGTAATCTTGCTTTAATCTCAGATTTCATTAGTCAGGAGTTTCCCGTTTAAGGGTATTAGTCAATGTGCAGTAGAGAAAGTCTTTGGGAGGTTCATAAATATTTAAGAAATTTCTTTATTCTGTAGACTATAAAAACAAAAATTTGGTAATGTGTTGCATGAATTCGTCTAACCCTGAGTTGCTGAAGCTCTCTAATGTTCTTTCGTTCTCTTACTTCTTCTCCCCCCGACTTTTAAGCACTGTCAGTCTGTAATTAGGTACTGTTCTTCAGAATCCAAAAGATCCTCAAAGACCTACTAAGACCACTTCTCTAATTCAAAAAAGCATCTCTCACCCGCGATCAAACTTATAGGCAATGCTATGCACATCAACCAATGAAATTCATCATCACATGTTTTATTACAGTTTTATTAAAGCAGCATACATCATATGTGTTCTTTTTGGTCTGCCATGAAGTTCTAAATATATTAAGAGCATGTTTGATCCACATTAATTTCAAAATGCATTTTTCTCACTTCTTTTTAACCACACATTTTTCAATAAAATAATATTATACGCAAACCCAAAATTTTTCCACACATTCTCCATCAAATCACTATTACCAAATGCATTTTGGCAAAAGAATGGGTCTCAAACAGGTCCTAAGTTCTAATGCTGATAATTACTTACATTGGCTTCTTCTGAGTGAAGATTGAATTGCGGCTCAATAACATTCACCATGAAATGGCGTGTGCCATCCTCCTCAGAGTCGTCATAGGTGCCAGGCTTTGCTGTATTAGGCACAAAGATTGCATATCAAATTAAAAAAGATGCTATTCAATTTTGCAAAGTTAAGGATTTCAACAAAGAATATGTAGCATAGCTAGTGAATATATCAGTGCTGATCTGTATTACAAATTCTCAGCATGGAAGCCTAGATAATGCAAGAGAACAAACATTTTGGCTGGCAAACCCCAATATGTGGAAGACAAAGTGGGATCTAGAAGTGGTGAACTGGCTCATAACCGAATGTCTAAAGTGGTTCTTTAATTGACATAGCTCTCTTTGTATTCACATCTGAATCATTTTAGTTAAGTGCCAAATTTCTGCTCTTAAATTTCACCTGCACATTAACAAAATACACATAAAGTTCAGAACTTACCATTTGAACTAGATGAAGGGTTCTCATTTGAGACTTGATTTGATGATGAAGATTGAGATCTTGAAGGATCCATGTGTTGGTTATCATCTTTCACCATTTCAGGTGTACCAAGCACCTTGTTTTCCTCAAGCAACTTCCTCTGTGCATATTGCCGAGAAGGAGAAGGCTTTGGGGGTTCAAATGCCTTCGATAGCCCACCTACCCAGGACCAAACAGCATCTCTATTTTCAAGAGTCCATAGAAGCTTCAGACCATACACAAAAATTCGCTGACAATTGTCAGCAATAACTACATTATATCCATCATCATCACTAGGATCAGATCTTGTGTGCCCATCACTTTCACTTCCATTTTCAAACTCAGATCTGACATATGTCATCTCAAGATTTCTTCTACCAGATTCCTGCCAAGCTAATAACCTTGCAGGGTCAGCCTTTGGGGCTTGCCTTCTGATGGTAAAGTAATCAGATGATAATAAAAATCCATCATCAAGGTGCTTTTCAGTGTTGTTGCTTGAAGGGGTGTTTTTATCATTTGTTACCTTGTCCATTGATGAAGACTGGGAGTGTTTCCTAGTCATTTGAAGTACTTTTGAAACAGTTGGGCAATCAACCCTATTTAGAAATACTTTGGGCATGTGAAGGTCAAGACCCTGATAGACAAGATCAAGAGGATCGCGAATGCTATCAAATGTATATTTTTGCTTGCCTCGACCATAATAAAGTTCATATTTCAGCTTTGTCATCTTAAACGTCAGTCCCTTAGCTGGGTCGTCCTCATGTAAAGGCACATGCCGAATACATGTTGGCGTTCCATCAACCCGGAACATAAATTCTGTCATTACCTTGTCTAGGGACAGATTGCCTGATCTGGGAACCCTAGGGATCCCAAATCGGGGCCACCTGGAAAAAGACCTCAATTTATGAGGAGGAATGTAGTTCAAATACCAGAATTTAATAATCCATGCTAAATCATGATGACCAACATTCACAGTTGGTCCATCCACAGATGCATTTCCTGATTTCAATGGACTATAGGCAACTCCATGCACAGCAGTATGACTATTAATGGAAGAGGATTGTGACTGAATACCGCTAGAAATCAAATGGGGCCTAAGGGACAAATTCCATTGCAGGGAAAGAAAAGTGGATCTGAAGGGATCATAAACCTTTTCACGAGGAACCCCTTCATTGGGAAGTGCAAATAAATAATGATTTAGAGGATTGCCAGACTGACAATCCCATTCCATTGTAACTTCAACAGTGAAAATTGGGGCCTCAAGGAAAGCTCCAGAAAAGCCAGTAGAATGTTTCGAGCCGCAATTATTCATTAAGCTCTCTAAACTGCTCAGTAAAATCTTAAAATCTTTAGCAGAAACATAAACACGACCGTCTGATTGCTGGATTTCCATATCACCCGAAACAATACAAAGTTTATCAGAGTTTTCATATGGATCCGTGGTAGCAAGAACATTCCATCTGGTCTCAGAAAAATATAAAGTGGTGTTCCCGTGAATATAGTTTCTCATTTCATCCCACCACGGTAAGCTCTTTTCCTTTTTAGGTGGCTGAACGTCAGGATTTGGATTCCTAATGCTCAAATTGGCCCTACGAAGAGCAACAGTAAAAGCATAACTTAGATCAGCGAACGATGGTTCAAAACCAACGCCAAACGAAACTTCTCCTCTTTGAAAATGTATGGGCAAATCACAATATGTTTTTACTGGAGGAGTTGTGCCACTAGCTGACCGAAGCATGCAAACTTTCCTCCAATTCCCAACGAAGACATTTTGATGAATTTGAGGCTGAAAACAGGTTGCCTGCAAATCGAAGAAAGAAAAAGGGAAAATAAGTCTCAAATAAGATCATAATCATGACTCAGAAAGAAACTTGAAAATAAATCAAGAGAATGCAAAAGTAAAACAGCATATCCTAAGCAATAAGATAACTATTCAAGCTTTTTGTCTAAATCAACAGGTTCTTGCACTGCTCCAAAATGTGATCATTTGTTTCTTTTCAGATATAAAATCTGAACGTAACATAGGCATGTTAATTCAGGCATAACTATCATGCTTACGAAGAAGTAATGCCTTTTCTCCTTCCGTTGAGAATATAATTATGTTATGGATTCGTAGCTTAGGACGTCCTAGTTTTCCAAATTTAAAGAACTTATTTCCTTTGTTACCCAAAAATAAAAATTTATCCCTGTTTCAATGTGAAATTCGTCGATTTGCTAGCACTATCATACTTATTTATAGCGATATTTGGAGACTCTCTCGTGTAACTACTCTTTCCAGACAAAAATGGTCGTTGATGATTCATCGTATTTGTTGGGTTGATTAAAAGAAAAATATTAAGTTGGAAAAACATTTAAAGACTTCTAGGCAATGATAAAAACACAGTTCCAAGCCTAGTTCAAATTCTTGGAATATTAGTGGAAGAAAATACTTTAATTCAAATCTTGGAAATTATTTGGTTGAGATTAACATTATCCACAAATCATTGTGTAAATTTTCCTCAATAGAACGGGATTATATATTACAGAGAGGCAATTTTTTTTATTTTTTTTTTATATAGGTAATCACATTATATTATAAATCAAAATCAAAAGATAATACACAAGGAGTGCATTATCAGTTTAAACAAAAAAAAAAAATACCAACTAGTCTCTCAACCCAACTAGCATCTTCTTCGGTGATAGTGAAGAAGTCCAGCCCCTCCAACTCAGGCCTCAACAAAAATTGCTCCCGATAGAGATTCTAATAGAATCTCACCTGCTGAGTCGCAATATCTAGTGGGTCTTCATACGTAACCCCATATACCTCCAACAATGTAATAGAATTGTTGGGCCAATTGGAATTAGCGACCCGATAAAAGAACATTGTGCATTTGTCGTCTTCTTTCAACCACATGAGCCTAGATTTCTATTTCCAAGCAATCTCCTCCAACTCTCCAACTCTCCCCTTAACCTTCCACGCCTCGACTCTCATCCTCCCAATCCTCGACTCTCATCCTCCCAATCTAACTCTTCTATATCCGATAGGCATTGATTCTTACGACCGTCTAAGTCTCCCACCTCCTCCCCATTCCACTTCTTTAAATCCCCCTTCAAGGCCTTCAATTTTTGATGTAAAATATAACTAGGAGACCCCCTGAAATCATAAAAGGCCCACCAAGTCCGAACTTGCTCCCCAAAACCTTCAACTTTAAGCCACATCTTCTCAAACCTAAAAAGTCGTCTTCTACTACCCCTAATAATTCCAGATAACGAAATAGGAAAATGATATGAGTACACTCACCAATCTCCTCTGAATGACATCAGCGTACTTAGCCTCCCACTCACCACTAATCAAAAATCGATCTATACGAGATTGAACAGGTTGATCCCGATCGGATGACCAACTCCCCCCCCCCCCCCTCATAGGCAAATCCACCAACATGCTTTCACTAAAAAAATTAGAAAAATCCTCCATAGCCCCTGTTAGTCTCCCGCCACTCGACCTCTTAGAAGGAAACTTGAGAGGAAAATAAATACATATTGGGAGCAACACGATCTCTTATATTTACAAAAGGGTTCCTATAACATTTTTTGGGATATTCTTCTCACTATTACATACTTGATCAATAGGATGCCTACTAGGGTACTAAATTTCAAACTTCATTCAGCACAATTTTGAAAAGTTACCCTCTAACCAAAACATTTACTTCAATGCCTCCTAAATTGGTTGGTTGTATTACATTTGTACATGTCCATCAAACTAACAAGAATAAAACTTTCTTAGTCATTAAATGTGTTTTCCTCTAATATTCTCCCACCCAAAAGGTTACAAATGTAATTGTCCACATTTCCAAAAAGTCTGTGTTATCATGGATGACAACTTCTTTAATTCAAGCCCTTCTTTCCTAAGAATTCTTTTCGAGGGACAGTTGTGACCTAGAAAAAGATGAGGCTAGAGCATGCTAAAAGCACTACTAAAAAGCCCAAACAAGAGAAAGACTTTATCACAAACCTCGACTGCTCGGAAGCTTATGCTTTGGGATGTAACAAACGGCACTCGAGGCATAACTTTCTAAGTGCTTAATGAAGGGCTCATGTGAGGCTCAAATAATGGTTTTAGAAAGTTAGGGCATGCTTGCTTCACTTGCTCTCTTCTCTACAATGCATAAAAAATTCGCTTGAGGTGCAAGCCTCAGCTTGAGGCTGTAGGAAAATGCCTCGAGGCACACTTTGAAAGATCTTTTTCATGGTGTAAGCTTGAGGATTGAGGCTTATGCCTCATAGCACACACCTGAGAAACCTTGAGGCATGTGCTCCTTAATTGGTTTCAATTTTTTATTGTAATGGGTCCACAGGGTTTTAGAAGTTACTTTTCTTGGTCTAACACTAGTACTATTATAAAAAAACACAGTAATTGCCATTGTTGGTTTCAATTGTTCATCATGCAACATAGTTTTAGAAGTCGATCTTCTTTGTTAAATGATATATAATATTATAACAAATGAAGCTAGATATTAATTAGCATTCAAATAAAGCAGCTCACACTTGACAACGAAAACAAAAAATAGCCAAACACCAAATGTAATGACTCCTGGAAAATTTTGCATGGAGGAAGTAGTTATTCAACAGTTCTCTTTTCTTTTAGCTTTTGTTGATTTCTATATTTCCCGTCGCCCTCTTTCTCCTATTATCTGTCTAGTCTTTTTGTCTGGTTTGGTTTCTTTTTTACTTTTATTTTTTCTGTTTCTGTTGTATAACATTCTGGATTTATTCTCATCTCTTTTTTTTTTCCAGTTCACTGTTGTGTTGCATAACTGTAGCCTTCTGGATTCTGAAAAAGAAATAATTATTTTTCTTCTATTGTATGATAATTCATGGTTTGTATAATATGTACTTTTAATTTTGTGTTTTTTCCTTTTAAGCTTATTTTTGTGTTTTTCTAGTTTTTCACCTTTTCTTTTGGTTCGTGGTGAGGATACCCAATTTAGCCTTTTTTTTTTTACATTGCTTCTCTATTATCCAATTCTTTTTTTCTAGATTTTAGGGTTTTATTGTCTAAAATTACCCAGGAAGTATATAAAACATTCTAGGCCAAAAAAGCTACAATAAAGTTAAGGGAAGTAGTAAAAAGCCTAGAGATAGCAAGATAACTAAACACACACCTCAGTCGTCCCAAGTCTTGTGTCTACAGGCATGAGCCTAGTAAGTCAGGATGCAAGTCTTGACAAATAGCACTCAAGGTGTAAAAAAGGAAACTAATGAAGGCCACAAGAGTGGAGCGGGGAGTTCAGGTAGCAATTTATATTAGGTACTATCAATTAGATAAGCATGTATCATTAGGATGAAAGTACATACAAGAGGGAGAGAGTAAAGAAAGAAATATACATACCTGCTGAGCCAGCACAAGACGGCCTTCACAACGACCTGAAGTTGCAGCAAATAAAGGACATGTGTAGTTTCTTATCCGAGCAACAAGGGAACCAGTATGCAAAGTAATGTTTCCGCCATAAAGTTTTGAAAATGGAATGTTATGTGCACGACATACGGGATCAAGCTTCTGCAACACTTCAATCATCCCAGCATCACCCCCTTCGATTTTCGACAAGCTAAAATCTACCTCAGTAGCAGAAATGGTAAAAAGAGAAGATCTTTCCTTACTAGGTTTGAAACCAGATTGGAAACCAACTTTACAGGCTCCTGATCCTTGGGATGGCACAAGGTTCTGACATGCTCGGAAATATGACTGGAATGACTGTTCATATATCTTGTCTCGCAATTTTTTAATAGCTGCATCATCTTGTAAATCAATCTCCTCACCCTTATAATGAAATTTTCCTTCATGAATAGAATCATGTCGTTCGGAGGGTCCCTGACACTGGCCACCCTTGGAAATAAGTTCATCTAGAAAATTTAACCTAACTGCTAATTCACGAGCCTCATTTTTCAAAAGCTGATAATGTTCATCAAGCCAACCCTGTATTGGCTCTTCCTCAATGTCAGCAGTTAGTTTACGTATGCAAAATTTTAAACATCCAGTTCTTGTTGAACTAGCCTTCTTGGGTTTTGCACTCTCTTTTTCAGATGGAAATATTAGTTGACTTTTAGCAGCAGTAATAAGCTTCAAAGCTCGCAGCATTTCCTCCATGGAATCATCAATTGCACGCAACTGCAACCTAAATGGCATGCATATATGTACATCAAGGGCTTGAATTACCCAGTCCCATGTAGTTAGCGTCTCAGATTTTGCATCTGAAGCACTCCCTGAGGCATTGGGGATTCGAGATATTTGCATCCTGCTGCTTCTGAAAACTCTAGCTTCATTCAAATTGAGCACCAGTCCTTCAAGAAGCACACCTATTCGAGCATTCTCAGAAAAGATGGATTGAACCTGGATCAAGGTTTCAACTCCATCTCCAACCTCAGCTGATATACTGAGTATTTCCACATCAACAGCAAAAATTGATTCTCTTTTCTTCTTTTGTTTGTCAAGCTGCATTGATTCCAAAGATGTATCTTTCTTTGGGTCATTATCTTTCACAGTTGAATTTTTTTCCCTATCATCTTGTTCCTGAAGCTTCTGATTGTGTAACAGTAACTTCAAGTGTAACCCAAGTTCAAATAATGCAATATGCGCATCAGGTTCCCACCTGACAGATATATCTGTCGCACTGAAGAGAGAACAGACAGCAATTTCCTTCAGACCACCTGAACGCCTTACAAATTTTGAGTTCTGCATGTCAAGCAGGACAACTTTTGTTCCAGGATTGCTCTCTTCTGGAAATTCCTGATAGATAGATCTAGCTCTTTCAAGCTCTATCTGTGTTGAGTGTTTCTCCTTGTTCATGCAAAGACTGAGGTGGAAAATGTCAAGTGATACAGAGTACTTTAACTTTTTGAATTCATCAGAGATTGTAGACATTATACTTGCAGTGCGAGGTGTCCCGTCTGCTGACATGCTAATTAAAACACGACCACCTTGAGATCCATAATTAACACGTTTGGGGTCTGGAACAACTGTATTCTCCAAGCCCACGTCTGCACAAATATTTACTGAGCATCTTTCAAGATTCAGTTTCAATAGTTGCATCCCTTTCCCCGGTGACCTGGATGATCTCACTCCTGTGCTATGCGTTGGTTTTTTGCTTGAAACAGATATTTTTTTCAGCAAGGCCTTAATGGAAAGAGCAGTCAATATCAGTGACTCAAGACGCTTGAAGGTCAAGTAGACCCCCATGCCAGTAACATCTACGGTAAGAACTGTTTTACGCTTGGAACCATCTTCAAGTAAATCCATATCTTTTTCGCCCAAGTCCAAGCTGATCTTAGCAATGTGCATTAAAGAACCAATATTTGTTTCCACGCCAAAGAGGCTTTCTTTCAAGCATTCTTGATATTCATCAGCCGTGTGTAAATTTAGTTCACCAAGTTCCATATGTATGGTGGCCTGTGAACTAGATATGTTGTTAGCAAAGACATGTGATGATTGCGAGCAACCCTGCATTTTGGAATTGATAATTAGGGTTCCATCACAATTTAAAATCAAAGATGAAATTAAGCATAAACAATGATACATAGGGGTTATGAAACAGATAAACAGCAGCCTATTAATATCAGTTATATGCACCATTAAGAATTTACTGATATTTTTCCTCTTTTGCTTATTTTCAAGATAATAGCATCTTTCTTGATCGAGCACATCTTTGCAAATAAAAATTGGAAGTTTCTAAGAATAGACACTCTCCCTTCTTCTTTAATAAGAATATCATTACAATTTAGAAGGGAAAAGAAAAAGAAAGAAACAAAGAATGACATAAACCTTCTAAACTCATAACTACATCTTCAAGACTTACAGGGCTACTCAGCAAAGATCCAAACTATAGAGAACTCCGGTTCTACATATTTGCATAAATCCAATGTCTTACAAATTATTCTTCATTATTATGTATCTTATTGCAAAAAGTTTGTAAATTTGTTTGTGTAACTAGATGACGAGTGACGACAAAAGGGTCTTCTATTTTAATTTCATTACATTTATCAGCATGTACTGAAAGTGCAGAATTAAAAAGTACTTTAAAAGAAGAGAACATTCAACAGAGATTGAAAAGATGCAAGTAGCTGTCCTTGGGGGACGAACTATTGGAGTGTCCACCACTCATTAAGAATAATATAAAATGTATAATAACACAAATGCTGCAAGGGTCTTGTCTTTCTCAATGCGAGGAAATTATAGAGTTTAACAGGATGCCGAGATGCAAGTTCATGAATTAGCTGCACAGGCACCTACTAAAGATGAATTGTACGAAAGAAAATGACTGGCGTGGTTTGGGAACCTATGATGCTCAGACTTAGGTAAGAGTATTGGATACAGGTACGGATCTAAGTGTCAGATGTTTTATTTTCTAAAATGTAGGATATGGGAAAATGGCTAAAAAGAATCCAAATTTTGGACATGGGTACGTCTTTCAAATTTTAATTTTTTTACTAATCCAATATGTCATTTTGAATAGACCAAAATAAATTGTTCAAAAAGAAAGAAACGGGTATTGAATAAGGGGTTAAGACAAATAAAATAAAATTTTGGGATTAGTTTTCAATTATGAAAATTACTAAACGTTATATAAAATAGAAAATTGGGGACTTGATTGCAATTTGGACTTAATGGAGCACTAAGTAATACTATATGAAACCCATTTTCAATTTATACAAATAAAATCCTAAACCACCGATATAGAGAGAGAGAAGAAAAAAAAAAGGGAAAACCTAGCATTGCCGTCTTTCTCCACCCTCTCAACAACGACACTAGGTATAGAGAGCAGAAACGGGAAAGAAGAAAAGGGAAAGAAAACGAAAAGGGAAAAAAGGAAAGAAGAAAGAGAAGAAGAAGCAAAAATGACAAAGTGTCCGGTCGAAACTTGGAGGATCCGACACATATCTCATACACATACCCGAGTCGAGTTGTGTCGTGTCATGTCCAACACGAGTACTCCAACTATTTCGAAGATTCCAAGCATCAAAGCATTCAACAAATCCATAGGATGGAAAACCAATGGGACCAGTTTTATTGAACTTAAAGGAATATGACAACCTAAAAGCAAATGGAATCAAATGAATAGAATGGATATGAACCTTTCTTATTAACTTTGAAGATGGCCCATAAAAAGGTGGAATGGAAAAAACAGAATCCATGTTAGCCAAAACCAGATTAGCGTTGACATACGGCTTTCTAAATTTTTTGCAGCAGCAAGCTATTACTAAAAATTACATAATTTTATTGTGCCAAGAAATCTAAACACCAACTGCGTCATTTGAAATTCTCTCCACATTTCCCGCCTAGCCAAAGAAAATTCAAAACAAGAATGGTTTATTCCAGGTGCCAAAAGAAGTGAAATATGAAAATTGATGCCACCACCACTAGGAACTTGCCAAGTGTGAATCAGCAAATCAATGTGTTTAAGTATACCAGATCCGGTATTGTAGTAAGGTTGGTCATCACATACTGTATTGGTTAAAAATAGCATTTATCAGTGACATGTGACAAAAAATATATTGGAGCTCAGAGCTCTCCTGAGCAACCTGATTCCACAGTAGTTTAATAGATGCAACATATAAAATAAAATTTTGAAGTTTCCAAAGCAAAGTAGTCCTCTGAAAAATGAAAAAGAACAGAAGAGGTTCAAGGATCCAGGATTCTGTATTCAAGAATAAAATGCAGGATGAAAAAAAGGTTAAAAGTGACACAGAGCAAAGTAAATCGAACTGAGATAGTCTCTTACGTGGTATAGTGGAATTCCATTCATATTATAAAGCACAACAGTCATCTCCGGGGCTGAAACGGTGCATGTCCACAAGATTGGTTTATGTTCAGATGACCGTGGCTTTTCTTCAGCATGACTTTCTACCGAAATCTCCTTTTTTTTCTTTTTTGGAAGAACGTGCATCCATGGCTCTAGTCTATTTAAAACCAAGTTGCACTGAGTACCTCCGAGCTTAACATCAATTTCAGATCTGACAGGGGAGGCTGGCTGTAAATTAAAGCATCCTAAATAAGTAAATGAAATGACAAAAAATTAAAAGACTTAATCAGAGACTAATGTAACATGTTAACATCAAACTGATTTCTTGAACCAACAAAAAAAGAAAGGGAACCCAGTACATGTGCCTCCATCCAAGTATGATCCATTAATCATATGGAACAAATCTCTAATATTAAAAAATTCAACAGTTCTCCACAAACCTCACACCAAGAAGTTCATGAAAATGAATGGTTTGGAATTGGCCACTTTCTAACTAAGATGCCACAGAAACTTGAGCAGGGTTTGCTAGCTTCAGTTCACTCTTCACGTCCATAAGGATGACAACCCTCTTCTTTTTGAATCTTCTTCTTGGAATTTATTTGGCAGGTTCGGTTGGTAAGGAGGGTAGCAGGTCGGAGCCAGGGAAGGTTTATCTCCATTGAAAATAGATTTAGTTAATGTGGTGCCAGTTACATTGTCAAAGAAAGATGAACTTCAATATATTTGGACGCTTCAAAAGAGTCCAAAACAAAATGCCCACAACAGATAAAAAAGCTAAAAGGATATGTTTCTTGGTCTTGCAGACTTCTGTATACAACAACAACAAAGTAGGTATTTCCACAATAAATTGGAGGTCTCTACATGAATCTTTGTATGCCATACACATCATTACATATATTGGAAGGTCCAATGAAACTAGATCCTTCATAACTACAAAAGGTCATGTTAATTTTGATCACCTCATACCCTGTTCAAGGATGCATCACTCGCGTGAGTGAAATCATCTTTTGGTCTACCCAACCACCTCCTTCATCCTTCCCAAAATTTATTCTCCATTGTTGCCTGCTGGGCTTGTTGATACAATCTCATTTCTTACCTTATCAAGTCTAGTATAGCCATATTAGACTTCTGTATATTGAACAGAAATCAGACTGGAGACTTGAACGATGATGGAGGTAGATTATGGCAGATGGAAAACAGTGTCAAAAGATGCTATAGAAAGAGGTAGAGTTATGATTTAGAGAGATGAAAACACATGATCAGGAAAGACCAAGTAATGCAAGCCCTAATTTTCAGCCCCTGCCACCATATGAGATAGAAAATCAGCAAGCTCAGTTCATGCTTTAAATCTCACCATTCCTCATCTCCAAAAACAGAAGAGAATAAAAATTCAAATTCACCCCCCTTTTTTTTTTATGGGTAATCAGGAAATTATATTAATAAAAAGAATACACAAGAATTGTATTATCAAGATATACAAGAAAGAAAAGACGTGAAGTTAGGCAACCCTAGAAGGATTACTAGCCGCAGCATTAAACCAAGTATACAAAGTCAAATAAAACAATTCTCTAATATGCTTTGTGGTCTGGGTTTGCTTTCCCTCAAAGAAGCTTTGCTCGTTCTTGTGGAGTTAATCAAGTATTAGTAGGCAAACTATCAAAATATAGAGATATGTTGTTTTGCAAAAGATAATGCCATTAAATGTAATTAGTGAAAATTGTACCTGTAGTGGTATGTAAACCGAGGAAACGACATCAAGTTTCTGTATTTCCACAATAGAAATGCCAGCTTCTCTAAGCAACTGAATATGATAGATTACATCAGTAGAAGGGGAGATAATTATAAACCTGGTCAACACTTGGAGCTTGAAATTTGTGGACTTACATTAATCTGACTAAATTCCATCTGAATATCAAGCCTTGTACTTTCTCCCACATCTTCAACAGATCGAGATTTTATGCTTTTTACTTGAATACCCATAATGTTATTATCAACTACAAGACCCTGATGCACCAACTTCAAATCCAGTTTAGGCAAAGTGAAGTCAACCTATCAAATAAGCAACGGGAAACACATCACTTAGCTCTCTAAAGGACAGCTAGAGAATGTCTACATTTAATAAAAACAACAGTATTATCACTTCAACCAAAAAGCAGGAAGAACAAGGTATTCATATCACTTCAACCAAAAAGCAGGAAGAACAAGGTATACATATCACTTAAATTAAATGCAACAAGAACATTGTAGACAATCAATCTATAATATATTAAATACACATCAAGTGAGAATCATTTTTTGGACGATTATAGCATTTCTACAATTTAATTATTTCAATAATATCTTACTTTTCGTTTTTCAATATGTATTTAATTTACAAACTGTAATAAATACTATAATTAATTCTCAATTAATTAAGATTCACATTCATTTAATTAATATTAATTAGAATTTCACATTCACGTCCATGTCCATGTCTCTGTTATTAGTTCTCAATTAATTAAAATCACATTCATTTAATTAATCTTAATTAGAATTTCACATTCAAAAATGCAATTCATCATTCACATTCATATATGCTAATTAGCATCAAGTTTCACTTAATTAGAAATTAAATTATATTCATTTAATATACATAATTTAAAATTCATTGTCACGTATACATTCATTGGTATTAATTCTAAATTAATTAACATTCACGTTAATTTATGTATTGCATTTGTCATTCATCTTCATTTATGCATTTAGTTGTAATTTTAATACTCGTGTTCAAGTATGCATTTCACTATTTACGTGCATGTATAATAATTAACATTTATTTTTAGGAGCTTGCATTTCTGTCATATTTAGATCAAAAGGGTAAATGGGGGTCAAATATTACTTTCATAGCACTATAAAGCATTTCAGAATAACATGCAATAGACATTTAACTTTGACTAGTTTTATTAAAGGACTAGATCTAAAAACTTAAGCTCTTAAATAAGATATATGTATACAATTTAAATCCTATCTTTAACATGCCCCCTTCAATGGAGATAAGAGTTAATCTTTTCCACCATCAAAACCTGGCACATGCACAATTTCGCTTATGAATGGCGGCGAGACCTTAACTCAAGATTATTGTCTACCACTTGCTTTAAAAGCTTAGGCTCTTAGGGAGGACCACACGTGTATCATTCAAATATCTTCCAACACATTTTTGTGGGTGTTTGACACCCGTTTTAGTAGAAAAATGTGATTTTGAATAGTGATTGATGAAAGAATGTGTGGTTAAAAAGTAAGGAGAATTTTTAGGTTTATGTGTAATATTATTTTATTGATAGAATGTGTGGTTGAAATGATGAAAGAGAAAAAGAATGAGAATGAGAATGAGAAAAAAAATGGGTGCCAAACGGGGGCTTTATATGTCATCCAGAAAAACCCTTGAACCAGTCTGAAAATGCAAAGAGGTGCATGAACGGAACTTTCTACTGTAGCCTTCTAAAATACTTTCGGAATTCATTAGCGGAAATCTAATTGCTTGGAAACCATGTAACTGAAATTTACAAACATATTACAAATACACATGGAGTAATAAATCTAAATATTCTTTTATCAGTCCACCTCACCCATTTCTCTCATCAGCAATTTCAGTTTTTTTATGGTAGAGGACAAAAATTTATTAATCATAAGCAATAAATTACAATCAATAAGAGAACAATGAGTCCTCATTAGACATAATCTAAAACATAACAAAAAATATAACACATTTTTCCAGCCAAGAAAAATTACAGATTCTGGAAAGTCCTTAAACTCCACAGATATTAAAGCCCATGAAGAATCCAAAACTCAGCTCTACCACATCACTAAACACGCGCTCTTTTCACTCAAATACTTTAGAACTCCACCTGTCCAAATCACTCACAAATAGCCAAAACCATGTCTTTCCACATAACTTCTCCCGACCTTCCTGAATCAAAACCACTAGATTTTTCAATGAATTAACTCCTGCACCTTTCAAGAAAAACTCATTTGAAACCAACTTTCTTAGCAAACTGCACCATAGAAGTGAAAGCAGCATCAAGACCTAAGCACAAATAATCAATACATTCGAATTCCTCATATATATCACATACTGAGAGAGAGAGAGATAAACGGAACATTTTCTCGGCTCTAAAGCTCATGTATTAATCACCCTATAAGAAATCAGCCAAGCAAATACCTTAATCAGGTAACGGGGACAATTTCCTATAAAAGTGAGATTCAAATATAGGGAAATTTGGCAACTACTCCTGTAGATCAAGCTCCAATAAACTTCAATTATAACAATATGAGTTAAAAGAAAAAGTTTCAATAATGGTTAACAGAGAGGACAAATATAAAACCCCAGTATCCCTTAGATTAAAAATGAAATTAAACATTTCAATTGATGGAGTTATTTCCTGAAATTAAACAAACATAATTGATGGGACCATTTTGATCGATGAGACTTTACACAGTCTAAGAAAAGCTGAGGGAAAGAAGCATAATCCATCCATTCGTCATCCCCGAGCTGATTTTATTTCCACACCTGCCATTCCTTTCTCGCTCTCCGAGAAGAGGAGAGTCGAAGCTCACCAACCTTGGTTTAATTCAGGCAGGCCATTTGAGGCTATCAGCCATGCTTACTTCTAATGTCGAATCAGGCTCCTCACATCCTATAAAGAATTCAAAGCACTATTCTATATTCTCTACACTAAAAAAAACAAAAAAATATAATTTAACGTTATACTAATCAACGTGTCCGTATCCTAATTTCTGAAAAATCATGGGTTGGAGTGGCCATGTAGTGTCACGTCCTTGTTGTTTTCCAGGCCAGCACTTCTTAAGCTGTCTACCTCTTTTTCAGAATACGAAGTAAAGATTTTTCCTGTTCTATCAAATATTCGTATCGCATCTAATTCATGTTTTAAACATTTATTTCTGATGTCTTGGACTCCTAACCGGTGGATATACAAAATATCAAGTCTCGGTATATCTTCCCACCATATTATTTCCTAGATCATTTCTCAAAAACCAGTCATCTTATTCACCCCCCCCCCCCCCCCCACCAACCCCCCACAAAACACACACACCTACAATCCTATAACCGCTTGATATTTTTAGCATACAACTCTATCTACTATTCTCTTCTTTAAAGTGGATGAGCCCCCACTTCTCCAATGTCACCACTACATACATTGATAACCACAGTCAATCGATAAAATAAAAAGTAAAAGAAAGGAATAAATGATAAGCAGCTTTTCCAAATAAAACAGATAGTCCAATAAATAAACCAAGAAAATATGTATAACAAGCATCAATGACAATAATAAGAAAGGGGATAAAAATGAATAGTAAACCCATAGAAAATCAAAGAAAACCAACCTTTTCTGGGAACACAGAGGTGTACTTAGTTATAGCAGAAAAAGCTTGCTTTTTCTGTGTTTTTTTAATGGATGCAGATTCACTATTTGTAGGTAGAACTTCAAAGGGTGGCAGAGAAGAGGTGTCCGGTGGACTCTTTTCTTTATAAAGTAGTTCCTCATTTAGATTTATACAGACTTCTCCACTTGTAACATCCAGCTTTTTAACAACTACACCTGCTTCCCTGCATCAACAGAAAGAAGGTGAAGGAATTGAAAGGATCACTTTCTTTTCTATATTTAGTTAGGCTATACAACTTCCAAGATGCTGAAATAGAAAAGCTGAAATTAAACAGATCAGGAACCACAATCTGATCGACAAAAGTAAATTCTATTAGATCAAGAAAAATAGACTGAAACACTTCCCTGTTCTAATGCACTTTCCATCATGAATTATGGACAAAAGAATAGAATGAAAACATTTCTGCGAACTAAAAGTTATTGCTCTATAAATTTGGTACAACCACGGAATGCAGAGGGTGGGTAGAAAAGATGACACATAAACAAGCAGAAAGAAACATATTGCTTAGAATTTTTTGTATTTGTTCTTTTTCCACATGTTCATATATTATAATTCTTGAAATTTAATAGAGGTAAATTTAGTTTCGCAAGCCATTTGCCTCCACAATTTAATTATCGTGAGTTGCTAGAGTTACCAAGATTCTCAATTTTGTGTGCACCATCTGCAAACCCAATATGGACATCTTATTATATGGCCATCAGCCCACCACCCATTTGTTAGTAATCAACCTTACATCAAAGTTCAGGTTAAATAAAATCCATATTATATATAATATAAGGAGACACACAGAAAGAGTAAGTCAGTCATTGCCCAAAGGAAGTAAAGTTAATGCCATGTTTAAGTCTTGAGAAGATCAATACAGTAGCAGAGAGTTAAACACATTTGGGCTCAGCCCCGAAGAGTAATTTTTGAGTCCTCCTGAAAGGAAGAATGAAATGTCTTCGGTAACAGAGAAACATCTATCTATATGCTCCAGAGGTTTCCAAAAATATATTTTGTGGTTAAGAGTATATATCAAAATGACAATTCTTCTCGTGTGCATTTTCAGATAGCATATGATTAGCACGCCAATGTTAACCTAACATTAACAATCACTACATGCTTCAAAATATATCCACGATTTAATTTACAGACTAAGAGAAGTAGCGCAATACAGAATTGCAAGGAGAGTGTGAGACAGAGAGAACAATAAGCAAATGGTGGGACTCATGATCTACCTGGAAGCATATTCCATAATCATTAGCAGATAGTATAAACAAAAGAGTTAAATTTTATTCGGGAAGTTTTAGCAGTGTTGGTGCAACTTTGAGAATAAAAAGTTCACGTCCATTTTATTCAGCATATTTTAGTAGTGTTTGGTGCAATTTGGCTAAACAGGAGTGTATCCGTGCCATAGATAAGGTTCACGAACCCAGCTATGGATAGTAAAAATAACAACCTGCTACAATTGGGTGAACTTGAATTCAGAAGTCACCTAAGGGAAATTCTCTAAAATGGAATTCCAAGGATGGACTTTCAATAGAAGTCCATTCATTTAGCCTAGCACTTAATGGTTCTTTGCAACCCCATAGCCCATCAGAAAATTTTAACAAATACCCTCTTCATCTCAGGTAAGAAACAAGAAATATGTAGTACAAGATAGCATAGAAGAGAACTTATGACAGGAGCTAAGATTTCTTCAAGTGAGAGGGGCAAAACCTAGCAAAAAGCTAAGATGGTGAGTTAAGGACGGTGCAGACAACATTTCAAACTCACTTAACAACGGCATTTGCCAAAAAATATAATAATGACAAAAATGGATTCTCGTGGATAAAGAGGCAGCCCCAGGGCAATTATCAGGGATTGGCAAGCCAAAATGTGCAGGAACTGAAGTGTGCCTAATTAGCATGTGTAAATTCAATATTGGTATTCAATGAACTGTAAAAATAGAAAAATGACAAACAAACACACACACACGTGACTGCCATAGTTGCTGATCCATACCCCCAAAATCCCTCCCTGCTTCCTCTGCAGATAGAGAGACCATTATTTCCTTCTCAATTCTATTTCTTGAGAATTTCTGAAACCAAGCTTGTTGGTTTGTGACTAGTTTCAAAATTAATCATGAGCGCTTCCCACTGCACACATTAATTATGTCCAAATTTGAATATAGTTATTGTTAGTAACAGCTATCATAGAGAAGGAAATCCCCAACTCCCAGAAGAAGGACAGGATCGTTCTTTATCAATCATGAAAAAATTCAAAAACTCAGTTCCCACTCGCTTTTATGAAATAAATATTGTCTAAAAAGCATACAGTATACTTTTTAAGACCTGTAAAGTTAATAGGCTAGTTTTACAGAACAGTGATTAGACCTGCATACTTCATGGCACTAAGTGTTGAGCTATTAAAGAACAAATACAAGAGATAGAGGTCCTTGTATATCTATTCTAGTGTTTGCTATACAGTGCTACATCAACAGGATTTGGCTCAGATAGCCCATTTTTATTAATTCTGGATTTCTCGGAATCTGGTCTCTATACGATGAAGGTAGCAAACGTGAGATATGAGGATGCTAAGATATATGTCTAGTCATACTAAAATGGAGAAGAAAGAAATGAGAATATACACCAACAAATGGAAGTGTAGCCAACTGATGATAATTAAGGGCAGGACGACTTGAAAGCTGTACATGTTTTGCGTGTATATAAAGTGATTTATGTTCAAAAGAGCGTAGCGATTAAAATAGAACATGTCCAGAGAAAGAGAACTAAACCAACATGGCGTGTAGTGATTGATAAGGATCTATATGCTTTAGACCTTCTAGAAAATCTCTAGCAATGAATTGAACCAAGTGGTAGAAATGATTTATACCCCAAATTTATTTGGAAAAGGGCTTATTTTGTTGTTGTTATTGCCTGTTGATATCTTATTTCTTCAAATGAGTTACAAAATACAACAAGTGTAACAGAAAACCTACCTATCATGACCAAGCTCGCACAAGAGAGAGAGTTCTTCGCAGCTGAAAGGAGCACACACCCTTTCTTTCATATGGTTAGAAGAGAAACATCCACCAGAGGTTACTGATTGATCATAGGTCACTCGTGATTCGCCAAAGAAAAAAATAATTGGAACAAGCTGCATCTTTACAGACAATCCAGCCTCAGATCCAGCATCTTTAGATATATCTACTCTCAGCTCTTTGACATCCAAAGTAGCCTTCGGTGTCTGCAGGGTTAAAGTAAACCATCCAAACAAATTATTGAACAAATGATAACTCATGAGAAAAGAATCAATTGGTAAGAACCAAAAGCAATTATAAAGAAGAAAACAAGTGGAGTAAAATGGTATAGTAATCTTTTCATCACAATGGTTTTTAATCTGAACCGATAAGGAAATCAGTGCTATATATGCAGTTACACGAATACTTGAATAACAAAATATTTGGCTTATACAAGGCTTTTTCCCTTTTCTTCCTGCACTGCAAGTGTTTCAAAGTATGATATTTCATATATTTTATAGTTTTTTGTCTCTTATGCTCTCTCTACTGTCTTATTTTTATTTAGATTAGTGCTATACCATTTAACGGGATTAACCCTGTAGCACGTAACGTTCAAGGGAGAAAATTTAACCTCTATTTCTTTTTTCTTTTCAATAAGAAAGACAATTCTACTATCGTGTCATGAAAATATATTCATCAAAAGGACAAGGAACATAAGAAAAAAAGAAATGCAAAATGATAATCATGTATACATAATATTTCCAGCGACAAACAATTAATGATAAAGGAATTTCAGATGTAGAAGCACATGAAGACAAATCCGTTGCTCACTCAATCTACTATTTTGTTATTCAAGTTGGGCATGTGTGATATGGACGCACCAACTTGAGGAAAAGATTTGGAATAGAAATCCAATTATACAATAGGAAATCTGTTTTAACTTATTTTCTATTTACTTTTATATTCTTAATTTAACTAGGAATTGATATAGTGGTAGGTTTAATTTTACTTTTTCTTTTCCTTCTACAGTTAGGAATAGTTTTTTTCATTTCATACGTTGGATTGTACTATTATAAATAGATTTGATAGTTTATGAATAAAATTATTCAGCCTAAATTTCAAGTAGTATCTCTTCCAATAAATTCTCAAAGTTTTCTACTCCAACAACATGCACCCTCACTGTTCCGTTAGTCACATAAAACCATCATAATCATACATAAATGACAGAGGAAGTGCACTCATCAAATACCAGAGTAATAAATGCAACCATCGCACTAATAGTATCAACAAAAATAGAAATCCAAAGAAAGATCCACATGCTTGTTGTGACTATATCTAAACTATTTATCAAACAATTCAAGAAAAAATACCTTCTTTTTTCCTTTTAATGACCACACATTATCTTAAGTATGATTATAAGTTTCTGAATGAAATCATGTTCCTGATGCTCATAATCTTCATTTATAACACACATATAAGATTAATGCGAAAATAAATGATTAAGTAATCCTATCCCATTTCCTCATAAAAAAAAGCATTGAACAGTTCAAGATGTAGCAGCAGAACCAACTAAATGATGAGAAGAATGTACAAATAATAGCTCAAGTAGACTCTTCTCACCTTCAAAACCAAGTCAGTCACAGAAACTGATAAAAATCTTGCCATGTTAGCCACAACCATCCACTTTCCTCTACCTGAAGTGCGGCGTTTTTTGGATTTGGTTTTCTGAGTGCTCTTCTTCGAAACCCGCATTACAACTTCTAAATCACATATTAACACCTGCAACTTTGGATCCCTGGAAAGGAAGCCAACGCCAAGTTTGACCAAGGACTGCCGTAAGCTTAGTCTAATTTCACCAACTGATATGGATTCAACAGCACCCTGTAATTGATCGGACCATCAGAACATGCAAAGCACAATTTAAGTGGACAAGTACTAAACCAGAGAAAATGTATTCCAAAAACCATCGAACAAATCCATAACACTGCAATGCATATGATATTATGGGATTTCAAGTCTGAAGTCATACTTGTTCTTTTTATTTTTCTTTATTTTCTGGAGGGGTAAGAAAGAGAGTAAGACCATTTTGTACATGACCGCTCTGAACAAATTAGTCAAACGGTGATCCAATTTAATAGTGGCATGGCCACTCTCAAGTTTCTTACACAAAATCTGTGATCTTAATAAATAAGAATCTTCTTACATCCCTAACTAGGATGCAGGATAGAATATTTCTCAAGCATAATGGATCGCTTTTAATTCAATGAGAACCAACAAATGAAAACGGGCGATTGTAAGAATAGAGCAGAAATTCATGTGATTACATCTGCACAAATGGAAGTCACTGCAGTTAATTACACACTAGCCTGACAGAAATTACATTATCTCAACACTAGGAACACGATTTGCAGAGCCTATAGAAAGAATTCACCATAAAGCACCATGCACCATGATAAAAAGGGAGGCCAGGGAGGAAATAAAACAATGAATACAATATTTTATCCAGAATTGAGTGAATTTGCAAAAGAAGAATAAAGAGAATCTCAAAAGTAGAGATGATTTAAGTAACAATAATTTCAAGGAAGGACACAAAAGTTTCTACACATTGAATATATTGTTTCCATTCTAAAGAAAGGCTGGGAAGGATCATTTCATCAACCATGACTCATGCGAGCCTCGGCTTTTTATTTCTTTTATATAAAAGCAGAAGAATTTATTAGAAAGGAGGGGAAAAAGCACAGCAAGGAGGAGGAGATGTCCTTTATTGTATAGCTTGACAAGCAATGGAATTTGCTAAACATGGCAATTTAGTTATCAACTATTATGAAGGGCTCTAAATTGGTAAATTTAGTAAGATTCACCTTTAACTGCCAAAAGAGATGTTCCAGAGACTTTACCAGAAGAAAGCAATGACATAGAGGCAGTGATTTACAACATTGAAATTGGATACATTACTTTTGAATTTTAGAAGAGAACAGATCTATATGTTTACCAAGCTCTGCTAGGCTTCATAGGTTCAATTTCCCATCAAACCTGCTTTCTCGGGTGGAGATAATGCAGTTTTAACAATATATTTTACTGCTCAAAGGATATTATACAGATCAAATCAATTGAGAATAACCTTTTTGAACTTCACAACAACATCTCTCAAACATTTCCATCCACCAACACGAAATCCAACTGATGCTCCCAAAACACGGCTGAGGATCCAAGCCAACAACCTGGAAGCAAACCTGAAACAAGATAATGTACACCATGATCTGAAACCAAGATAGAAAGTAAAACTAGTGCAATTTACACTTCTTAACACAAAAAAGAAAAAATAAATAAATAAAAAGCAACGAGAGCAGTGACACAGACTAATAGAAAGTGATAGGTCTCTTGTGAGAGGTTTTCCCCACAATAAGCCTTTTAATGAATGCCTGACAGTCAAAAGGATTTTAAGTATGATTAGGTAAGATTGGGCCTGAAAATTCATAATTTAGCCCTTGTTTGATCCCCATTTTTTTCTCTCTTCTTTTCTCTTCTTTTAAACCACACATTCTTCAATAAAATAATATTACACGCAAATCCAAAAAAATTTCTTATTTTTTAACCATACATTCTCCATCAATCTACTATTCCAAAATGCATTTTATACAAAAAAAAAAAATGGGGCTCAAACAGGCCCTTAATATTTTGGATTTAGGATTTGCATATACCTTGAAGGTCTCGTGTTCCCAAAGAGAGAAAAAATGATATGCTAATGTGTTCTGTGTGGCATGGTCTTCACTAAAGAGGTCTAGACAAGAACGAGTGTTGAAGTAGGTGTCAACCTAGTAGGACTGTAGTTAACTATAGTGATACATCTTGCAGTAAGGCTTCGAACAAAAATTTACATTGTATTTCACAATTAATAAACTAATAATTCTAATTGTTTGTCTTCATCTCTACCTTTATCTTTAGTTCACTTTCTTTAGATAATAAATAAAAGAGATAAAAATAAACAATGAAAAAAACACAGACCTGTTTGCCTGAACCTTTATACATATAAATTGGTCAGAATAGGTTAGGAGGAGAGGTAGATAAAAATAACATGGTTTGTTGTGGTTGTGGTTAAGAAAGATTTGAATTCATTAGATATTCCCATGGATATAGTGACGGATCGATGGAATGAAGGAAAGTGATTCATGTATCACAACTTTTTTTCTTTTTTAAGAAAGAAAAAATTACCAAACAAGATAATTAATGTAGATGATATAATAATAGTAATAAAGCAAGAAGGACCCAGACTAGAGTAAAGTAGCCTTAACAGGAGCTATAGTTGTTTACTCCATATGTATCCTAATTTTCACTCTACATTTAGTTTCAAGGAAAATCTTCTTTATATAGAGCATATCTAGCTTCAATTAGCTAAAGAATTATCCAAACATATTGATGCACATAATCTAACATCTGCAGTTACTGTTCTATAAAATATTTCAGTGCCAGGTTGATCCACTAACTATCATTCATGATTGCAAATAAAATAGCTATTGTACTCCTGATCATGGCTAGCATTCTTCACACCAACATTCATTGAAATATATTTTCTTTATAGCACTGAGAATAGTAAATATCAGAAGCCATTGGCTATGTATAAGATGTGTTTCTACTAAAATTGAGAGTTGAGATCATAGTTTTGGGTAGAGAGATCAGCACTAAATTTTCTACTCATTCTCTCTTGGGTGCTGTCACCAGGCATCCTCTGAACCTCATTATTAAGTCATTAATGAATTCCACTATCTACAAAAGTTAGGATCAATTGAGTTGAATTTAGATCGTGCCAAGTGGTGTATTCTTGAGCAAGAGTTGAAATTGGATCGTTGGGATCTAGACTAGTTCTTTTTCGGTATACATTTGTCATTCTTTCATATTATTTTAGTTATTAGTCGCCCATTTTTCCAACCACTAAGGGGTATCATGGTACTAGCTAGGGGTTCTGTGAATACTTGGGGTCTTTTTTTCACCAATTTAAAGGCACTACTAACAGTAAGCAAATTTTTTACTGTTTGAACATAAGTGGAAGGGAGAAAAGTGTGCACTTCTTTAATTCCAACAAGTGAGGAGCTAATGCATAAAAAACTTCTATGATCAAAAGAAATTAAAAATGACATCCCACTTCAAGGAAAATTCAATCAAATTTAGCTAACCTTTGAAGGAAAGGAAAGGGAGCTAATTGAATCTCTAACAGTAGTAATACAGTAGAAGGGAAGTACAGGAAGCTTGCAAATGCAAGGAGAAACCTATTGCACCACTCACTTCACTGTAAAATAGTCCATTATGAAATTGAGACTTGAGAGTGGCTGGGATGTCAAATAAATAAACTAATGAACCTGATGATGACAACATACAAGTAAAAAATATAGACAGAGATTACTGAAGGCATGTGTAACCAGCTAATAGGTATGTGAACTGAGCTGAAGCAGTAAAGATTTCCATCTGTCGACTTCCATTTGAGGTTCAACACTGTCAGAGAGTTATTTGATTGTTTCTTCATTTATTTTATAAATGAATAGAGAAAGCTTGGACTACTGAAACTTGATGTTCATATCTAAGGGATAGCACAATATGGCTCAATGGCCGTAACTTGCTCGTGTAGAGAGAGATTGGTCTGGCATTATGAATTTTTCCTCACTTCCCTAACTAATATATCCACAATGATAATCATCTTACATTTGCGAGATCAATTTTAACTCTAACTACACATCACGTCAGTATCAAGAAATCAACAAAATAACACATACCCATTGAAATTCACTTGATCGGCACACACACACAAGAACAAAAGTCAAAACTGAATTCTCAACTACTTACATGAAAATAAGCCATAGCACGATGGACACAAACAAGAATCCAAACAAGAAGTTGGCCGGGGAGGCCCCCATTTTGAATTGAAGAAAGGTCAATCTTCCCAAATTCACCTCTACAACACCAAAGCCTTGCAAATCTTCATATCATCAGAACATCATTAAAAAACCCATAAGAAATTCGAAATTATATCTAAGAATTCGAGATGCTATCAAAGTAGCTGAAGGATCAAGCATTCAGTTATGTGGAACATAAATAGAGAGAAAGAGAAGGAAATGATCAGAGAGATGTGGAGAGGGAGCGATTATAGGAGGAAAATTGAGAGAATTAATAAATAAACAGTAAAATAATAAATAATTGGAACGCTGGGTCGATCCGGGATATATGCTTGAGAGAATAATCAAAGAGAAATTGCATTGTAATGGTAAATCTGAAGAAGAACAGAGGACTAGAATCTGGCGTGCGTCGGTGTACGGAACCTTTTGTGTGTTTCCTTTTTACTTATTCGGTTTTTTGGATTAATAGCGGCCGGTTGGTTTTCTAGGGAAAGCTCATGAAACGTCCCTGTTTAAAGTTGAACGAAACTGACCCGTCCCTTGTTCTCTTTGGGAATTTGGGCTCCTTATTTTTATTTATTTTTTCATTTTAGAGATAATTGCAGCCGTGGTCCCAAATCTATGAGTTTTTAACAGACTTTACTTTATCCTTCAATTTGTATCAGTGGAGGTCCCAGACCTTTGAAAATTTAGAAGCTGAAGTCCAAATGGATGAAAATCGTCAATTTAACCGTTAGTTGACCAAAAAAATTGGACTTTAATCAATTTTGACCAAATTGAAAGAGGTAAAATGGTAACTTTAGAATTAACAATTTTTTTTCAAATATTATAAACAATAAAAATAATTAAACTAAAAAAAATAATCAAAAATATACACCACCCCCAACATCCATTCAAATTATAATCCAAAGCCGCCAAACGCTGTCCGCCACCACCAAACCCACAGCCACCCAAAAATCAAAATCACATCTGCTAAATTAAAACATCCTTTACTTTTATTCATTCTAAACTAGATCATTGCCTCCACTAAATCGAACTTAAAAGTCACGGGAATTCGAGAAAATCTACTTGAGTGATCCTTACTTATTTATGTTCTCCCGTAGTGTACATGGTTTCTATGTTCTCGTTCATAAAATCCATTTTCGACCAATTTGGTGATCTCTTAACAAATCCAAGCCAGAAGCCATGGATTCACAAAGTAGACTCTCTGTATCAAACATAAAGACAATGTCATTTGGTTTCAAGAAGGGAAAAGTAAAATCTCGGTTATAGCAATAACGTGATTTGCTATGAGGGTTTCAAATAGGAAAAGTGCATCACATTGGTTAGTACTCGACGGATGTTCTATGTTGCTGAGTGGTGGCGGTGGGATTCTCCACCAATAATTTTCTTGTAGAATTGAATTGATTAATTTGAGTGAAACAGGGTAATCGTCTACCAGTCGATTGTGGGTTTAGTGGTGGCAATGGGTTTGGGTTTGATGGTGGTGGTCAGCAGCTTTGGATTGTGTTTGGCTGGATGTTGGGGTGGGGGTTAGGATGAGGATGATGAAGATGAAACTATGGTGGGGCAAATTTTTATGTTGTTTTAGTTTAGTTTAATTGTTTTTGTTGTTAATAATATTAGAAAAAATTGTTGGTTCTAAAGTTACCATTTTACTACTTTTAATTTGGTTAAAATTGGTCAAAGTCCAATTTTCTTGGTCAACTAATGGTTAAATTGACTATTTTCATCCATTTGGAATTCCGCTGCTAATTTTTCAAAAGTGTGGGACCTCACTGGCACAAATTGAAAGTTAAGGTAAAGTCCGCTAAAAACACATAGGTTTGGGACCGCTGCTGCAATTATCCCTTAATTTTATAGAAAATCTGCATTAGAGGTTTTGGACCTTTCAACATTGTGCAGTCAAGTCTAAAACTTTTTAATTTTAGGGCATACATCTCAAACCTTTTTAATAAATGTGCAGCTAAAGGACCTCTAGATGATTTTTATCCCAATGACTATTAGTTGACTTAGCCCATGTTTCCAATAATTCTTTTCAAACTCTTTTTCTCTCATACTCATTTTATGGAAGTTGAATCTCATCTTACGTAATAATTGCCTCAATTTGTTTGTTCTCCACAACACTTATTGGCATTACCTACTATTTGGGATTTGTCTAAATCACTTGGCAGAGTTGCAGCTTATCTTTTTTGAAAGTGCATTGTCAATTTGTTGTATTTGATTTTCTAAATTTTGTATATATAGCAGCTTGAATTTGCAAGTTCTATTCAGTCTTTTGCATGTATTGAGTTGATACCTTAGCCATTTTTGTAAATACTTCTTCCCATGAAGGCGTCTTTTCTAGCTTTTGAAAATCGTTGGTGCACTTTCATGTGGTGCACCTAAAGAAGGCTGATTATTACTCTATAAAATTTTTAGATGATTTCTCGTTCTCAGATTGTATGTGTTAGAATGTAGATTATTCTGCTGCCTCGATAATTCTACATGTAATTTACCTCTTCAACTGATTTAACAAATGAACTTCCCACATTGCAGTCCACACTTTTGTGATTTTCACTGCAATTGTTGCATCTCGGCCCAACTACTAAACTACATTCGTTGTTTGAGTGGTTGCTCAACTATCTACCTTTGGTTAGTACTGCTAGCTGTGCTAAACTAACTGTCAATATGTCAACCTCATGCATCTCTAAAAGTTTCTGTACACCTGATCTCTCAGTCGACCATAACACATTGGTGTATGCTAGATCCTCTATGTTTTCTATCCAAATGATCAGATGTCTTTTTTGTAATTAACCAATAACATGCAGAGTTAACGTTAGCCCTGCTCATCAGATTTAGTCCAACGTAGAATTACTGGACTTGTAGCCACTTCTACAAACTATGTTGTGGACATTATCAAAGAAAACCTTTATATATTTCCCATGCTTCGCAATAGCATTCTATATCAAGTTGAGAGAATGTAGTGATTTCATCCCTCAACTTAGCAATCATCTTTGGTGGAATGTATTTGTTCAAGAATTTTTGACTTAGACTGTCTTAAATAGTGATGTTGTAAGATGTGAATGTGTCCAACCATTTCCTAGCTGAATTTCTCAAAGTGCAAGGAAAGAGTATCAGTCGAATTGTATCACTGGAAATCCTTTGATATTCAATTGATGCACACATATCCAAAAATCTTGAGATGTGAGCATTTACATTTTCAGTAGCTTTCTCGGAGAAATGCAATCCATGTGGAACATGTTGATCAAGTCTGTCATTAAATGAAAATTAGCTTGTTCAAATGCTGGATAAGTTATATTGAATCTTCTTTCTGTTACTGGTGGAACCATGTATTCTCCCATCAGTTTTTCATTTTTATTTCCCATGGCTACAACTTGATATGCTACATTGTAATTTATCCCGCTTGATTATCTTTGTCTTTTGTCATTGGTTTTGCTTTCTATTTTTGTTGTACTTCTATCCGTTCTTTTCTTTTTTACCTGAATGTTCGTTTGATTTTCAAATCAATATGTTTTATAGATAGACCTTTATCATTGCCTATGTGAACCTATTCTTTAACAATGTTGACATTGAGGTCTTTTTTGAGACGAAGAATCTCTTACACTGAAAAATTGGCCTCCACGACCTCTTCCTCCTCTGTTACCAAAAGCAAGAATTCATCTTGTATTATTCTGAACATTATTCCTTTCACCAAAAACAAGTAGGGTTCTGTGTGCAACTCAATTGAAAGAATAAAGGTCTTGTATTCTGCTGATAGTTTTTCAGAATGGCATCAATATGTTCTTTTTCAGTCATTGAATGAGCTACTATCTCTTGATCAATAGACCTTCTAATCTTCAAGATATTCATTCATAGTCAGGGAGGTTTTCTCGGAGTTTCTCAATTACGTTTTGAAATGAGAATCCAAAGGGCAATGCTACCAAGGTCATTGAAGATTAGAAGGAAAAACTCCGCCAGTAAAAAGTCAAAAGTCAAAAAGTCAGTAAAAAGTAGAACTTTTCATTATACAGTAAAAAGGGAGAAAAAACTCTGCCAAGTCTTTTTTGAAGGGGTCTCTCAAATGGGATAGGAACTATTTGACAGTGTAGTCTATCCTGCAAAAACCATACAAAGAGAATTATATATCACAAGCCTTTATGAGATCAGGCCAATAAAAAGAATACCACTAGCCAAAAGAGCAAGTGAATAGGCTATAATAGTTCCATAAATAGGAAAATATAAGACCTCATTCTTTGTATCACAGCTGCTACTTGACAAAATGGATTCAGAATTCCTTTCTGTAAGTGTACTTGAATTCCTTTCTAACAAAATGGACTCAGAATTCCTTTCAGTGCCTTCAGGGCAACAAACTAGATCTCTGCTTCATCCTTGTCTTTGCATATCTGCTGAAATTAATCAACATCAGTAGACACATTTTAAAAATATTTTGTCTCCTATTCTTTTCTTTGCTGATTTCCAACTCAGTGCAATAATATCATTTGCTAATTTTTTTTACTAGTCATTCATGTTTATTCGATTACCAATCTGTTGTGCTGCAGCAGCCATTTGTTTGTTTTGGTTTAACACTGAAGTTGTAGAGGATGTATTCTGATGATTTGGAGCAAACTAATGTCAACTAAACCTGCTAACAGAGTTAATAAACACAAAAGTTTTACCAGAACTAATGTCAACTAAACCTGCTAACACAGTTAATAAACTAAGTAAAAGCATGGGCACAAGTGTATCTCAAGCCTTCCACATATTACACTTACTGAACAATGTACAATTCGTTGCTAACTATTTTATTTTTTCACATTCATAAATGATTAGTTATACAATCTCCACAGTAGATCATTAATTCAAAAACGAACTAACTAAGGTAGCCAAGGAAATACTAACCAGTTATGGAGCGTATACCGGAATGATAACTTTTGCTTATGGAGAAACAGAAACAACAAACCTCGGAATGATGACCTTCAAGAGTTAAAATCAATTCAAACCTATCGGCATCCCAGTATTCCACAAGGCGGCATGTAATGCGTATTGCATATAAACTTAACTGACATGACACTGTAATGAAAACATATAAAAATAGAAAATTATGCTCAGAGGGGGAGGAGAGAGGTACAAAGACATATAAAATATAATTTTTGGCAAGGCATTGAAGCACCTATCGACATGAGCAAAAAAGGACTTGTGGCAATCACCAAAATCTAGACCCCAAATCTTTAAATTTTTGTATGTGGAGCCAGTAACAATTAAATCTCCATTAGATGATATGTCCATACATAACATGGGTAGCTTGTGGCCATACAAGGAGAGGAAAAACTTGTGTGAATCCATGAAGAACACCTGTTAATGACAATGTCAAGTATAGTAAGCGTCAAAATTACAGAATGTTTTACAATCAAATACATTTCAGACTTCGGGAGTATACTTGCTAGCAAGCCATATTGCACTGACCCAATTTATGGCTCACCAAATGCCACAAACATGAGCCAGAGGCTGATGAGTTCAGGGGAAAAGAGAGGGAAACAATACAAATTAATGCTTCATGCCAACATACTTATCCGTTCAAATGCAAATGACTTGAATATTTATTAACCAAATGCAAACAAATTTTTTAAAGAGGCTGAAGCAAATCAACCAAGGAGAAGATTTCTTATTGTCAGCTTCTCCATTCAAATACAAATTACTCGAATATCTATTAACCCACAGTAAAAGTAATAACTGAAGGTGGCCCAGGTCAATCAACTAATCAGCTAGTAATTTCTGACTTTCAAAGTTATGCAGGAATGCCCAGGCATTGCTTACAGTCCTCTAGACATCGACTCTTGAAGGTCATCACTTCGAAAATAAAAAGTAAGTTTAATATGCATATTAAACGTAATTAGGAAGGAAAGATGGAAAGGACCTTGGGGTTAGTAACATGAGCGTTCTTGCAGATCTCAGAGGTGACGGTGGAGCAAAGCTCGGAGGGTTTGGAGACATCATCGAGGATGTAGATTTCCATGATGGTAGGGATGGATCTACACGTCATCTTGAAGAACTCGAAAACCTGCTAACGCACCTCCTCCAAGTTCGCCAAGTTCGGTGGAACGCGAACATATTTAAGAGAGAAATCGGAGAAATTAGTGTAGTAATAGAGTTAGAAATCAAAGATTCATTGCTTGAAGATTGTCAGCAAAATGAATTTGAGTCAGAGAGCAAAATAAAAAGAAAAGAGATCGCTAGAGATTTCATTGAGAGAGAGAGATGGAAGCAGACTAGGGTTCAAAGTGTAGGTTAATTTGGATTTCTAGTTTTCACGAACGTTTAAACGTTACAAAAAATAAAATATCTCACTTATTGCAACGTTTAATAAACGTTGCGAAAAGTAGACATTTCGCAACGTTTAATTAAACGTTGCTAAAAGGTCTGCTTTTCGCACGTTTATTAAATGTTGCAAAAGTAAACCTTTCGCAACGTTTAATAAACGTTACAAATTTTTTTTCTTTTGCAACGTTTCATAAGTGTTGTGAAAAATAAAACTTTTCAGAACACTTAATAAACGTTGCAAAAAAGGGGTCTATCGCAACATTTTTCTATAAAATGTTGTCAAAACTCATTTATATTAACCAATGGCAATATTTAGTTGCTAAAATGTTGACAAAAGACCCTTTAGCAACATTTATCAACAAATGTTGCATTTTTAATGTTGCAAATGAGTATTTTTGTTGTAGTGGTGTTACCAAAGAGTACAGTTAAGATTTATGAACTAAATAGCACAACATCTACCAATGCACAGATTGCCGCTTGATTACGCCCAAAGTATAATACGATAGTTGTAGTACAGTTTTTGGGTGTTGTATCCACATGAAATTGGATAAATGAATCAGAGAATTCAATAATTTAGGGCTCTCATGAATTGATTGAAAAGAATTTGTTTATTGAATTAAAATGTGAATATCAATGGATGAAATAATGAGATTAAAATCAAAATATAGAATAGTGAAGCATTGGAATTCCCTTAATTGGGTTGGATCAATCACATCAATAATTTATTCATTTTCTACTCAAATAGAAGTTTAATCCTAACTATCTAATCGGAGGATTTAGCAATTCAAATCAATTTAATTCCACATGTAATTTTAGAATTTAGATTTCCTAGATCAAATTCTCACTTATGTTTATTGAAAATTCAAAATGTGACCATATATTTCTAACATATAACAGTAACTAAATCACACCAATAAAGTGCTTGAAATTTAAACTCAGACCAATATTTCAATTATTCAATAGAAGAAACGTGATTAATTTCATGAAAAACTTAATAAAAGTTAAGTCAAACTCAAAACTAATTCATGAAGAGAAAATATAAACCCTATAATTGTCTAATCAATGACAAAGCACGTTACATGAATATATGATGTAGAAATCTCCAATTTCAATCGAGTTCTTTTGTAGCTTCACCAAAAGACTTAGTTCTTTATGATTTCTTGAGAAAAATATGAAAGAATGATGAATAATTAGGAATTTTTTTGTGTTCTGAGACATTCTTGGGTCTTTTAGGGTTAAGAAATCGTGTCACAATAAGTTATCATAAGTGTTTGAGTCGTAGAAAGAAACTTGAAAATTCGGGGTTTCTTTATAACTATGTGACCGCATGGTATAAAGCCCTTCTACTTGAAAATAAAGAAACTTGAAAAATCGGGTTTTCTCTATATCTTAAAATGCGGTCTCAAGGAACAAATATCTTAGCCCTTTTACTTCGCTGAAAATGGCCATGCGGTCGCATGGTATAAATAATTGCGGCAGCATGGTTAAAACATTTTTCCACCGGATAGTTTTCGATATTTTGGTCGTATCTTCTTCTCTCGATTTCCAATTGAGATGATTCAAGATGCGTTGAAAAGCTGACTCAAAGAGCTACAACTTTACATCACATATCATCGTCCAATTCGTTCATTTGTCATGTAAAAAATGGGTCTCAATATGAGGCTAAAATTGGTGCACAACTTTTTTCGATTGGAAATTGATGTGTGATTATACTATGATTGTATTTAATCCTTTTGACTTCTTTCCTCGTTTGATTGATTTATAACACCCTCAATCTTCACTCCATCACCCGTCACATCTATGGATTTTTTGTAACTTGGTCCCTAAACTTCTATTTCCCTCCATTTTGATCAATTTTCACTTGTTTCTCCTTATTTCCATTCCATTCGTCTCTTTGTCCTACAAAACGTAAATTACATAAAATTAAGCTATATTCCAACATATTAATAAACAATTTTCCATTTTTTGACAGTACGATAAGTGTATAAAAATGTATTTATCAAACTCTCCCAAACTTGAACTATTGTTTGTCCTCAAACAAAAGAATATAACTCAACTCTATGTACAACATGGTCTAACAACATGTTGTGTCTCAGGATTGAAATTCAATAATCAAACAAATGAACAATTACAATAGTGCAAAAAATAAATAAATCTCTACCTATTACATGCATAACCCAATGTGTGTATGTGTGTGTGTGAAAACTCGTGTCAACATATTAAGATTGTGATTGGTTCAACATCTAACCCATAGTAGTCAAATATATCATTACCTCGCTCGAGAGATACATACCCCCCCAAACTTATGTTTTTCACTCAATTTTCCATGGGTGTATCCTAAGTTAAACTTATTCAATTCAATTCTATTCTTACCCTATCTTAGTTTGTATAAACCTTACTCTTACAAGTTCACATTTCAACAAGTCGAGATTCTCCTATATTTTTTATTGCTTCAACCCTTAAGACTAAATTAAGTTACTTGCTACTCATCAAATGTGTAATTTTGTCAACCAAATGCATAGGGCTTAATCAATGTCTTTGAATATTTTTTTTATTTATTTGGAATTTTTAAACATCTTCTTATTTGCTTTCTATACAACTCATGTAGCGAGTTTTAGGCCGATAACTCCCAAGTCAGATAACCATATGGCACCAAGTTTTAAATCACACTCACAAGCTTAATCACCCGAGTTATATAGGCTTGAAAAGATGCTTTTATCCACTCAAAGATTAGTGCAATGCCCCTTTTTCTTTTTAGCATTCAGTTTCTAAAACTAACCTCTAACTTAAAACTTTCACATCGTTTTCATCTAATTGGGTTTTACACAATCCACACAAGAGTTTTATGCACGAAATCCCTACTCATCTCAATGTTTTCATGTAACAGTTAAATTATCTCCAAACTAACCTATAGTTGGATCATGGAGTAATACACTAGAGATTACTTGGGTTTAGTTACTACGTTCAACAATCCTCTACATAATAAATCGCATCACTAACCCAATATGTCAAACATGAGTAACGTGCATAGAGAATGTCAAGTTTTACATAAACAGATTTAGATTAATCTAATACTTATTCCAGTAATCACATCATAGCCGACATAGTTATCAAACACACACACAAGCACACAAAGCAATAATTATAATCTAATGCTAAAAAATAAAAACTAAAATAAATGATTTTTTAGCACACACAATCATGCAGAAATTACAGTAAAATGACGAGTGCAATACTTACGCTCATAACAGAATCCAAATATGCAATTCACAACATCCTCCCTCAATCAAATTTTGAATTGTCATCAATGCATAAACATGAATGCCAAATGAAAGGAAAGAAAGGTATCACCTAAGTGTTGCAGAGAATTAACATAAGTTGGAAAAATCAGATGCCCGAAAGTACTCAATGGAATGTTAATGCAATGAACAAAATAAAACTAAAAGAAAATGCGAAACAAACTTAAAATAGAATTCTAAAATCTAATATACAGCAAGGTGAAGGACGTACCTAAAAGACGTCAATTATGGTAAACCGAGTCTGCAAGAGGAATTTCTTCCATGCAGGCACCGGTTGCCCACAAGCTATCTTTAAACGTTGTTCGTTCACTTTGAATACCCTACCATCTTTAGGGTCCTCGATTTCAATAGCCCCATGTTCAAAAACTTGTTTCACCACAAAAGGCCCAGTCCACCTAGATCGAAGTTTCCCTGGATGCTTGTGAAGTCGACAATCATATAAGTAAACATGCTGATTTGGTACAAACATTTTTCAAAGATTGTGTTTATCGTGAAATGCTTTCATTTTCACATTGTAGATTTTAGAATTCTCGTACGCATCATTTCTCAACTCTTCCAACTTAGTCAACTGAAACTTCTGAAGCTTACTGCCCTCTTCTAGGTTAAAGTTAAAACATTTGATGGCCCATAAGGCTTGGTCCTCGAGCTCTACGGGCAAATGGCATGGTTTTCCAAAAACAAGTATATACCACATGCCTAAAGAGGTTTTAAAGGTAGTTCGATAAGCCCAAAGTACATCACTCAATCTCAAAGATTTACCATTAGGGTTTACAGATTTCTCTGAAAATTGTTTGATTTCCCTATTAGCCAATTCAACGTGTCAACTGGTTTGGGGATGGTAAGTAGTTGAGATTTTATGAATGACCTCGTGCTTTTTCATTAGAGCCTCAAATGAACGGTGTCAAAAATGTGTGCCTTTGTCACTAATAATAACTAAATGAGCGCTCAAGTTAATGAAAATGTAGATTTTATGGTTTAATGAGATGATGATAAGAAAATGAAAAGGGTTTATAGAAGATGTCGAAGCCAATTGTGGAAGAAATGAAAGCTAAAATTCAATTAGAACTAAATGAAAATTGAAATGAAAACTAGGGCAATTAATGCTTTTTTACTTACAAGGACATTTTAGTAATTTACAAATTATATTTTTCATTTCTTTGTATGTTTAGGCTGTCTAACTAAAAAAGATAGACGTTAGTCTTTTTAAATTAATTTCTTCTTTGATTGAGCCTTTTAAAATGAAAGCCCCCAAATTTAACATGGGATGTTAACAATGTTTGAATACCAAACAAGTAAAATAACGTGCACTTAATTAAAAATAGAAATATTCTTAAAATAAGATTTTGGCAATAATCATTTCTAGAAATTTTACTTGACAACCTATAGGCATCAATCCCGTCTAATACGATATGTTCTAATATGAAAATATTGTGAGAGTGAGTATTTTTTAAATACTCGGTAAAAATACGTGCAGATTTTTATTTTACAATAAATAAATATAAAGTGAAATATCGATATTTCTTAGATTTAGAGCAAATTGATCGCGATATTCAATAGCTTAAGAATTTATCTAAAATTCCTATATCCTGTAGGATTTATATATTCGACCTAACAGTCTATCCCAAAGGCCTTATAATATTTCATGCAAAATTTATATAAATATCAAGAAATAAGAATTTTCCACTTTGCACTATGTAATCTTACCTCAATTGATATGAAAAATTCTGAAAATATGAGTTGAGATGGTAGACAAAATTACCCGAGTATATATGAAAACTGAAAAAATGAAGTGTGAACTTTTTGAAAACAAATCCTACTCCAAAAACATATATAAAATTCTCACACCCGTAACTTAAATCACGCCTTTCATATTAAATCTTTAAAAATCAAATGCATTTCACATTTAACTAAGAATTTATAAGGTTAATTAATTTAGTTATTGTCAAGATTAATGGGATAATTATCTTTAATTGATTACAATATACTAAACCATTTCAATTTCCCAAATAATCGTATCTTAACGTCTTCTCTGCCATCTGTATTTTTTTATACTTAAAATATTGAAATATTAAAATTTTCTTTCTATCACAATAATTCAGATATAACTAGTCCAAATTGTTCTTGAACTCAATTTATATTATTTTATACGAGCTACAAAATGAATATAATATAGATATATTTTATCAACTTCAATAATATTTTAATATTCAACCAAATAAAATTTACGATAGTTTTTATAAAAAATACATATAAGAAAAGAAATCATTTCTTCTAATAATTGGGTTGAACGTATCACTTTTGGACTTTGGTACGACGACAAGGTTAGATATGGACTATTTCATTTTCTAAATGACCAACATTAAATCTAAACACATATGAAAATAGTAATTAAAGTTCGGGGTTTTAAATGATGACTTATGAATTGCCTCTGAAATGTGGATGAGCATATGAACTATGCAACAAGTGAAAAGGTGACATTCATTGTAGCTTGATCACTATAAGTTCCAAAAGCCTCTGAAGTGTGGATGAGCCGCTGAATTATGCAACATGTGACAAGTTGACATTCATTATAGCTTTATCACTATAAGTTCCAAGGTAAATGAGGTGATGGAGTAACGAACCACTTGTTGCATATGTACAATGTGACATTGCGCGAGGGTGAATAGTCCACCGAGTTCAAGTTTAATATTTATACGAGGCATGAACTTTTGAGTAGAGATGAGACTAATGTACTGATATGGTAATTTTGGGGTGAAGAATCTGAGGTAGTTTGAGTATCACATGGTACATTTCACGAAGTGACATGCCGATAATTTATTTTTTTATTTTTTTATATGGAATGGACAATTCATTCAACTCAACGAAGCACAACTCGTGACTTCACAATACAGGTAAAAAACCTGACTCAAGCCAACCTACTCAATTAGCACTTGAACACCCCGCACACAAAGTGGCGGACATTGTCTAAACTTCGAAACAACTCCGAGGAGAGAGAGTACTCTAGAAAACTAGAGTCTCAACAATGGGCTCAACTCAAAGTCCTAAACCAACAACAACACTAAAACAACAAACAAACTAACAACAAACAGAACAACACACAAAAAACACTAACAACACAAAGACCCCCAACACATAATAACCCAATAAGACCCGCCGGCAAAGAGGCCCAACGGCACACCCTCGCAGGCACCGGCAACTCGAAACACGTGGGCACGAGGACCCAGCTCGCGTACAGAACACATGACCTCCACATGGGTGGCCCGCCGTACGACCTCCGGCATGTACCTCGACTGCAACCGTCGACCTCTACAGTACCCAAGAGCGATCGAAAACAAGGGGCAGCTTCACCAAAACTCGGTCATAATACCACCAACCATCCACTTCTCCGGTGATTTATTGGTTGCAAGTTTCCAAGGACTTGGACAACAGTAGGCAATGATGGCACATGCATTTTCTATTCGAGGCGACATGCCCCTACTCATGCATGAATCTTGAGGTAGCCTCTCAACCTGTAATTTGAATTCTGGCTTGTACCTTTTCTTTTTACGTGGTTTAGATTGCAAGATGAGTGTGTAAGTGTTATGCCTTAGGTCCAATCAACTTTGAACATACACACTTTTAACATATATATAATCGATACATATTTATGGTAAAATCTATTATTTAATTGAATTAATATTCTAATTAATTAAATAAAAGAATCTGTAGATTCAAGTTTTGATGATTTGTAAATCACAAGAAGTTGTGATTGTGAGATACAAATTACATATGATTGAATCTTAAATCGTCTGTGATCGTATGTAATAACGAGATACGGATATCGTTAGCATGGATAGACCATCACGTGTGTCATTTCTTACTTATGAAGTAATTGGTTGATCTCACAAGTTGAAGTGTGGTGACACTTGAATGAACACATGTATGTTTTGTTATAGAACAAAACATTGGAGACCCGCTGGGAGATTCCACATGGAAATCTATCTGAGTGTTAGTGGTTAATCTCTAACGTTCGGTAGTGGAATTGGTCATTTGACTTGATGTCATCACAGTGCTTTATATGAGGACAATCATACTTTGGTGATATTAGATGTTGCTCTGCCAATGGTCGCTAATACGGCATTATTCGAATATGTCAAGAATCATATGAAGGTTGTGAATGATCAATAGAGGATTCGTCACTCTTAGATAGTAAGAGATTATAATCTACATTTTGATCCAGTTAAGTTGATAATGAAATCCTTGACTAAGGTGAACTCATAAGTCGAAAGGGAGTTTTCGACTTACATTAACTTAACAGTGAGATAAAATACATGATCGATGATTGAAATTGACACATATTCATATCTCATAATTGATCGGATCATATTGACAAAAGGATTATAGTTACACGGTAAAAGAATAAGTTTAATTTTGTCATATTACGTGACATTTCTCATCACATGTATTGTCCGACACATTGCTAGATATCAATTTGAGACGACGAATGTGAATTAGTGATAAATTAATATGTGTGTTTTAATTTATCGAATTTGATTAGATCAAAATAATAATTCACGTCGTTAGGTATCGTGATTGGGAACCTAATGTATCACACACAAAAGAGAATTTGAAGAATGAGATTTATCAATTAATTAATTGACAAGTGTTGGATAATCAATTAATTGTGTTGCTTATTAATAGGCATGAATTAATTAATTCACGAACTAGATTTAATTAATTTGATTAATTAAATATTGGACTGGGTTAAGTTTAAGAGACGAACGAAATCCGTTTGGACTTATATTAATATGCTTCTAGGGTTTGAAAAACACAGAGAAATAATTTTATTCTTGCTAGGACGAGGAAAAAAAACCATAGTAGTCATTATTGTTCTCTGTGTGGATCACCATTGGAGGCTAAACAATTGGCCACCTTGGATTGTAGATTGTGATCATTCGAGTTCGAAAATCAACAATAGAGTTTGAAGAATTCGTCAAATGTACAATTCTTATCACAATTTCTATCTAAGCGTAAAGCAGAAGGGTTTGAGAATTGAAAATTGTTTACTTTCCGCTGCGCATGATTAAGTAGATTCCAAACACCGGTATTAGAGCATACTTTGTGTTGGTTAGAAATTGTTTTGCATCATGTAACAATCAAAATTTGATTGTCATTGTTTTCTTGTTTCTAGCAATTTTGAAAAATTGTTTTTCATCTGTAAAATCTGTTTTGAGAATTAAAAAATAAAAATGGGTCGAAAGTTCAGGTAAGAAACAGGTGGGCCGGCGGCACTACTAGCGCAGCAGTCCCTGCCAAACAGCACCTCTTCCTCACGGCGGCTACACCTTGAAAAGTAGCATTTGCTGCTTCCCAGCTTACGGCGACAGCAGCTTGGGCACAAGGCAACGAGTGCTCGCTGTCGGCTGGGCTGCAAATCGCAGCGGCGACTGCACTCAGTAAACTAAAGTGCTTCGCGTTGTAGTCTGACTACAGCGCGAAACGCTGCTGCAAAAAATAGAATACCGGCGCTTGATTGTTGTTGTTCCCGCCGCCACGAGAAGAGATGGTGAAATTCTAGGGTTCCATTTTGCAGACAGGTGAGAGGTTTGAGGCGGGGGCCTAGGTTGCAATTTAAGAAATTGTAGGCCTTTTCCTGTAATTATGATTTGGGGGTCAATTTGCAATTTATTTACTTAGGGCCTGTTTCGTAATTTATGAAATTCTGAGGCTCTATTTGTAATTTTAAACCATGGGTCAATTTTGCAAATTTCAAAATGAGTTTTGAATTAAAATTTTAAAAGGGTTTTGACCTATATTATCAATTTTTACCCGTTAAAATTTTATTTAAAATTGACGACCTTTTATATTTATGTTAAAATGGGATTTTAACTTAAATATTAAATTTTGACCCTAAATTGGATTTTATTTTACTTAGGAGTTTTATCCTAAATTAAAATGTTAATTCAATTAAATTAGAGTTGGACTATAATCTAATATTTAATTAAAATTTGATTTTAATTAAATTATCTCACCCTAATATATTCTTGAAATTAAAGTTGGACACTAATTTGACATTTGATTTTAATTAAATAAGTTCGCCCTAATTTTTTGGAATTAGAGTTTGACTCTAATTATTGTATTTAATTAAAATTTGATTTTAATTAAATTCAATCGTCTTAAGTTTTGAAATTAGAGTTGGACTCTAATTTGATATTTAATTAGAATTTGATTGTAATTAGAATTTGATTTTAATTAAATTGTCTCGCTTGAAACTTTGAAATTAGAGTTGACTCTAATTTGGTATTTAATTAAAATTTGGTATTTAATTAAATAGTTACGCCTAGTAATAGTGGAATTAGAATAAGATTCTAATTTGACATATAAAATTAAATTTTGATTTTAATTAAATATACCCATTAATTAAATTAATTGATTAATTTGATTAATTAATTATTTAATTGTCCCGATTCATTTGTCTAAATTAGTTTAGACGACCTTAATTGCTAAAAACTTGAAACATGTTTGCATATAATATTAGATATTATATAGGAATTCATTTATTGGATGAATGTTTAATTAGTGGATGATTATGGACTCGACCACGTGGATGTGTTTAATGGTTTATTTTATTCTTGTTGTTTTATGGGCTTGAGAGCTCTTAATTTATTTTGGACATGTGAGTCCGTTATTATTGTAAATATTTTGGGTTTGCGAGTCCAATATTATTCAGGCATGCCTGCCAACTAATATAGGATACATGTTATGGCAAGACTGATTGAAAATGCAAGAAGAGGATGAAACCATGGAGATGGTGCATTGATACTGATTCAATGAAATACCCTCTAGGATTTGACCAACTAGTCTTTCTTATGGCTCGAGAAAACTATATAAAATTAGTTCATAATCATCCACTTTTATATGTATATTTATTTGCATGTTTGATAAAATATGTGCATATATACATGATTGAATCAACGAGACTTTTGCATACAGAATCTCTCGTTAAAAATATTAAGTCAATTTGTTATTCGTCTTCCATCATTATAGTGGAAAGCGAGAGTCCTAAATCGATCTCAACTTGTTGAGTACACTCAAAACTAATCTATTATGGATATGTTTGACACTATGAAATATTAGATATTTCTGAATGATGGGTTTGACTTAACTGAAATTTATCTTTTGTTGAGTACACTCAAGAAGATAAATTTTAGAGGCGTGTTAAAATATTAAGTCATAATTATATTCGTCTTCCATCATTATAGTGAAAAACGAGAATCCTAAATCGATCTCAACTTGTTGAGTACACTCAAGACTGGTCTATTATGGATATGTTTGACACTATGAAATATAAGATATTTCTAAATGATGGGTTTGACTTAACTAAAATTATCTTTTGTTGAGTACACTCAAGGAGATGATTTTAGAGGAATGTTAAGCTAACACATAAGATGTGTGAAGACAAAGAGTTGTCAGCTTAATGAATTGGGAGTTGTATGGAGATACAATTGATAATAGTATCTACCCAAATATTTTATTAAGGTTTGTTGAGTACGCTCAATGTTTTAATATAACAAATGGGATCCCAACCACTGGGAATCAAGTATGGATTCCATAAATTTATGTGAGAGGGACATAAATTTGAGTTAAACAGTGGGTGTGAAATTAATTTAATAAAAGACCATGTTAAATTAATTGATACATCATATATATTATTCTTTTACTTTTCGTCATTTACATTTATTAAATCTTGAGTAACCATATGTATTTGAGAGGCATATTGGATGCCACAACCAAGCCAAATTTTCTTGATTGGCACCGCAATCTGAGAATTGTTCTCAGGCATGAAAAATTGATCCTTAAGTAGCCCTTTCTAGATACACTTATTGATGACTCGATAAAGGAAGATGAAGTTGCTATAATACACACAATGATGACGATAGCACTGCAACATGTATGATGTTTGCAACTATGTCACCTGAGTTACAAAAGCAACATAAGAGTATAGATGCTAACACATGATTTTCTATCTCAAGGTGTTGAATGATGAACAATCACGTGTGAAAAGATATGAGATTTCCTAGCAACTATACCAGTGCATCATGGCAGAAGAGTTTTCAGCCAGTGTTGATGTGCTGAAGACGTTGACTACTTTGAGAAGTTGTCTCAATTGAGTTCAGTCATGAACAAATAACTAAGTATGACTTGGTTCTGCAATCTCTACCGGAGAGTTATTCATAAATAATTATGAATTTAACGTGAATAAATTCGAATGCACATTTATTGAGTTACTGAACATGCTTAAGACTGTTAAGCCCAATATCTATATTTGTAGTGGGCATATCTTAGTCATATATTCCTCTAGGTAAGTCTAAAGGATGTTTTTGGAAAGCAATCAAGATGGCTAAGATAGTTAAAGTGAATAAAGACAATACCAAATCTAATGATCATTATTATCATTTTGGATTGATAGGTCATTGGAAAGGAAATTGCAATGCTTATATCTACTTTATTAGTTTCATGGGCATTGGATATCAAATATGGATCTCATATTTGTATAAGTATGCAGAAACTAAACAAAAGTAGATCACTGCTAAAAAAGGGAGAAGTTGACATGCACGTTGAAAATGAGCAAATGTTGTTACATTGCCTGTAGGAGCTACTTCTTGCCTTTGCCTTTAGGCTTAATATTAGAATTAGAGAAATGTTGTTTTGCTCTAACCATTACCAAGAGCATTAAATAAATTTCATGTTTGGACATGAATTATTTTAATGTTAAAAACAATTGTTGTTCTTTTTTATCTTGATAAGATCTTAATGATTATGGTAAATTACAAAATGACATTTATATTTCAAATATTGAGTATTCTATAATAAGTATAGATATTGAAAGGCATAAAAATGATAATTTGAATAACAGCTATATCTAGCTTTGCAGAAAATATAATTCCAAACTTACATGGAGATGTATATTTGGGTCAAATAATTTTTGAATCATTTGATAAATGTGAATCTTGTTCTTTAGACACAGTGACCAAATCTCCTTTTACTTGAAAATGAGAAAGATCTACATAATTACTAAGTCCAATACATAGTGATGTATGTGGACCCATGTCAATTAATACTAGATAAAGTTTCTCTTATCTCGTCACATTTACTAGACGACTATTTCAGAAATGGTCATGTTTATTTGATAAAATTCAAGTATGAAACTCTTGAAATGTTCAAAGGATTCAAACTAGAAATTGAGAAACAAATAGGTAAATAAATTCTCACACTAAGATTTGATCGATGTGGAGAATACCTAAAATGTAAATTTTAGATTATCTAAAAGAGAATGAGATACTCCCGCAGTGGATTCCTCCAGATACACTGCAACATAATAGTGTATCTGAAATGATGAGTCATACACTATTAGATATTCTTAGGACTCTTTTAGCTGCCTGAAAGTGCAATTCACTGGGCTCTTCTCTAAATCTGGAAAAGGATATTTGCAGCATAAGTCAAATCAGGTCTAGTTGCTATAAGGCAGAGCACGCAGCCAACAACACTTCTATACACCTTTACATCTATTTTCTTGGAATCATCATTCTTTAACAAACTTGCATTCTGAATCAAATGAGTTGATACCGATTTGCAATTCTCCATACTAAATTTCTTCAAGATATCCTTAGCATACTTCTTCTCGCATATGAAAATCCATTGATCAGATTGATTGATTTCCATTCCTAGAAAGTATTGTATCTCCCCCAAGTTTGTCATTTCAAAAACTTTTTTTAAATCACTCATCACACCTTCAATCGATACAAAGTTACTTCCTATAATTAGCAAATCGTCTATATATAATGATATGATTACCAGCTCCTTTTTCTCCTCCTTTACTAGGGTTGTACAAAACTTTCGAACCGAACCAAGCGGTTCTTCATAAGTTAAATACCCGAACGAGTATTTGAATGGAGAACTGATAGGTTTGGGTCGGTTCTTAGTTCTATACCAAGAATCGAAATCTTAGTTCTGGACCAAGAACCGAAGAATCGAATCTAAATAATTTTTTTAATTTTTTATATTGAATTAATTAAATTAATTTAATTTTTTCTAAACAAACCAGCCAAATTAATTTTTTATTAGCCCAACATTTTCATTTGGTAAGCAGTACGCTCACTCCCGTATAAACCCAAATTATTTGATAATTTTAGAACCTACGTCCACATTTCCAAATCGATTTTGAAGCTCCTTCATTTTATCGACAATGGTAGCTACTGATTAGATATTTGAGTGCAGTATAAACATTAAAATGGAATGTAAAGCTCCTTATTGGACAAAAACAACAACTTGTTATTTATATGTTTTTAAATTTGACTACGTTAATTTGTAAAAGTTACGAATGAACATGTCATTAGTTGTATTTATGTAGTGTTATTGATTTGCTTTAAATGTTAAAAAAATTAATTATGGTACGGAACCAAACAGAACTAAACTTAATCGAATCGGACCCGACGGTTACATTTATTAAATACTCAAAAAACGGAACTGACCCTTGTCCAGCCTTATCCTTTACCTAAAGAGCTAAGACACGTTAAATGCTCATCAATCATGCTGTACCAAGCCCTTGGAGCTTACCTTAATCTATATAAAGCCTTCTTTAGAAGATAAACTTTATCCTCTATTTCATCGGTCACAAATCCTTCAGACTGTTCAATGAAGATTTATTCATTTAAGTAACCATTTAGGGATGCAGATTTCACTTCTAACTAATAGATTCTTCACCCTTTTTGAGCTGCCATTGCCATTAACAACCTGATCGTTTCCTACCTTGCAACTGGAGCAAAGGTATCTGTGAAAGCTACTCCATATTGCTGTGCATCTCCTTTAACAACCAACATTGCTTTTATCTTGTTAACTGATCCATCAGGGTTCAATTTCGTTTTGTATACCTATTTAACCTAATCACTTGCTTATTCTAAGGTCTCTCTGTCAATTCCCAGGTGTCATTCTTCTCTATAATCCTGATTTTTTCTTCCATTGCAGCCATCTACTTAGATGACTTAGAAGCTTCAATAAAACTTGCTGGTTCTACAATTGCAACATTACATCAAGCATAAACATCTATTAGAGGTCTCATTTTTACCTTGCCTTCATATGTTTCAGAATCATCATCATTGTCGCCAAGTTCCAATTCATCCTCATCCGTGTTATGAAGAATCACATTACTGGTTTTTTCTTTAACTACAGAGTTTGCATCCCAATTCCAAGTAGCATTCTCATCTACTTTGATGTCTCTGCTGGAGATTATCCTTTTTGACTGAGGGTTGAACACCCTATAACCTTTGGCATTGTTGCAATAGCCAACAAGTATTCCAACTTCAACTTTATCACTGAGTTTGTCCCTCTTTGCATTAGGAACATGAGTGTAACACACACTCCCAAACACCTTTAAATGTGAGACTTCAGGTTTAGCATCATACCAAGCCTCATATGGTGTCTTTCTCTCCAAGGATTTTGTTGGCGAATGGTTAAGAAAATAGACTGCTATATTAACTGCCTCTGCCCAGAATTCTTTGGGAACTTTCTTCTCAATTAATAAGCACCTGGCCATCTCTATTACCGTCATGTTTTTCCTTTCACTCACAACATTCTACTGAGGGGAATAAGGAATGGTTAATTGATGCTTAAATCCTTCAGCTTTACAGAAATCATAAAACTACCTACAGTTGTACTCAGAACTATTATCAGTTCTTATGGCCTTTATATTGTATCCACTTTCATTTTCTACCATGTTTTTAAATGTTTGGAATATAGTTGCAGCCTCAGACTTAGCCTTTAAAAAGTGAACCCAACGCATTCTAGAAATCATCAATAAAAATGATGAAGTACATGTTGCCATTCAATGTAATGGTCCTCATTGGTCCATAGATATCTGAATGCACTAGTTCAAGCTTAGTTATGGTTCTCCTTGACTGATTTTTTTGGAAATTTTAGTCTAGTTTGCTTCCCAAGTGGGCAAACATCACACACACACACACACACACACACAGAGTTCATCCTTGATTTCAGGCAAATTTTCTACCAAACTGAACTCATTTAATTACAATGAATTGTAATTAACATGGCCAAAACGTCTATGCCATAAAGTAGAATTATCCAAGACAGAAATGAGTGCTTGTGTGGTGATGTTTTTCCAATTAATAGGGAAATTTCTGTTCTTCATTTCAACTGCCATCACTTCATTTCCATTTTTATCTAGTATAGTGCAAGCATTGTCTTTAAAGATAAGTGTGTGGTTTTTTTCAAGCAATTGCCAAACACTAACAAAACTTTGGTCTATCTCAGGCACATAAAGAACATTAGCAATATGTTTCATGCTTGCAGATGTCTGTACTTCAATTACACCAATCCCCATCACATCAACATAGTCTCCATTGCCAACCTTCACCTTAGATGAGTAAGCTTTATTCAATTCAACAAAGATACTTAAGTTTGCTGTCATGTGGTGTGTACAATCACTATCTAGTAGCCATTTAATCCTTTGTCATTGGCCTGAATAGCAGTAAAAGACGTTCTTCCTGTAGATCTTGCTGATTCTCTGCAACCTAAGCCTGTTGTTGTGTTTACTTCCATTTTCTGGTCTTGTACACATTTTCAACATGGCCAAATTGCTTGCAACTTCTACACTGGACACCAGGTCTATACCGACACCATTTTGGAGATGTCCATTCCTTTTACAATAAGGACAATGTGCAAATTTATCATCCCTGCTGCCAATTTTATTGCCTTCAGATTCCTTCTTTTCAGTTTGAGTCTTCTTCATTCCAAGACTCATTTGAGCTTTGTACTTTCCTTAACAAACAAAGCACCTTCAGTTTGTTCTTCTTGCCTTATTAACATTCTTTGATCTATTGCTTGAAGGGCATTAACCAATTCAGCCAAAGTAATTGATGACAAATCTCTTGAATCCTCAAGTGATGATATTTTGGCCTCAAGCTTCTCAGGTAATTTGATCAGAACCTTTTCTACCACTCTGTTGTTTGGCAAATCATCTCCCAACAACTTAATCTGATTTACAACTTTCATTAACATGTCTACAAAATCTTCAATTTCCTTTATTTTCAAGGTCTCAAACTCCCTTCTTAGATTGAGTACCTACATTTGTCTAGTTCTTTCATTTCCTTGGAATTTCTCATTGAGTCTATCCCAGGCTTCATTTTTCGTTTCACAAGTCATTATCCTTGTGAAAATGGCATTTGATATTGCAGACTAAATGTAGGAGAGGGCCTTGAACTTCTTGGTAACATCTTCACTATGTTGTTTGATTTGAGCAACCGTGGGGTTAGTTCTCAATGGTAAATACTCAATGCATGTCTTAGTTATCTCCCAAAGGTCATAAAGCTTTGAGATAGGCTTTCATCTTTACAGCCCAGAAGTTGTAACTTTCTTCATTGAAGGCTGATGGTAGTGATGCTGAGATACCAGTTGATGCCATCCTCTTTTTCTTTCAACTCAGTTCGTCTTCCTTCTTTTTGCGGTCCCTTTCTAAGAACTAAAAGACTCTGATACCATGTAAGATTATTGATTCAAAGGGAATGAACTTACTGGATCCACTCAAGGTATACCAGTTTTGTAAGAGCTTGCCAGATTTACAAGGAGCTTACCGGTTATGAGATAAAATACTGAACTTACCAGATTTACACCAAGCTAACCGTATTTGCAATATGCTTATCGATTTTGCTTAATGCTTACCAGTTATGATAAAGAAAGAGAATATTCCATTTTCTAAGAATGAAGAATGAAGAAGCTTACACACGTTCCATTTCTTGATGAATATATAACCTTACAAAATACATGATTTTCAACAACTTCCTACCTACTTCAATCTATCAAATTGTCAACTAAAGATAGAAGACCATACTTAGATAAATTTACAAGTAAGTTAAATCAACAACTAAAGTTTTTAAGTCAGGTGATATTGGTTGCAAAAACAATATTCCAATGATGACAAAAACGTGACAGCCAAATTGACAAACTAAATTCAACATTCCTCCTTGTTACTTTTGTTGAAAACACCAAGAAGATCTCTTATTGTTTCAAACTTTCCTTTCCTTAATAACAAGGTTAAAATATCAGCATGTTGTTTATCAGACCAGCAATGTTCCAATTCAATTTCCTTCATTTCTTTCTTGTGCCTCCCTGATTGAATGGTCTTTAATCTTGATGTGCTTGGTCCTACCATGGAATACAAGGTTCTTAACCATTGTTGCTGCACTCTGATTGTTACAAAATATTATTATAATGTAAAACACAATTGGAGATTTTTACCAAATCATTTGCGTAATTCTTTTATGGTATCAGAGCATTCTTCTCCCACGAGACCAGAAACATCTTCTAACTCCATGTTGTCCAGTGTTGAATCTATTCATCCTTCTGAGCCTACTGGCTCCAACTCTACGTCTCCACTTCCTCTCGTTACTATCAACACTTCCAGCCAATTGCCTTACAAACTCACACCCTCAAATTATCCTTCCTGGCGTGCAACTTTCCTCACCATTCTCATTGGATATAACCTAATGAAATATTTGGACGGTACCCTAAGTGTCCTCCTATACCTATTGTGGATTCTTCTGCCTCTGTTGTGGCACTCTATGAGCACTGGTACTCATAAGACCAGTTATTGCTTAATGCTATTTTTGCTTCCATTTCTGAAGCAGTTGTGCCCCTTATTGCTATGACCACTACAAGTCGTGATACATGGCAGCATCTCATCCGCTTGTTTGCTAGTAAATCTCGAGGCCGAATTATGCAGTTCAAGGAAGATCTCACCCTTATTCAGTAGGGTTCCCACACCATGTCTAAGTTTCTTCATGCAATTAAGGTAATTGCTGATGAACTCTCGTTGATTGATGCACCCGTTTCAGATGATGATTTGACATTATATGTGCTTAATGGCCTTGGTTTTGAGTTTCGAGATATGGTGGCTCATATACTGATAATAGTGCAATTATCACATTTTTCAGCCACTAATAATTGCATTTTCATGATTTATTGGCGCCTAAATGTTCTAAGTACACTTATATTTTGATTTAGGTTGCAAATGAATGAATACGGTGGGAATTAGAAGAAAAGAGCGAAAATGGCCAAACTGGAACAAAGTGAAGGTTCAAGGACTAAAGAGTAAGTAATCTAAACCTATTTCTAATCTTGTGATAAAGATTCAAGAGTTTTAGAGATCAATTGGATGAAGCAATGAGTCAAAGGAGTGAAAGATAGCCAAAACATTATCAAATATCAACTTTCAAGCTAAAAAGTTTCACACCGATTTTCAGCCTCATATTGAGATCAGTTTTTGACACATAAAAAGATCGAATTAGAAGATGGTCTCTGAAGTAAAGTTGTAACCCTTTGAGTTATCTTCTCAACGCGACTTGAATCAGCTTAATTCAACATTAAGAGAGGAAGATATGACCAAAATACTGAAAGTTGTTTGGCGGGTAAATATTATAACCATTTGCCCGCATGGTTTTAAAATCATGCGACTGCATGGTCATCTACCGCGAATATAAGAGTTGCAATTCTTTGTTCCATGCGGCCGCATGGGTTTATACCTTACGGCCGTAAGGGTGATTTCCGTGACGAAATTTCTGGTTTCCTTCTACGACTAAAACACTTATGGTAACTTATTTTGGCACGACTTCTCAACCCTAAAAGAGCCCAGAACTTCCCACAACGCCTCATTCTTCATTCTACACCATTCTTCCATACTTTTGGCTCAAGAAACTCCATGAGGAACTAAATTCATTGGTGAAGCTACGAAGGAACTCAATTGGATTTGGGGATTTCAACATCTTTCATTCATGTAACGTGTTTTTCATTGTTTAAACAATTTTAGGGTTTGTGTTTCCTTTCTTTATGGATTATTTTGAGATTTACTTAACTTTTATTCAGTTTTTCATGGATTTAATCATGTTTCTGCCATTGAATAATTAAAATACCTGTTTAAGTTTCAATTTCAAATACTTAATTGATGTGATTTAATTACTGCTATATGTTAGATATATATAGTCTCCCTTTGATTCTGATTTCGATAAGAATGTGAGTTAGGAAACTTAAATTCTAGAATTACATTTATGAATTAAATTGAGTTAATGGTTTATTATCCTCATCATTAATTGATTTTAAGATTGACTTAATTTTATTCAAATGGTAATAGAATTAGTCATGCTCTTTTTATGGATTGATTGAAATAATTACTTAGGTTTTAATCTTAATTATTTAAGTTTATTGGTGTGATTCTCTACTGCTTTATGCTTTAGTATATAGTTGATTTTGAATCTGATTTCGATAAACCAAGTGTGAACATTGCAATATGAAGATTAACCATTAGAATTATGTTAGAATTAAATTGATTTGTATTGCTAAATCCTCCAATTAGAAAGTTAGGATAAAAACTTTTAATTGAGTAGAAAATGTATGAATAATTGATGTGATTGATTTAATCCAATTGAGGGAACTCCAACGCTTTACTACTTCAAATTACTGATTTTAGTTTTACCTTTCAACATTGAATCTTACTACACATTTAAGAGAACAATTCATCCATTTTTTAAAACATTTAACAACCTTTCCATCTCCATGTGGATACGACACCCCAAAGCTACACTACAACTACCGCGTTATACTTTGGGCGTAATCATATACACACGAGAAAAACTGCATTATCTTTTGCAGAGTTACATGATCTATTAATTGGTCATGAACACTACCTTAAACGCATGGATGGACATTCTTCGACCTTGGTTGTCACTGCCAATTCCTCCCAATGGAAGTCGTCAAATCCTCGGTTCAAAAATAACAAGAACCATTCCAAATAAAATTCTTCCAACAAAGCCCCTTTAAAGAAATCCTCTGTTGTGTGCTTAATATGTGATCACATCGCAAAGAATTGTGCCAAACTACAGTGTCGACCTGTTGCCAATTGCACTACTTCTTCGGCTCCATCGAATGGCACATGGCTTCTTGATTCCGCTGCTTCTCATAATATTATGTCTAATTTGGCTAATCTCTCTATTCATTCTGAATATGATGGACAAGATGAGGTTGTTCTTGGAGATGGTACAGGTTTGCATGTTGCTAACATTGGTTTCACTACTATTTCTTCCCCTTCTCGTTACTTTAAAATAAATCTTGCATGTGCATCTTATTCACAAAAATCTGATATCTATTCACAAGTTTACTCATGACAACAATACTATTGTTGAATTTCACCCATTTTTTACCTTGTGAAGGATCGGATAATGAGAGCGGTGCTCATGCGAGGTACGTACGAATGTGGTGTTTATCCAATGGAACTATATTCTTCCTCACCTTAAGCTTATGTCATAACCTTGGCTGGAACCCGTGCTTCGTTTGATCGTTGGCATCATCGACTAGGTCACCTTGATCCAAAACTTTTATCATCCCTTCTTCGTAGTTATAAGTTACCTATGTCATCCACTAAGTCCTTATTGTCATGTATTTCGTGTCATTGTAATAAGTCGCATAAATTGCCTTTTAGTGTCATTTCCCTTACGAGCCATGCTTCTCTTGAATATTTGTATGCCGATGCTTGGGGACCACCCCCAGTTCCTTCTATTGATGGCTACCGATGTTATGTACTTCTTGTTGATCATTTCACAAAGTACTATTGGTTCTATCCTTGCGTAATAAATTGGATGTGTCCACTATTTTTGTTCAATTTACCGCTATGGTTGAAAATCAATTCTTCGAAAAAATTAAAAATATTTTACTTCGACAATGGTGGTGAATTTATAAAACTTAGGACTCTTCTGGCTGCTTGTGGCATTAGCCATTTTACCACTACCCCACATACTCCCCAGCAAAATGGCACTCTCGAATGTCACCATTGACATATCGTCGAAACGGGTATGACCTTTTTACATCATGCCTTAGCTCCTTCTACTTATTGGGCATATGCTTTGGCCATGGCAGTTTATCTTATTAATCAACTTCCTACTTTCTTACACTAGCATCAAAGCCCCTTTGAAGTGTTATTTGGATGGGTTCCTGACTATCATAAGTTGCACATATTTTGGTAGTCAATGCTACCTTTGGCTTGTTCCCTATCGTGCCAACAAATTTCGAACGAAGTCCCAACCTTGTGTTTTTCTCGATTATTCCCGACTCAACATGCTTTTCAACGTTTGGACCTTCACACGGGTAAGCTTTATCTCTTTCGTCATGTTACTTTAAATGAAAATATTTTTCCCTTTACAAAGGCAACTACTTCTACTCCTACGATTGTTGCTACAATGAGTCATGCTCATTCCTCTGCCCATAGCACCCACACTCATTTGGTGGTCACTTGGGCTTAAAATAATATTTTCTGTCCCAAGCAACTCTCAGTTACTACCAAGCACTCTCTTACACAACCATTAGAACTAACCTATGTCTCTCATGCCCTCAAGAACCCCCGGTGGCGTAAGTCCATGGAAGCTGAATTTCCTGGCTTAGTTTCACATGGCACTTCGAACCTGATTCCTAAGTCCTCTACTTCCAATTTAATTAACTGTAAATGGGTGTTTCGAATTAAGCGTCATCCATATGGTACGATGGATCGATTTAAAAGGGGTTCAATCAGCTCCTGGGTGTCGATTATTCTAAGACCTTCAATCCCGTTATAAAACCAACCACCATTCGGCTTATCCTCTCACTAGATTTCTCAAACAATTGGCCTCTCAAGCAAATTGACGTCAACAACTCCTTTCTTCATGGTCAGTTAACTGAGGAAATGTTTATGCAACAACCTGCATGCTTCATTGATCAATCCCATCCTCATAATGTGTGTTCTCTTCATAAATCTATTTATGGTCTTAAGTAGATGCGTAGAGCCTGGTACAATACATTGCGCTCAGGCCTTCTTGAGTTGGGTTTCTTTAATTTCAACTGGGATGGAATTCTACTATGTGTTGGTGTACGTTATGATTTAATCCTCAATGGCAATAACAGCCAATTTTTGCAACATGTCAAATCTTTAGGTGAAAGATTTTCCCTGAAGGAACTTAGTGATTTGCATTATTTTCTCGGGTGGAAGTTAATCCGGTTTCGTAAGGTTCATTTCTTTCTCAAAATCATTACGTTCATGATCTCTTTACTAGGTTAAAGATGGTTGGCGCTAAGGAAGTTCAAACACCAATATATATGTCTGCTAAGATCATGTTTGATGATGGTTCAACTAGCTATGATGCTACTGAATATAGACACAACATTGGCCCTCTCCAATACCTCTCACTCACTTGCCCGGACCTCGTTTTTGTAGTCAATCGTCTTGCTCAATTCATTCACAAACCACCGGTTATGCACTGGTAACATGTTAAATGGCTCTTACGCTATGTCAAACAGACCATTCACTTTGGTCTCTTACTGCACCGTCAACAAACCTAGTGTTTAAGAGCTTCTCTGACATTGGTTGAGGTGGTGATCTTGGTGATCGAAAGTCAACTACGGCTTATATAATGTTTCTAGGCAATAATCCTATCAGCTGGCCTACTAAGAAGCAAAAGGTCGTGGCTCACTCCTCTACGGAAGAAGAATATCGGGCACTGGCCACTACAGCCTCATATATTGCTTGGATAAAGTCTTTTCTTGATAAACTTTATCTTGCGTTATGTAAACCGCCGCTCCTTCTATGTGATAAGGTTGGTGCAACCCAGCTTTGTCTCAATCATGTTATGCATTCTGGGATGAAACATATCGCCATTGATCTTCATTTTGTCTGTGACTTTGTTCATCGTGGCAAATTACGTGTTGCTCATGTTCACATGGATGACTAGCTTGCTAATTTATTGACAAAGCCTCTCACTAGGTCTTGCTTCAACTTGGTACGTGGAAAAATCCATGTTGTTGATGGAATTTCCATTTTGAGGGGTCGTATAAGGGAATCCACATAAATCACGCTCATCATTGATTTCATTCTCTGTCAATATCTCTGTATAGCAACTCTATTTTTATGGTTGCATATTCCTTAAATAGCCATAGTCTTGTATTATATATACATGAGTTGTAATGCAAAACACAATTGGAGATTTTTACCAAATCACTTGCGTAATCCTTTTATTATGGTGAGAGGTCAGTGATGAAGATGATATGCCTTTCTTTGTATTTCAAACAATATAGCAGCTAAAGATTATTGGCTCGAAAGATAAGAGATGATGAAGAGGTAATACTGTAATACTACATCACTCTATGGGGTCCTTATCACATCTTCATCATGGGCTTGCATAACTCTATCAAGTATTGGAAGGAGAGCTGGTTCTAGATTAGGGGTAAATGAAGATTTGTAGAGGGGATGCTTTGCTAGGTCTGATTGTACCACATTAGTTCGTCAATGCTAGTTGTGTTCATCGTCGAGGTGAAAGTAAAGCTGGAGAGTGCCAACCTTATGTGATTTTTTGCTTAGCCGACTGTCATGTGACCTACCTCGTATGTAGAGGCACAACACATTTTGAGCAATACAATGCCAAAAAGGAAATATTGTGGTCATTGAGAAACTTGTAAATTCAACTTTTCTTCCTTCGATAATGACAATTCCGAAGAGGTCATGCCGAAAAAAATTGTGATTAGATCAAAAGTTCCATAAATGGTAGACTTCAAGGCCAATGGCACTTTTGCCTATTAGCATATAAGGTATGGACTACGCGGTGATGTAGTTGTCTAATGATGCATTGAGGATTTGTTTTGTTTAGTGGATGATATTGCCCTTTCGAGTTTGCTTGTGCCATGTTGGAAGAATTAAAAATGGTAGATCACATTTGTCGTAGTTGCCAAGTTGATGGTTGAATAGAGAGCAAAACCAAGGACCCGAGATCACCCATTGTCTACATTAGAAGACTGAAGTGCCAAAAAATTTAATAATGGGGACTCAATTGCAATTGGCTTCAATGTTTACAGACTCCGGTTGTGAATTCCCCGAACCCTCACTCACCCCTCTTCAAAACTAATATAAAACCTAAATACGAAAGTTATTCCGCCTCAATCCCTTGTCAAAGATCAAATTTTATTTCTCACCAAATCAACTAACATTAATTGTCATTCCGTTTTGTTTACACTCAAATCAGGTAAAAGTAGCATTTTTTTATTTCACGAATGTTGTTTTTTCTTCTCTAGGTATTATTATTATTATTATTATTATTTTCAGTTCTTCACATGATTTCGTTCCAGTTATTTTTTCAGGCCTGAAGGCAAACTTCATTATTGCAGAATTGCAGTTGCTGGTTGTTTTGAAACACCAATCAGGTACTACTTCATTCTTCTTTGCAGTTTAGAGCTCACCGGAAGAAAAAATATAATTACTGCTGTTGACACACTAAAAGTACAGCCCAAATTAAATAGCTCAAAGAATGAAGCCCAGTTAAGGAGTCCAGAATAAAAGCCCAAATAGGATCATTGATGGATGCAGTGGAAGCTCACAAACACCGTAACATAATCTTCCAATCTTGTAATACGCCCAGAATTTGAGCGAATGGAGTACCTTACAATCACCCAGAACGATGACCTCATTCTCGCCCAAACTTTCAAATCGCCCAAGGTTTTAGCGAACATAAAGTATTATGGTTATCAAGGATAACGGTTATTGAAGCAGTTGTTGAGCAATCTTATCACATTCCACGATTCAAAAAGCCCAGTTGATGGCGGTTGAATGATAAAGAGTAATGGCAGCAGTTAGAGATAGCAATTCCACGATCATTTAGCCACCATAAAGAAAGCGAGTAGTTATAGAGCAATCAAGCGATTTGTCATGAAGAAGTCATCAAAGGAATATAAAAAGAGAGAGACGACATAGAAAAGAAAAAAAGATCAAACACTCTCAAACAGAGAACATGTAATTTTTATTATCTTTATTTTCACTGCATTTAAACCTTCAACTCTTTTGTGTGCTTGCGCCCCTTGGAGGCATTTTGTTTTCTCGTCCATTGTGAATCATTAATAAAATACCCTTTTTTAGGACTTTGTCTCAAGAGCTTTGTCACTTACACAATCGTCTGAGTTTTTCCTTAATTGTTAGTGAGACTCGACTTTCTGCATGAAAAAATTTGGCATGCCCAGTGGGACAATTGGTGTTTGATGTTTGAAGATACAAAAAGTGAAACATTATGCCTCATAAGAGTTTTGATAAAAAACCAGCAAGTCAGGGAGTAATCCAGTCTGTGATCGAGCGATATGAGGAGTAGAAACTCTCTACAAACAGAGGGACAAAGTCAGAGCATTCAGAGTCATTACGAACCAATGACAGAGTTGAGTCCTCGAACCATGCGTGCATTGTTTGGAGAACTCACACAGGATGTCGTTGAACAGGTAAATCTACAAAATGTTCATAATATGGAAAGATTTACCCAAAATGGGAATACACATTATGACAACATGGTCAAACAATTGAACACATTAAATGAAATAATAAACTAGTAGGCCAAATTTGTCAGCCAATTGTACCTATAGGGAATCACTTTCAAACCAGGATGATTGTGGGACATAATTCACCACATAATTCCCCTGGTTTGAACCCAAGTCAAGATTTAGAACTACCTTTCGGTCCCTCTATTTCAAACCAGGAGGGTAGTGGAATGCTAAACTTAAATAGTGATAATGGAATTCCAAACCTGGGAGGTAATCTAAATATGAGAGACAATGTCCTAAATAATGGACAGAACGGCCCGTGCGTTAATGATAGTTTGAATACTCAGTTTAATGGTAATAATGGGTCCCAAACAATGGCAATTTCGTCGCCAACCAAGGACCAAATATTAGGCCTTGAGCAAATCAACCATTAAACCAACATGTAGGAATTCCATGTGATCTAAATGTCATGTTGAGGAATCAACATGATTAAATGGCTCTTGGGATACGTCCTGTCATTAGGGCTACTTATACGAAGCAATATCCTAATTGGGCGGATCGAGCATATCCATGGCCTAGAGGGTATAAGGTACAAGAATTTTCATTATTCATTGGTTTAGGACAAGTGTCCACTCTAGAACACATAGAGCGATTCACGTTACAAAGTGGTGAAGTGACTGACTATCATGAAATGAGGTTGTTCCCTAGTTTATTAACATGAGTAGCTTTCTCATAGTTCATCAATTTGCTAGCGAACTATGTTCAAACATGTCAGCAATTGGAACAATTGTTTCATGCTCAATTTTATAAGACTGAGTCTAAAGTTACTTTGGCCGATTTGGCGAATCTACGTCAAATGCCAAACGAATAGCCAGAAGGTTTCCTTCGAAGGTTCAAGATAGCAAAAAGTAATTGTTTTGTACCTTTGTCCAAAAAGGAGTTTGTCAAAATCGCTCAAAGTTGTCTAAGCTTTGATTTGAAAAAGAAATTCCAAGATAGGGAATTTCCTGATCTTTTCCAATTGAGCTCAAACGTGATTAGGTATGAACGATTAATAAGAGAAAAAGAGCAAATGAAAAATTCTGGTAAGGGGACTTATTATAGAGACCTAAATTTTGATGTTCATACCATAATGACGAGTATTACGATCAAACCAAAATGTGTTTGGCCGAATTAATTAAAGGAGATGTGTATGCTTGTCCGATAATGGATAAGCCTAGATCGTCGGGCAAGGATGAGCCTATAAAAGGTGAAAACAAAGAGGCTAGAACGTTCTCGTTCAATGTAACCAAAGTTGACATTATATTTGATAAACTATATAAGGATATGTAGATAAAACTAAGCGATAAACATAAGTTGCCAAGCCCTAAACAAATTAAGGGTAAAAAATATTGTAAGTGGCATAATGCATGATCACATTTGACTAACAACTGTTTGGTTTTCGCCATGTGTTACAGGATGCCATTGAATCAGGATGAATCACGTTCGAGGATAAGAAGAAGATGGCAGTGGATGAAAACACTTTTCCACAGCCACTTGAGGTGAACATGGTGACGACTGGTTTCAAAAATAAGTTGCCAAAATTCAAGTTGGTTATAGATGACGGAGAAGAGAACCCTGGACCACACCCCAGTATCTTTGAACATATCAAAGAGAATGGGCCTAAAAAGGATGAAGACGCTGTATGCAAGATGTAAAGGGGAAGTGAGTGCAAATACAGAGAGGCCAAGGATATGGCAGCATCACCATCGCCCTAGTTTTTTTATCTGAACGCTATGTCCGTTAGAGGAAGATGTACATCATTCTATAGGGGACTACCTTTTGAGAGGCAGTTCAGGTCAATAAATAACGGGAGAACATTCTGGTCGTAACCTCCCAACCAAATGTATGACATTCGTTCCAGTATAATGCAGGAAGGGTGATACCCTTCAACAAGATGACCAGAACCCAATAAAGACATTTTCAACGTAATTATGGATGAATGATGAGGCAACAACAGGGAGTACCACGTCCTAAGGTGCCTAAACTACACAAAGTGGCCAATCAAAATGTTCTCGAAGATAGTGAAGAGACTGGTACAGGTGAATCGATGGGAGAACTGCCAAAGAATTCTTCTGGGAGATCGAGGTTTGAGCGAGACAGAAGGGATGAGGAAGATCCAGATAGCCCCTTACTATTCAGTTCGGTACGTTACCTCCTGTCATGGCTAATAACTATTTACTGGCTAATGAGTTCAAGAGCAAAGAGAAAGAAGAAGAAGAAATTGAGGATAACGAGGAAGAAACATGTATGCTGAAGTGTGAAGAAGGCTAAACTTCTAGGGGGCCTACGATGATGAAGAGGATGATGGTATGATGGACATCAAAGTGAAAATTGATCTGGAAGAAGAAAGAAGAAAAAGAGGAGTATCGCGTAATACCTTGTTGAAGCAACTACATAAAGAGAGAGTTCGTGAAGTAGACTTGTTGGGGGAACCATCTGGGCATTCTTTTGATTATTATGTGCTGTACGGGACACCCAAGATGAAAAAGATAGTACATCACTCTAAAAAGTATGGATCACCTCCAACAATAATGTCTCCTCCTACAGGTTGGGTAACCGAAGAATGAGCACTAGAAAACAATAAAGGGAAATTCAGGAAGCGGAAGCTCCGTGCGACATACTGCACGTTGACTTGTCACAAAAAGATAATTCAATAGAGAACAAGCAGGAAGTAGAAATAGATGCTGCTGAAAAGGTTTTTTTTAAGAGACTTGCCATGAAGTTAACTAAACACTTAAGGTCATTGTACGTTAAGGCTTTAGTTAACGGTATACTTGTGGTAAAAGTACTTATCGATAACGGAGCAGCTATAAACACCATTCCATCTAGGATGATGAGGAATTTTGCAAGGATAGAAAATGATATGATTCCAACAGAAGTCATCTTTACAAGTTTCAATGGAGGAGCAACTTCAACTAAAAGGGGTTATGCCATTGGACATAACTGTAGGGACAACTACTAGGACCACATTCTTCTTCGTAATAAATGGACCTACTAGTTACAATGTGTTATTAGGAAGGGTTTGGATACAGGAAAGTCGTTGTATACCTTTATCGCTCCATCAATGCCTGGTTTTCTGGAATGACAATGGTGAAGCAGAAGTGGAGCATGCAGATCATATACCCTTTGTCGCATAAGCAAACTCAATGGAAAGGTTCATGTACGAAGGAAATTATAGACTGATCAGAGTAGTCCAGGATGGAGAAGGAATTCAAATTGTTGCATAGAGCGAATAGTCATTTTTAGTAGATGTACTCACTGAAATATTCAATCAAATGAGGCCAAACATAGTGGCCCTAGAAGAGCCAGTAATTGGCAAAAGAGTAATCAAGGAGTTTTAGATGAGTTGTAAGCAACAAAAGCAAATAGCTGATGTTCAGGCCTTCAGAGCCAAATTAATGGCTTTCAATAAAGAATGTAAAGACAAGACAAAAGAAGAAGCAACCTTGAAGATATTGAGAGATAAATTGGCGGTGTTCGAATTGGAACAAAGTATTAGCCGAGAAGTCAACAAGTTAGATTGTTTAGAAGAAGAAGTACACGTAAGGGAAATGGACGATGAAGTAATGAAGATCACCAAGCCTGGATACGCTCAAGCACAAGACCCTCTGATTAAAGTGAGTATCGATAATAAAGGAGAAGATTGCCCAACATTCGTCAGCTAGATGCTCGACCAAAAGGTTAGTGATAAATTAATCATTTTATTAAAGGAATATAAGGATTGTTTTGCTTGGGTATATGAACATATGTCTGGTTTAGATAGAGATTTAGTGGACCATAGATTGCCAACCAAGCCAAATTTTAAACCTCATAAGCAACCTCCTATGCACTTTGCTCTCAATGTACTTCCTGAGATTAAGAAAGAAATGGAGCGATTATTAAAAGCAGACTTTATTAGAACAACCATGTATGTCGAGTGGTTGTCCAATATTGTGCCAGTACTAAAAAAGAATGGTAAATTAAGGGTGTGTATAGACTTTAAGAACCTAAACATAGCCACACCCAAAGATGAATATCCAATGCCTACGGTAGATTCTTTAGTATTCTCGACTGCCAGACACGTAATATATTCCTTCATGGGTGGGTATTCAGGATACAATCAAATTTATATAGCTGAGGAAGATATACACAAAACAACCTTTAGATGCCCTGGATCTCTAGGACGTTTTGAATGTGTAGTTATGCCTTTCGGCCTGAAAAATGCAGGAGCGACTTATCAAAGGGCAATGAACTTGATTTTTCATGATATGATAGACAAGTTTGTAGAGGTGTATGTAGATGATATAGTGGTCAAACTCATTAAAGAAGATGACCATTTTGAACAATTGAGATGTTCATTTGAGCGAATGAGGCAATATAAATTAAAATTGGATCCCTTGAAATATGCATTTGGTGTTAATGTAAGAAACTTCCTTGGTTTCCTAGTACACAAAATGGGGATTGAACTTGATAAAAATAAAGCGAAGGCCATTTTAGAGGCCAAACCACGTAGCAATAAAAAAGAATTGCAAATATTTCTAGGCCAAGTAAACTTTTTAAGACGCTTTATTTCTAACTGTGCAGGGCGAACTAAAGCTTTTTCGCAACTTTAAAAGCTGAAAAATCAGGACGAATTCGTCTGGAAGGAAAAGTATTAAAAGGCTTTTGAAAGCCTAAAGACATATTTATCAAGTCCACTAGTGTTGGTGTCACCGATCCAAGGACGGCCAATGAAAGTATATATATCGGCTGAACAAGAATCAATAGCTGAAATGGTTGCGCAAAAAGACCAATTTGGTGAAGAAAAGGCGATTTACTACTTAAGTAGACGGTTAACAAAATGTGAACGTAATTACTCTGTAATTGAAAAATTATGTCTTGCATTGTATTTCACATGTATGAAGTTAATGGCTTATTTACGCCCCATAACCGTTTATTTGATTTCTAGAGTAAATTTGGTTAAGTATATGTTCTCTCGCCCTATTTTACACCAAAGGGTAGACCTTTGGACTTTAGCGTTATCATAATTCAAAATACAATACATACCCCAAAAGGCAATAAAAAATCAGGCTTTGGCTAACTTTAGGCCGATCATCCATGCCTTGACCTGCCTAAAGAAATTGAATTAGAAATCGATTCATTCGAATTAAAACCTTGGGTTTTATACTTCAATGGGTCAAAAACCTCTAAAGGTACAGGAGTAAGAGTAGCATTGATAAATCTTTTAGGGATTTGTTACAAGTTCGCCTTCACTTTAGATAGGATGTGCACCAACAATCAAGCCGAATATGAAGCCTTAATCGTGGGTTTAGAATTAATGATAAATATGGGGATAAAGAATGTGATTGTTAGAGGCGATTCTCAATTGGTAATTCACCAATTGGTAGGTGATTTTAAGTGCCAAAGTGATTCCATTATAAGTCAATACGAGATCGCCCAAGAGTTGTTGGAAGAATTCGACCAAGTAGAGCTTCAACGTGTTACTAGAATATATAATGACATAGCGAATGAGTTGGCCCAGATGGCCTCAGGGTATTCAAATATTTTAAATTGGGAATCTACTTGTGAATATGTGGTAATATTGCCCGCAGTCCAAAGAAGAGCGAGAAGGATTGAAATTCATTGCATACAAGATGAAGATGCATTAGATTGGATGGCACAGATTAAAAGGTTTCTTAAAGAACCTAATAAAGGAGGTAGTAGAAAAACGAAGTTGTGTTTGCTAAACTATACGTTGATAGATGCAAAGTTGTTTAAGAAACACTCTGAAAATATATTACTAAAATGTGTAAGTTTGCAAGAAGTCAGAACGATTGTGGTTGAAGTGCATGAAGGGATATGTGGAGCTCATCAAGTAGTCAAAGGATGAGATGGTTGATTATTAGGAGTGTATATTTCTGGCCCAGGATGAGAGAATCATGTGCTCAATATGCGAAGAGTTGTTTAGCATGCCAAAAGCATGGTTTGATACAAAGAGCGCCAGCAAGAGAGATGGCACCCATTATCAAACTCTGGCTGTTCAAGGGTTGGGCGATAGACTTGATAGGGAAGATTTATCCCCCATTATCCAAGTAACCTACATTTGTTATAGTTGCAACATATTTCTTTACTAAGTAGGTGGAAGTGATACCTTTAAAGGAGATCGTCCAAAAGAGTGTCATAGAATATATCCGTGATCATATTATTTATAGATTTGGGATTTCACAAACTTTGATGGTGGATCACGGAACTTTCTTGAATGGAGATCAAGTGAAGGAATTTTTGAGTGAGTTTGGAGTTAAGTTAGTAAACTCCACGCCTTATTATGCTCAATCTAACGGGCAGGCAGAATCTTCTAATAAGATTCTAAAAACTATCATAAGGAAAATGATACATGAAAATGCCAGAAATTGGCATGAATGTTTGAACAATGCCTTATGGGCTTATAGGACGTCGCATTGGTCAAGTACCAAAATTACTCCTTTCCAACTTACTTATGGACAAGAGGTCGTTTCGCCTATGGAAATCAATGTGCAATCAATTAGAGTGTGTTTGCAACATAAGTTAAATGATGGGGGAGTATACCGAATCACTAGTTCAAAACTTGTTGGAGTTGGACGAATTAAAGTTGGACGTCCTAAATAGATTGCAAGTTCAAAAGCAAAGAATGACTAAGTTTTATAATAAAAAAGTCATAGCTAAGTCTTTTAGTCTGGGCGAATTGGTTTGGAAAACAATACTCTATTTGGATAGCAAGGATTCAAAGTATGAAAAATGGTCGCCCAACTGGGAAGGACCATATAGAGTGAAAAGCGTGTTGCCTAATGGAGCTTACACTTGGAGGATTTAGACGGTACTAGGCATGTCAGGTTTATTAATAGTAAGTTCTTGAAAAGTATGTTCCGTCCATATAGGAAAGTGAATAAGTATAGGCATCGCAGTGTTAAATAAAAGTAAACTGGACGATTACATTCAAATGAACAAGAAAACAAAATACGTTCGAATAAAATTCTTTATTATCACATGTTTCTTACATAAGCCGTAGTTTACAATAGGCTGTCATTTCTCCCCTATTGACTACAACAGGAAAAAAGAAGTTGTTTCCCTCGTACCACTAAATGCATCGCTATAATGTTTCTTACAAAATAAGAGAGACAAAATAGTGAAAATACAATTAACCACAATTTGGAGCGGGCTATAAATCATTTCCCGATTGATTGCGACTGAAAGAGTAAAACCGGCCTTCCTCACCTTTCTAAATGCATTGCTGCAGATGACAAACAAAGAGGCTGAGAAACACCATCAGCAAACAATTGGCCTTCAGCCCCTCAAGTGCATCGCTGCAGCAGTAAGCAGGGAAGAACTTTACTGCTAAGGAAAACACTTTCAGCAATGGCGCTGAGAAGACATTTATTGGTCAAAAACTATTTCCTATACCTCCCATACCAAAGGTGACATCAAGACAGATGGCAAAAGGGACGGATCAAATGATCCATTTCTATGGAAGATGAAAATTTTGATCAATTGTTGAGGTGCCAAACGATGGCAAGAAATTAGTTTTTGAAGAAAAGAATGGAAATGAAAATGATAAGTGTGAAATACACACGCATTTATAGAGGCGTGAATGTGAAAAGACAGAATATGAATGGCCACATTCGTGCCTAATAACTAAAATCAAATGGCCCAAAGTATTGGGAAAGGAGACGGGAATACCAAGAAGAATGTACATGAATCTTAGCATAAAGCAATTGGATGTTTGGAGGGTTGACGATTAAGGATAAACGTCAATTAATACGCAAGTAGACGAAATAGTCATTCATTACTAACGATAGCTGCTGTTATATTCAAAATTAGTAATGGCAATTAATACGAAATTACAAAAGGAAAGTTAAGACATTGGATGTCTTAATTACAATTCACCCCAAGCCGAACATATTATTTCCCTAAGTCTTCCCCAATCTTCGCTCTGTTGAGAAGAAGCGGCATTTAACTCATTTACAAAATCGTCATCAACCTCCAACTTTTTATATTGCTCAACCAAAGACTTGGTTCATTCAATTCCTTGGAAAGCATTGCACTTTTTAGCAGACATTCTCGCCCTACAATCCTTCATCTTTGCTTGAAGCTCCTTCATCTCTGCAGCCAAGATCATCATCAAAGAGTCTTCGATCATAACGTCGGAGGAAATTTCTATCAATTCATTTTTGGCTTTCTTAATCTCTAGAAGCAAAGACTCCCTTTCAGATGTGGCACGAAGATATTGAGTACTCTTGGCCTTTAGTTCAACATTTTTAGCTAGCAAGGAGAGGATATCAGAGTGGACAACCTTCAACGTCGCTTTAAGGTCAGCAGAAACATTGAGCAACGGAAGTTTAAGTGCTTGCTCCAATTTTGCACTCAATAGCTCAAACTTATCCCTATGTTTAGTAGCACTAGCCTGGCCGATATCCATGTCCATAAAAGACACATACTCAAGTATCGACTACTTGAGGGACTTTATATTTTCCTCCGAAAAAGCAGAAGGATGACTGGCTGAAGTAGGGCGAGACGTCTTGACTTGTCCCCAGGAACTGAATAAGTCTCGGATGGAATGCACAATGTCATCAATACCCTATAAGGAAGACGCCAACCTTGAGAATTCTGATTACAACAAACAAAGTGGAAAAGTAAAAGGAAGCAAAAGGTTACTTCATCAACGATCTTGGGAAGTTCAGCATATCACCAGTTGGCTCTACCATTTGTGGGGACTTCTCCTTATCTGGGTGAGAAGACTCTTACCACAACGGGCAAGTCCATGAGAGCCTCTGCATAATTCAAGAAACAACGAGTCAAAAACTTGTAGCACAAGTAAAGGTAAAACATCAAAATATGTATTACCTCTTGGTTCGACATTTGGGGAGTCGACGCCCTGGGAAGAAGGTAGCCCTTCTACTGGTTGTGATGAAGATTTCGGAACTAAGGGTTTCTCTTTAAGCACAGTCCTTTCATCAGTTGATTTGGACGAAATAGCTTCAGTAATGGGTAATGAAGTAGGAGATGCCAAAACTAAAGCCTTCGAAGGAAAGGCTGAACGTTTTTGAGAAATTCAGGTAAACCATTAGTACATAGAAAAGTATGTTTGTGAATAAACAATTCAATTACCTTTCTCCTAAGGATGAGAGGAGCGTCATCATCATCATCGTTATCATCCTATAAAATGGGAGATGCTGAAGCTGGCTGTTTGCGGCTTGGGACACCTTTGGCTGTAGTAGCCTTGGCAGTTAGAGAAGTAGATGGAAGGATATGACATTTAGCGTGAGCAGGGGATGAATGATTCCTAATGGATACAGGGGTGACCAATATAGGAGAGGTAGATGAAGTGTTTGGTTGCTCCAGTAAATGGAAGGCACGATGAACATCAGTTCCAAACAATCTGCACTTTACTGATGGCCAGAGTTGTTCAAAAAGAAGATGGACGGTAGAGCTAGAATTGAAAGGGACTATTGAAAATTCACTCTTCAAAAGAATGTTGCGAGCATCTACAACTTGTGCTTCTGCCTTATTAATAGTGTGAAAACGATCTGTCAAATTTTTGGAGTAGCAAGGAAGAACATGTCAACTTTGGCCAAAACCAAGTTGGTGAGCAAAAAATTGGGGAGCATATATTTCAACCCCAGCCTTGGATTGGTTTTAGTTACAATATCGTGGAACAACTCCCTCCCAATCAAAAACTGAACCCAAACAGGCAAAAAGGCGCTTGCACCATCCAGGATAGATGGAGGTTGCACATAATCTGGAGTCAAGTGAACATGAAAAGGAAAGAAGAAAGGAATCGAATTTAAGGTATAAAAGAATGAAAAAATGTCCCTACTGGACATATTTACAAGGTTCAATAGGTTAATGGCTAGCCCATAGCAGCTAGTAGAATGAAGGGAGATGGATGGAGCACCAAGTGGTGGAAAGTATGCTCTCAACCATAGTTGAGTAAACCAAAGGGGCCCATTGCCAGTGGGAGATGCACCATTCTTCAGTTGAGATTGAAGGAAAGTCATGCATCTATTAAAGGGCAGCCAAAAAGAAGGAACATAAGTTCAAAGGCTTACCACGCGCCAATTCATACGCTATGGGTAAGTAGCTCATAGAAGGTTTCATACCGACACGCATAAAATATATTTACAGAGCCAAATTTGAAGAAAGACCACACGTTCAGCATGAGAAGGATCAGTATTTGAATGGTTACAAAGACTTTACATGCTTGAATAGGACTCAGTAAGTTTTTTCTCAAATTTGGGGGCGACACCAGAAATTGAAATACTAGGAAAGATAGTATCGCCCAAAGGTGGCAGATTTACTAGGGCTCCAACGTTCTTTAAAGTAATAGACATGAGACCAAGAGGGAAAACGAATGTATTATATTTAGAAGACCAAAAACTCAGAGCAATCGAAAAAAGCACTGGGTCAAAAATTGGAGGTTGCAGAGCGATTTCTAATAAGTCTGAAATCCTAGCACGATCAAAAATCGCTTTGGTAGGGCCATGATTCACAAGACGTACATGCCATCTACGAAAAATAACATCAGCTTTGGGCCAAGTGTGAATACCTTTTTCGCGAATCGGCCTCAATGGCAGAAAGTTCAGGAACGGAGGGCCTTAAGTGCAAGGGAACAGCTGGCCCACCGCCACTTGTCCAACGGCTTCGGCATCATTGAATGATGGACCCAGGTAGAATTCATTGAGGTCATCATTGGCTTGTGCAAGGAAGTTTAGATTTACGTACAGCCTAGTAAGGATTTTCTGGAAATCTTCGAAACAGGAAGAATCATCAGATTAAGTTTGTGAAGTCGCCATTGAGTGCAAAGTACAGCTTTGGTAAGATTTGCCTAAGAAACATAGCAGAGAAGCAAGAAGATGAACAGTAAAATAGTGAGGATGAAGCACGTAATATAGAGACGTGGTTTAGTGGTGCGATGAAATGACGTGTCTTTTGGGTTTACAAGGGTTTGTAACGTTGTACCTTTTCAAGCTATGGGAAGAAATAATGATTGAAATCATTTGAGAATTTCGAATGTTACTGGAAAATACAAAGTGAATATGGTAAAGATTAATAATCGGTATTAATTATGCCATATTGGGGGTAATTGTTGACACACTAAAAGTGCAACCCAAATTAAATAGCCCAAAGAATGAAGCCCAGTTGGGGAGTCAAGAATAAAAGCGCAAATAAGATCATTGATGGATGCAGTGGAAGCCTACAAACACCGTAACATCATTGCCGAAACTTGCAAGACGCCCAGAATTTGAGCGAATGGAGTACCTTACAATTGCCCAGAACGATGACCTAATTCTCACCCAAATCTTCAAATCGCCCAGGCTTTTAGCGAACATAAAGTATTATGGTTATCAAGGATGACGGTTATTGAAGCAGTTATTGAGCAATTTTATCACATTCCACGATTCAAAAAGCCCAGTTGATGGCGGTTGAACGACAAAAAGTAATGGTAGTAGTTAGAGACAGCAGTTCCACGATCATTTAGCCACCATAAAGAAAGCGGGTAGTTATAAAGCAATCAAGCGGTTTGTCATGAAGAAATCATCAAAGGAATATAAAAAGAGAGAGACCACATAGAAAAAAAAAAGATCAAACACTCTCAAACAGATAACATATAATTTTTATTATCTTTATTTTCACTGCATTTAAACCTTCAACTCTTTTGTGTGTTTGTGCCCCTTGGAGGCATTTTGTTTTCTCGTCCATTGTGAATCTTCAATAAAACATCCATTTTTGGGACTTTGTCTCAAGAGGTTTGTCATTTACACAATCGTCTGAGTTTTTCTTTAATTGTTAGCAAGGCGGAACTTTCTGCGCGAAACAACTGCATAATTTGTATGTTACTGTGCGGTGCGGAGAGGCGAGTAGAAAATTTGCTGCCTTCCAATCTTCTTATAATAGGTTTTGTGTCAATTTTAGGTTTATTTTATTTGCTTGTAACGTGATTCATCATTTCGATTTTTCAGAATTCGAGCTGCGTATAAGATTATTATTATAAATGTCATTGGTATTTATATTCATTAGCTTCTCTCTCCATCTAACTTCTTAGTTCTTTATTTCGTTTGGGTTGCATAATGGTTCTCAAATTTTGTCGAACTTATTGGATACCGTGATGCAATTTCAACAGAACCTGACCAAATCGGACGATTTTAGTGCATTTAGGTTCTTGTTGTACTCGTGGAATCAGTTCCACGTGTAGAATTCCTATTTGAAACTAGTACAGTCCGATTGCTAAGAAACCTTTCAGAACTGGTATTTGTCCACTCCTAATATTTATTAGCACTTCTAAACTTGTCAACATGAGTATGGGCTTATATCCCTGTTTGTTGGGCTTATAAGGAATTGAAAAGTAGTTTTTTTTTTTTTTTAAAGAATGTCAACAGCTAGGGTAGGGGTTTGTTATCCTTAGCTGTTTCCTAAACTATAAATCACATTGTTATATATTATGAACTAAATCCTAAATAGGGTTTTTAATCTGCAGACTGTAGATTAGCTTTGAAAAGTTGGAGGAGATTCTTTTTCTCCTTTTTTAAAACGAATTATAATTTTTGTTTAGAGAAACTCCGCAATTGGTTGCTGTGTTAAAAGAAATGAAGGAAGGTTTGGATACTGTGAAGACTAAAGTTCAGGCTTTGACAGCTAAGGTATTAATGATTCCCAATAGAACCTATTTTCGTAAGGCCAACGAAACTTTCTGTATGTATAGAAAATGCAAACTATATTCTCAAGCAGACTCTTGGTTAAAGCTCAGCATTGGAACATTATCATTGAAAAGGGTTTAATTAGTTCATGATTTATCTAGTGGATGGAAGTAGTGCCATAATTAAGTTGAGAATTTTTAAATTATGAAAGAAATATGGGATCAAATTGCAATAGTAAAGCTGCCATGTGCTTTTTCATTTTTTCTGTTGATCAGACTATTTTTTTTTTAATCTCCCCCTCCAGCATGTATTGTTCTTATTGCTGGATGCTAGATTATTAATAGCTTGGGCTTTGAAATCTGTAGAAATTAGGTTGACTGAAACTCATATCATTAAAGAAACATTCTTGATATGCTTACCACGAGTTAGCACTCTATTTCACTTTGACCATTGGAAGGGCTGTCACCTTTCATCACACCATTGATTAGTCTTGGACATCTTGGTTCTTTACTTTTTCTCCAACCGGACGCGCAGGGGGGTGGGGGAGGAGAAGGAAACTAGAGGATATTTAGATTCTGTATTATGTGAAAGAGATGGCTTTCACTGGACTTGGGAGGAAACAGTTCTCTCATCCCTCTAGGTTGGCAGTTTCTAATCCTTTTTCATTTTGTTTGATTTTGCTCAATTTTCTAAAACTTGGGAGTTGACAGCTTATTTTGAAAGTAGAAGAGTGGCTTAATAAAGCGAATTATTGATCTCTTCATGGTTGCAATTCGCTTGCGAGAAGTGGAGTTACAACAAAGAATTAAGAGTGAGTAAGAAAATATTTGTTTTCAGCTGTGAAATACAGGAAGCAAAGTCTTCTTTATTTCATTCTGAAACAAATTGACCGTGTATTATATTATTTGAAGTCCTATAATCCATGAATGTTGACTGTTTATTCCTTAAGTATCCACTTCTATGAGCGTCATTTCTCATTGTTAATTTCCATAATATTGTCGGCTGAAATATTGACCTTATTCATTCTTATTGAATTGAAAAAGCAACTCGTGACAGGGAAAAGTCATGAGAAGTTTTTGATTTCTTTCGGTTTAATTCTCCGTCTTTCTGTCTGCAGGTGAAAGCAAAAGATTTCCGCACTGCAGATGGAATAATCTATCTCGAGGCCAAATATTTTTTGCTTCTTAATTATTGTCAGTCACTTGTCTACTATTTACTTCGCAAGGCAAAAGGGTTATCGATTCGGGGACATCCTGTAGTTTAGAGCCTTGTTGAGATAAGATTATACTTAGAGAAGGTATACCTTTCCCCAACCCCTGAAATAGAAGAAATATACAATTACCTCACACTCCCACCACCACCCCCCATGCCCGACAAAAAGAAAGATAATTACAGAAAAAAAAAAGATCAAAACACCTGGTGTAACCAAGTTTGCCTGAATGTGCGCATGATTTCCTATATAGCCATTTCTTATTCAGTGAGAAAAGTAGAAGTTGGATAAGATTTGTTGCACGCCATAATTTTTCGGTGGATATACATTGTTTACATTACATTGCTTTTTGCAGATTCAACCTATTAACACAACTCATTTTTATCACATGGTTGTATGCAGATTCGACCTATTGACAAAAAGCTTCAATACCAAATTCAAAAGCTAATGAAAGTTACAACCAACCAAGTGGAAAAATCAGGTTCTATTGAGGAAGAAGCTGATACAACTCAGAAGACTGAGGACTTGTTGAAATATCGCACAAATCCAGACTTGCTCATTAGCAAAATTGACAATGCTTCAGAGCTGGGTCGGCCCTGCATAGAGGCAAATGAGGCCATGGCCTCGGGCCCAAAATTGGAGGGGGCCTCATTTTCGGCCCTCCACTTTTTTTTTTGTTAGGCCCAGCCCAATACTCAAGAATGGACTGCCTCACCCATTGGCTCAACATTTTTTTAACCTAACAACACAGTCAACACTAACACTCAAAATTCAATTCCATTTTCTTCAACCGTCTGAGCGTCGCGACTGAGCCCCGTCTAGCCGTCCATTCCAATACTCCAGCAGCCATTGCCGGTAATTCCAGTCTCCCTCCACACTCCACTCTTCTTATCTTGCTTTCCATTCCTTCATTTCCCTTTATTTTGTCTGCTGCAGCCTGCCGGTCCATCCGTCGTCCTCGACTGCATATCTTGGCTGCTTGCCGGTCTGCGACTCTGCTGGTAAGTGTGGAGATAGATTGGGCAGCTTTGTAATAATATACCATATGCTTCTAAGTACTTTGGTTTATTTCTAGAATTTTTTTGTTGTAATCTCGGTTTAGTTGGTCCCAGTTGTGGACTCTATAATGGTTTTTTTGACATATACCATATGTTTCTAAGTACTTTGGTTTATTTCTAGAATTTTTTTGATGTAATCCCGGTTTAGTTGGTCCCAGTTGTGGACTCTGCAATGGTTTTTTTGACATATGCAGAACCCTTGGAGTTTATGTTTATATATGTAGTACAAAAATCTCTTCATTTTGGTCAGATGGTGTTTTTTTCCATGCAAAACCAATGGAGATTTCTCTATTTTTCTTGAACTTGTAGCTGAATGTAACTAGTGAGTAGTGTCTAACTGTCTATTAGTATACTTCATGCTTATTAATACGAATTAAGATGTGCTTTCAATTCTACTATCTTGTGAGTAATAGAAATATCAAATTTGGATTCGTTATTTCGTTAGAGTATTTGCCATTTAATTTGGCTTTTTGATGTTTGCAATGTGAAATGAAGCTCGTTAATGGGAATGGTGTAGCTCGTTAAGTGATTGTTGACTTGTGAATGATTGTGAATCTATTTGTCGAAAAGTGTGAATTTGAATCTAATTGCATAGGCCTATGATTTTGATTTCAGGTTTGTAAGTTGCGACAATGGAATTCTGAAGGGTGTGAATTGTGATTCCATAATTTTCGTTAATTTTCTACTTCTCAAGTAAGTAATGGCTTGCCCTAACTTGATATTGAATATATTGAAAATGTTTGAAGCCTTGTCGACTTATATAATTATGACCTGGTCAGCTTATATGAATGTTCATTGTAGTCTGTAGGATCAATTGCACAGGCACACATACTCACTGTATTGAATACTGTAATTATGAGATGATTGAGATATTTTGTAATTATTTTTTAGGCTAATCATTGGGTATTAGATACAGACTCATACACCATGCCTCCTAAATATGAGTCTGGAGCTATAAAGAGGAAAAGGAAACGAAATGAACTTTTGTTGACTCAAAGTCAGCAGGTGCTATGGACAAATTCTTTAAAAGCAACAATGTGAATGAGGAAGAGGTAGTGATTCTACATGCCCGTGTTAATGAAGTAGATGATAAGGACGAAGAAGTGATGAAATCTTCTTGTGTTAATGAAGTAGATGATAAGGAAGAAGAAATGATGAAACATATCTGTGTGAATGAAGTGGATGATAAGGAAGAAGATGGCTGTTTTTCTTTGAATTTGGATGATCTTGGGAATTGGAAATGTATTGATCAAAAAATAAGGGATTATTTAGTTGAAATGGGTCCAAAAAGGGTTGATGACATCGTGTTTCCCAAAAAATTGTGCAAAGAGACATTTCGATTCCTCACAATACAAGTGATTAATACCAAATGGCAAACAATTGATAGAAGATGGCTAGTGTATTCAGTATCTATGGACATGATCTTCTGCTTTTGTTGTAGGTTGTTTAAAACACCACAAAATGCCACCAAAGTTGGCCAACTAGGTAATGATGGATTCAACGATTGGCATAATTTACATCGGTGTATTAAGGGCCATGAAGGGAATGAAGAGCATTTACGTTGCATGACTAGTTGGATTGAATTGGAAAATAGGATTCAAACGAAAACTACAATTGACAAAAGTGTTCAATTGGTGATAGATGCAAAAAGAGAACATTGGAGACATGTATTAACGAGGATAATCGCTATTGTGAAAGGACTAGCCAAAAGTCCCTTGCCATTTCGAGGAGATAATGATAGGCTAGATGTTGAGAACAATGACTTATTTTTACAAATGGTGGAAACGATTGCTGAGTTTGATCTAATAATGCAGGAGCACATTCGTCGGGCAAAAGTACGCGAGATTCAGTATACATATCTTGGTAAAACAATTCAAAATGAGTTGATACAGTTGTTAGCAAATGAGGTGAGAAGTGTAATTGTGAAGAAAGTTCAAAATGCAAAATATTTTGCAGTCATTCTTGATTGTACTCTAGATGCTAGTAACGATGAACAAATGTCTTTAGTTTTACGATGTGTTGACGATTTGGCAAACTTACCTACAGTCGAAGAATATTGGCTTGAATTTTTGAAGGTAGATGATATAACAGGACTTGGACTTGCAATCGAGCTTCAACAGGTTTTGACCAAACTTAATCTTGATGTTGATGATATTAGAGGGCAAGGATATGACAACAGATCTAACATGAGTGGGAAGCACAAAGGTGTGCAAAGAAGAGTCATCGATGTTAGTCCCCGAGCTTTCTATACTCCATGTGGTGCTCATAGTCTGAATCTAGCATTGTGTGATATGGTCACTTGTTGTTCTAAAGGTGTATCCTTCTTTGGAGCGATACAACACATCTACAAATTGTTCTCAGCTTCTACCAAACGATGGAAACTTTTCAAAGATAATGTACAAGGTTTAACAGTGAAGCCATTGTCATAAATACGTTGGGAAAGTCATGTTGAGAGTGTTAAGCCTATAATGGAGCAAACTGCACAAATAAGAGATGCGTTACTTGATTTAGCAGACAGTAACGAAGAGGTTAATGTAAGGAGTGAAGTCGAGTCGTTAGCAACAAATGAACTTCAGAATTTCGAGTTCTTGCTTGGCATGATTATCTGGTACAGGTTGTTGCATGCAGTCAATATTGTGAGTAAATTTCTTCAAAGTGAAAATATGGATAATACTCATGCTATCGACCTCTTGCAAGGATTTGTTTCATTTCTTGAAGAGTATAGAGAAACTGGATTTGCTATTGCCATGGATGAAGCGACAAAAAGGCAAACGAAATGGGGATTGAAGCTATATTTCGAGAAAAACGTATAATTCGAAGAAAAAAACAATTTGATGAAAGCGGAAGTAATGAAGTAAAGCAATCGGTTGAAAAATCTTTTAGAGTTGAATACTTTATTTTTATAATTGATTAAACTCTATCTTCTATGAGGACTCGATTTGAACAATTCAAACAATATGATGACACATTTGGATTTTTGTTCAATTTGAAGATGTTAAGGGGTGAAACTCATTCAATTTTGATGAACTCTTGTATAAATCTTGAGAAACAATTGGAACATAATAGGCGTTCGGACATTGGTGGAGATGAATTATTTTTGGAAATACTAGTCTTGCGATGCTATATACCAAGTGAAGCAACGAGAGCAATTGAAGTGCTACAATATTTGAAGACAGTATATGTTTGTTTCCCAAATGCTTATATTGCTTATAAAATCTTGTTAACCATACCGGTTACAGTTGCATCTGCATAAAGAAGTTTCTCCAAATTGAAGTTGATCAAGACTTACCTCCGATCAACTATGTCACAAGAAATATTGAATGGATTGGCTATGTTGTCAATAGAGAAAGATATGGTTCAACAATTAATTTTTCAGATTTAATTAATGTTTTTGCTTCTAAAATAGCGAGACGAATAGTATTTAACTGATTGTTTGAACTTGTCGATTTTGTTACTATATAATATAAATCTTTTGTTCTTTACATTTGTTTGATCTACTGTTCAGTGTTAAATTATCAGTATGTTGCATTTACATTGTTTGGGAGGGGGAGGGGCAACTTTGGGAGTTTGCCTCAGGCCCCATTGATCACAGAACCGGCCCTGCTTCAGAGGCAAGTCGGTCATACATAAAAAAATAAAAAAAAATGGGTTATGATATAATGCTGAAACGGAAACTGATTATTTTTATTATCAAAACTTTCATCACAGTGAAGAAGTTCAAAATTTAAATGTTGCTTGCGTAGTATATGCTTGAGTTTGTTCCTTGATTGTATGCAAAATGACTAGATGAAAGTTTTGTTAGATTCCCAAAGTATATGAAAGAAAGTTCTGCAAATACTGAAATGAAATGGAGTTTTTGTGAAGAAGATTATTTATATTGAACTGAAAAGAAGATACTACAAAAGGGAACAGCTCCAAGGCATTCGAGAGGCCTGGACTCTCCCCCCTTAGACTCAACACAAAACGTGAATGAATATTCCCTACCCTCTCACCCTCACATTTATTGACTCTGCCTCACTCTTACAATTCCCCAAAATACCCCCCTTGGTAACTAACTGATAACAACTAAGTATGATTCCCTGCTCCACCTCCAGTACTAATATCTCCTCTCTTTCTCCTCGTGTAAGTAAATATAATAGGTGGTCTATCATTACCCCCCCCCCTTCGAAGTCGACCTTGTCCTCAAGGTGGAAGTCAGGAAATTGTTGCTGGATTACTTCCAATTGCTCCCAAGAAGATTCATGGTCGGGACGATCCTTCCATTTGATAAGCACCTCTGCCCCCTTAGGAGATGATTCAGTTTGTGTTCTGACCCCCAAAACTTGCTCTGGTTCGAACATAGATTCTTCAACACCTATCAGCTAGGATGGCAGCTGAGTTGTCGGAGGAGCATCCCCAATAACCCTTCGCAATTGCGAAACATGAAACACCGGGTGTATCGCTGCTGAAGGGGGTAGCTTCAGTCAATAAGCCACTTTGCCTACCTTTGACTCTATTTCAAATGGCCCATAGTAGCGTGGAGATAACTTCTCAGTCAACCGTTTAGCCACGGATTTTTGGCGATAGGGTCTCAGCTTGAGATATACCAAATCCCCAACATCAAACTGAACCTCGCTACGGTGTGAATCAGCCTGTTGCTTCATCCTCTGTTGTGCGCGCGAGAGCTGCAACTTCAGTTCCACTAGCACCTCATCCCGATCTTGTAGCATTTGTTCCACTGTAGAGATAGCTGTAACCCCTTTGTCGAAGGGTAAAATAGATGGTGGTTCGCGCCCGTAGACAATTTGAAAAAGAGTATGTTTGGTTGAGGAGTGAAACGAAGTGTTGTACCAAAACTCAGCCCAAGAGAGCCATCGATTCCACACTCACGGTTTGCCAGAAACAAAACACCTCAGATACGTTTCTAAGCATCTATTCACCACATCTGTCTGCCCATCAGTCTGAGGGTGATACGCTGTGCTGTACTTGAGGGCTATCCCATGTGCCCAAAAAAGTTCAGCCCAAAATCTGCTCATGAATATCTTATCCCGATCAGAGATAATAGAGTGGGGCACACCATGCAATCGGACAACCTTCCGAATAAAAACCTCAGCCACAGTGGGGGCTGTGAACGGATGTCTTAAACCGATAAAATGTGCGTACTTGCTTAGTCTATCGACTACCACTAAAACTGTATCCCAATCCCCAGACTTAGGCAACTTTTCGATGAAATCCATGGAGACATCAGACCAAATGAGCGTCGGAATAGGCAATGGTTGCAACAGCCCTCCTGGAGATAAGGCCAAATATTTGTTTTGTTGACACACTGAACAACGAGACACGTATTCCCTGATATCCTTCTTCATGCCTTGCTAATATACATCACGACTAACCCGCATATAGGTCTTGAGGAAACCTGAATAGCCCCCAACCTTAAAGTCATGACCTTCCTGGAGAACCATGTTTACCAAAGGGTAGGTTCTGGGTAGAACGACCTTTCCGTGAAAGAAGAGAATCCCTCCAACCAGAGAATACCCTCCTTTGGTTACCTTTTCAGATTGTAGTTCAGTCACCACCTTACTTAGTTCCTTATCCTCTGCCACTGCTTTCATGATTTCTCCCTATCGTACAGTTGTAGGAACGGAGAGGGATAACCCATTCAGAGCTGGCTCAATTCTGGAAAGGGCATCAGCTGCCTTATTCTCCAGGCCAGGACGGTATTGTATGTGGAAATCGAATCCCAACAACTTAGTCATCCATTTTTGATATTCCTCGCTCACAATCCGTTGTTCAAGCAGGAATTTCAGACTCCTCTGATCAATCCTTACAATAAAATGTCGACCCAATAAGTAGTGGCGCCATTTTTGCAGTTTAAACACAATGGCCATTAACTCCCTCTCGTACACAGACTTTCGCCGCGCACTTTGTGGCAAGACTTGACTGAAGTAGGCGATAGGATGTTGATTCTGCATCAAAACAGCACCCAACCTGTATCCCGAAGCGTCAGTTTCCACCACAAATTCGTGGGAAAAGTCCGGTAATGCTAGGACTGGGACTTCTGTCATGGTGATTTTGAGTCCCTGGAATGCTTCCTCTGCCTCTGTATTCCAGTGAAACCCGTCCTTCTTCAACAATTCCGTCAATGGCCCAGCAATATTGGCATACCCGGCTTACGAATCGTCGATAGTAACCTGTTAGCCCCAAAAAGCCACGGAGTTCCCGAGGAGAACGCGGTACGGGCTACTTAATCATAGCCTCAATTTTAGACTGATCCGCTGCAACCCCCATTTTAGACATGATGTGGCCGAGGTATTCCAACTGGGTCTGTCCAAACGAGCATTTTTTTTTGTTAGCATACAACTAATTCTCCTGCAAACATCCCAAAACTATACTCAAGTGACTCTGATGTTCTTCTAAAGTCCCGCTGTACACCAGTATATCGTCAAAGAAAATGAGCACAAACTTCCTCAAATATGGCCGAAACACCTCGTTCATGCAATGCTGAAAAGTGGCGGGCGCATTGGTTAGCCCAAAAGGCATCACGAGAAATTCGTAATGACCCTCGTGAGTTCGAAATGCCGTCTTTGGAACATCTTCAGGCTTCACTCGAATCTGATGATACCCAAACTTAAGATCCAACTTTGAGAAGACTCGGGCACCGTATAACTCATCCAACAACTCGTCAATTACTGGTATAGGGAACCGGTCGGGCACAGTAATTCTATTGAGTGCGCGATAATCCATACAGAAACGCAAGCTGCCATCCTTCTTTTTCACTAGTAGGACCGGGCTAGAAAAAGGGCTGAGGCTGGGCTGTATGATGCCGAAGCCAACATCTCTCTAACCAACCTCTCAATCTCATTCTTCTGGAAATAGGGATAGCGGAAAGGCCTGACGTTTACAGGGGATGCCCTGGCCTGCAATAGTATGGCATGATTATGATGCCTGAATGGAGGCAGCTCAGTCGGCATGTCAAACACGCCCTTGTAGCATTGCAGTGCCTCTACCAGAAGTTCCGGGATCTCGCCCAACGACTCTTCCTCTACAACCCCCATGCTACTCAACTCCAATAGCATTCCCTGGCCCCGACCCTTAAACGCCTTCATCATTGATTTCATTCCTACTTGCGTTTTACTCAAACTCGCATCCCCTCGAAGTTGTATTAATTCTCCTCCTACTTTAAACTGCATAGTAAGTGTTCCCCAATTGACTCGCATCTCTCCCAAAGTCCCTAACCATTTCATCCCCAATATAACATCTGTACAGCCCAATTTCAGGGGCAAAAATTCCTCTGTCACTTCTATGCCTGGTAACGAAACCAGCACCCCTTTACAAATCCCAACTCCTCTGACTGAAAGTCTCGTCCCCATTAAAACTCTGTAACCCGTCGTCTCCGTTGTACACAATCCCAATTTCTCGACTAACTCAGCCGAAATGAAATTGTGGGTAGCTCCACAATCAATCAATACTACCACTGGCTACCTCCTGATGGAACCCCTAACTTTCATAGTGTTGGAGATGGTCAGCTCCACGACAAAATTGAACGATAACTCGATCAATTCCTCCAGTCCGTCTCCTTCCTCTCCGACGGCTTCCTCTACTTCATCCTCGTGCTCTTCTTGCACTACCAGCACCCGTAACTCCTTGTTCCGACATTTATGTCCCGGCACAAATTTTTCATCACAACGATAACACAGTCCCTTTTCTTTTTTTGATTGCAACTCGGCATCAGTGAGCTGTTTGAAAGGAGCCCCCCCTTTGGCCGACACCGGTAGACGGAACCCGGAGACGGCGGCGGTTGATCTAGCCAATGTCGCAGGCAGAATCGACTGCGTCGGTCTCTGTAGTGGGCTGGGGGAGTAGAAATTTCCAGAGGAATGGATTTGGTTGGGGGTATATGGACTATTCCTACTCCGACTTGGGCCAAAAGTTGTCTGGGCCTGTTTCATGGACTCATCCCTATCCTCCACTCTCTGGGCTAGCTCCATAAGTTGGCCTAAACTTTAGGGCTTCCACAACCTTACCGCAGCTCTTATGGTGGGTTTCAGTCCATTCACGAAATTGCCCACCAAAACCTCTTCTGGTAGCGATGACAACGGAGCAGCTAGGATTTCGAACATCCGTCGGTATTCCTTGACCGTATTTTCCTGACGTAGTGCCAAGAATTTTTCCAGGATCGTGCCCTCCTGTGAAGGTCGGAATCGCTCCAGCAGGCGGGTCTTCAACTCCTCCCATTTTTTCACTGGTTGTCGACTCTCCTCCCATTGGTACCATGCCAGACCTTCTCCATCCAGGCACACAACTGCTGCCTCCAGTTTTTCCCCATTTGAGAGCTGATTCATATTGAAGTACCTCTCCGTTCGAAATATCCAGCCATCGGGGTTGTCTCCGCTGAAAATAGGCATTTCTAACTTCCTTCCGTGCCCCTCTATTTTCCACCCCTCTTCCCTCCGAATCCGGTCAACGGAATTGGTCCCTTCCTCAGCTCGACTGGCGGCCTCAGACGAGCCAACTGATGGTCCTTTTTCGATCTGCCCCTTCTCTTGCGCTTCCCACTTTCACGCCATCACCTCCAACTTCTCTAACAGAATTGTCATATCACACTGCCTTTCCTTTCTCATGGATCCCATGCTTTCCTGCATTTCCAAACGCATGCCTCCGATACTTGCTTCCAACTCATTGACCCGATCAGCGGAGTCATCCTGCCCAGTATTGCTCTGATACCAATTTGTTAGATTCCCAAAGTATATGAAAGAAAGTTCTGCAAATACTGAAATGAAATGGAGTTTTTGTGAAGAAGATTATTTATATTGAACTGAAAAGAAGATACTACAAAAGGGAACAGCTCCAAGGCATTCGAGAGGCCTGGACTCTCCCCCTTAGACTCAGCACAAAACGTAAATGAATATTCCCTACCCTTTCACCCTCACATTTATTGACTCTGCCTCACTCTTACAATTCCCCAAAATACCCCCCTTGGTAACTAACTGATAACAACTAAGTATGATTCCTTGCTCCACCTCCAGTACTAACATCTCCTCTCTTTCTCCTCGTGTAAGTAAATATAATAGGTGGTCTATCAAGTTTTTATCAACTGCAAACATTTATTTTTTCCTCAAGTCCATGCCATGCTTACAGGATGGTGATGGTGTGTATCGGTCGCCAAAATTGGCTCCTGCTGCTATGGAGGAAGATAAGATGTCAAGACAAGAGAGAAATTGTTGACACACTAAAATGCAGCCCAAAATCAAAAAACAGAAATGCTTTGAGAAAAGAGAGAGAGAGAATATGCAACAAGCGAAGCAGAGCCCTATGTAAGAAAATTGATGAATGATCTGGAAGGAAGACCTGAAGAGGTGCGGAGATTTAGCAGTTTGTGGGATATACAGTATTTAAACGATCATCTCTTAATTATGATTTTTTTATCATGGAAAAACTACAGATAACAGAGTCTGTAGGACCTGAAAGTAGAGAACTGACAAAGTATATGGAAAAGATGGAAGAACGCGCACGACAAGAGGAGGAACATTTCACACGTGCTCCTCTTACAAAAACGGAGAAAAAGACTATGAAACATTTGAAGAAGTCTAGTAATGGGTAAGCTCAATGGTGCATTATAGCCCATTTATTTTTTATTTTCCTTGATGAAATATGTTGAATGAGTTATGTTGCAATATGATATATTTATTTTCATTTCTGCTAGCTGATTTATGGTTGCTTTCTCTTCACACATTATGCCAGGTTACTAGGTCTGACAGAGGGTTTCTACGATGAAATTAAAATTTTACCTTTAGGCGACAACTTTAATAAGGAATCGACCACCTTTGACGCTGGTAGCAGTGGAGATAGAAAACTGAAGAAACTCAAGGTATATACTGAAATTAATAAAATTTTGACCATCTAGTTATGCATTTTAAAGCTTTGTTTAATGCATGTACTGTTATCTTCAATAGTAGCTTCCTTCTATAGTGAACTAAGAGCATGTTTGGCTAAGGCTATAAAAAAAGGTAAAAGTACTTTTTTGGAAAGTTAGTAAAGATTTACACTTTTAAAAAGTAAGTGTTCCAACTAAAAATCACAAAGACGTAACTTTTTTTTAAAAAGCTCAAAATATCTTTGGCAAAAAAGGTTATTTTAACTAACTTTTAAGCTTAACTGAACAGGCAGCGTGCATCTATGTCCAAATTTGCATTTCTTCGACTTCAATAACAATATCTCAGGGCATATAAGCGGTTGTATGAAGGGATGTTGCACGCAACATACTACCATAATCATTTGATTTCCTAGCATAATTATTGACACATCTTATCTACCTTGAAGTTTAACCTTTCTAGTTATAGCCTTGTTAACTCAATATTGAGATTTAGAGCCAAATTCCACCTTACTCAAGCCATAAGCAGCTGGGCCAATATGGTAACTTTAAGAATAAAGCTGCTTGATGGCCAGGACCCATGGTGCCCCCCTATTGGTGGGGTTGGGGGGGTATGTGGACTCTCTAACTTTAAACCCTAGGATTCAATAATCTCTCGTGCACTGTATAATATTCTTCTGTGAGATAACTCAGAACATGGCCTCATTCACACTTTCTTGTCTGACCTACATATGCATTTGTATAAAATTTTGAGCAAAGGATCAAACATTTGAGAATAATGCTATCTATCATTATTATGATGCAACATATGTGATGTTGCAATTTAAATGGAATAATGAGATATGACAGTTCAACCCCCCTCTCTCTCATGAAAGTTGAACTGCCATATTCTATTATTTCACCTAAGTTGCAATATCAATGATACTTCGTCATTATAATGATAAATAGCATTACTCAACATTTGATAGTCTTGTTAGATTGTTGAGAAAAATAACAACAGAAATATTCATGTAAAACTGAAATAGTTTACAGGTTTGCTGCTGGTTAGTCAGCAGTTCTATTGAGGCTAGCCCTTTCATGTTAGGGAGGCTTACTGTGTTTTTTTGAGTTGGTATGATTTTAGGGATTGAAGAATGCTAGTGAATTTGTTACTGGTTAAAGATGCAGTCCTATTTGTCCAACAACACTGGCATATGGTGATTGACCATTTCATTATCTGTGCATGATAAAAGTAAGCCCTTGTTTGGTCCTTATTATTTCTAAAATACACTTTTCTCTCTTATTTTCAACAACACATTTTTCAATAAAATAATGACGTAAACCCAATTTTTTTTCTTATTTTATAACCACACATTCTTCATCAAAATACTTTTCCAAAATGCATTTTGGGCGAAAATGGGACTCAAACGGGCGCTAAGATGGTATTTCTTAAAGGGTCAAGGGGCAGGAATTGTTAATCACTCTTCACTTTAGTGATAAAATGATGTTAAAAATACAGGAAAAAATTAAAAGAAACGCAGGGATTATGAACTCCTATTTTAGAAAATTTTGCAATCTTTTCCAGATTGGCTCAGGCAATGATTACCAAGAGTTTAGAAACTTATGGCTTCGCCATTTTATTTCAGTTTGTAATTTACGTGACAGAGTCTAAACTTGAGTTAAAGGAATGAAGCTCCTCATCTGTTTTGCTCCTCTTCCTTTCATCTTTTAATCTCTGGTGCCAGCACGAAATTTTTTTGTTCCACCATAATTTTAAATATTTTTCTTATTTACTAAATTGGACATTAATCACAACTTAAGTTATCCTGTTTAATTTTTAGGTCAACCACGTCTCCCATCACTAGTTATCTTCATCTACTCTTTTATTCTCTCTTTTTCTGTATTCACTTTTTTTTTTTTTTTGCTGCATGATCTTTGTTTATCGTTTGATCGTGTTATTATTTTTTTATTTCAATATTTAACATTAATTAATAATAATGGATGCATAAAATAACAAAAAGGTCATCGTACTAAACACCCCAACCCCAACCCCGCCACCCCACATATCAGAAACTAAAAACTTCCCACATCTCTGGGTTTGACAATAGAGAAACATTTGCCTATTGACTAGGCTTCTACATTTTTTCCGTAAATAAATAAAATCAATTTGCAGAAGTGAAAAGGAGAAGAAAAGAACAGCAGGTGGCACTGTGTTTGATTTGTGATAATACTGTATAAAAATGGAATTGGAAACAAAGCCAAAGAGTTGCTAATGTTTGTGTTTCAGAGGGAGAGAGGAGTTGTATACCATATATGTTGTTTTTAGTAGATTAGGGCTCTTTATTAAAAATAGCTTTTAATTAGTGTGTAAATATAAAGTGGTGAGACAAAACAAAAATTGTAGTGTCAGTATATTTATCCTGAAATCCTTTTTTTTTTCTTTTTTTGGGAGAAAATATTGATAATTCATGCCTTTTTGCAGAGGAAGCATTGAGTGACAGGCAAAGTAGAGGACATCGTTGTTTCCATTTCTACTCAAGCGATCACATAGAATGTATCACTACCAAATAAAAGAGCCACTTTTGATATCACTGTTCACAATTTCGTCCCATTAAAACGACGTCGTTTTGGCATTAAAAAAAAAAAGATGAATCCCAACACGATCTCGTCTGCTTCCTCTATCTATTCCCAGTCGTGAAACGAAGAAACCCTATTGCGAGAGGAAAACTGTCCAGCTCCAGCTCCAGCCCTTTCCTTTCTCTCTCCCTGTGTTTCACTCTCTGCAACAACCACGTTCACTCATCCCCCTCATCCACAGTCATCAACAACTATACTCACTCATTCCCTTCATCCATCCCTAGATAATTTAATTAAATCACAATTACAGTGACTGAGTCACCGCGACCGGAAACCGCCCCCACCGGAAAGCGAACGGAAAGGTAAGTCTTTTTTGGTTTTTAAATTAAGATGACGAGACACCGTCTCCGTTGCAGAGGCACCGCGAGACATGGTGCTTCCGCGTCTCATAGAGACTGCGGTGAGACACGGGGCCTCCATGTCTGACAGAGACACGAGGCATCGTGATTTTCCCCTCTCTCCCCCTTTCTTTTTTTTCTTTGATTTCTCTCTATATACTGCTTAATTTCCAAGTTCCATCCCAATAATTTTAACCTTTTGTTTTTGTTTTTGTTTTTTCTGGCACCTCCACCCTCACCCACAAGACCACGTTAATTTGTTAATTTTTGTTTTTGTTGTAGGCTTCATCTTGTTTATATGAGATTCTGCGTGAATGTATAAAACGCATATGATATTTTGCGTGAATGTATATGCATCTTGTATACACTCAAAAGCATTGTGAATGAGCCCTGAAAGTCTTCTTAATGCAACATTGATTATTACAATATAATCCAAATCCAAGAGAGTGAGTGGACAAACTTTCCTCAGTTGATGCTAAGTAAAGTTTATATCTTTCTCACAATTTTAGTTCTTAATTTAGGTAATGTATATAAATCATCCATTTGGCCTAGAAACAAATTGAAATCTTCTGAATGTAATGTAAATGTTGATAGCCCTTTGGATATAAAGATAGAGCTGTTGGATTCACTTTGACTGTACAAGGACTTTAGATTTTACAGTTATTTAATAAATGTCACACTAAAGCTCGAAGGGAAAACTCTTGCACGTTGACCTCTTATTTGAAGAGTTTTGTATATCTGGTATTTAATGTGTATGAAGTATTTTGGGCTTGTTTCGTGGAATTGACTTTTTTTTTTTTTTTTGCCTTCTGGAACAGATCTTTGGTTCCCAGCTGAAATCTTGGGAAATTGAGCAGACCCACTTTGAGATTTTTGGATACTTTCAAGTAAGTCTCTCGAAGTTGTAATTATCATCTTTTCTTGTGAATTTCAGTTATTTAGATGTGATATTTCTTGATCTTAATAATCAGGTTTCAAGGCCTTAATTTGTAAGAAAAAACCAATTAAGAGTTGGCTTTTAATGTGTAGATATGTTTGATGTTATATGGTTGTGGCTTCTTATTTGTGACATACTTCTGCACATTGATTTGAGTATGTTTGAGGAGATTACAAGGAAAATAAAGTTTAATGTTAATTTTAGCAAACTAATTTTTCTATCATAGACACCATTTTTGGTAAGAGACAGTTGATACAATGGATATTGATATTGCGAGTTCTACCCTAAAATCCTACTCAATGTGTGAATTGCTAGCATATAATCCCCTTGCGAAGATTCTTTTTGACAGTACTTGTGTGCCAAATATTTATAAGATATAGTTCTTCCATCTTGTCAAAATGTGACAATGGTGAACTGGACTCATGAATAATGATACTGTAGTCATTTGGCTAGCTATTGAAAGAGGATATGAAGTAACCAATGCACGTGAATGTCAAGTGGTTGACCAGAAAACCATTGGTCAAAATCCTAGGCTTGTTACTAAATCTATTTTTTAATTTCAATAAGAAGTGGCCTTAGACTTGTCACATGGGAAATTGTCATGATTTCGTCAACAGTTCTCCTTGGAATTTGCTATCAGTTTCAAATTGGAAGCTTTGTCAGAAAAATGTCAAAATGAACAGTCCATTAAATGAATCCAGATAAGGATGCTTGCTAAATTGCTAATTTGTTCTTTAGGTAATTGGAATGTCATGAAATGATGTACTATATCAGTAATCATCAGATGGGATAACAAGTATCAACCTTCTTATGAGAGATGATATATGTTTATTACTGTTCTTGGGCTTTTTTCACTTTTCATGAGTAGAATTCTAGATATTTTGTGATTGGAAATTATCAGTTCTTTGATTGGAAACATTGAAGTCTTTTGGTTGTAATTTTGATGAAATATGAAGAATTTTTAGGGAATGTTGGAAAGAGGACCTGAGCTTGATATGGTATATTTATTTCCAAGGGCAATTAATGTCAGTATTACTTCTTGTAGGCAAAGGTTAATATATTCTCATTGCCTTGATTTTTGGCTCTATTTTTCACCTCTGGAAACGTGTGTATGCCTAAAACCAGGGTTAATATAGACTATCGAGTTTGAAAACCATCTAACAAATGCATTTATACTTTGCACTTTACTGAAACAATGAAAAAAAAAACACAAAGGGGCGATTGCAAGTGAAGATTCTACCATTAGTTCTACCATTAGTTTACTAGGTAAATAGATAAGCCGAAATGATATGTTTAATAAATGATTCTCAAACCCATAAAGCGGCAATTATTTTGCTCAATTAGAAGGAAAAATCCCTTTTTAATTCATGAATATGCATGCTTACTGTCATCTAATAGAATTTACAAATATATCTTGAAAATTTAACTTTTCGCAGCCAAGGATATCTACCACAAAGGAATCTGATGGGAAAAACTTTACAATTATTGCAAGAAAAGTTGTACAGTTTTTCAAGAAATAGGATAGGCATTTGCCTTTCCCATTCATTGGAGTAAAGTACAATGATCGACTGCAAAACTTGAGATGAAGCCTTTGTAGAAATGTTGTGGCGTCAAGGGATTGAAGGTTGAGTTTTTTGAAATTTGAATGAACTAAATAACTAATAGGAGCAGAGGGGCGGATCGAGAGAAATTTTTTGTGGGGAAATATAGTTCCTGGTGAATAAACATATCATCCTACAATTATCAAGAGGTAGATAGTGTTAATATACACAAGTATATATAAAAGATTAATTGACAAAAAAGAATCAATTTGTACAATTATAAAGACATTAAATTGAAAAAATAATTTAAAATTTTCCAACGCTATTAAATATCCAACTAAACTGTAGCACGTGCATCGCACGTGCGTACACTAGTATTCATAGAAGATTTGTGCTTTTTGGGCATTGGAGTGAAGGCTTTCTGACCCCTTCCTGTTAAGCCTTCATATTTTGAACTTTGCAGGTTGTTTAGTTAGAATCCTGTACTTGAATATACTAGCATTACTGCTTAAAAAATCATGGGGAGGCTCACTTTGGATAAATTGTTGCATGAATTATATTGTTATGGTAACGAAAAATGATGTGCTAAAAAATTTATGTAATGCATAAATGTAGATCATATCGAAATAGATTTTAACGTATTACAGGATGCTCATAACTTCTTTTAAATGTGAGTATAATATAAATATGCATGGATATCTGTCTTAAGATTATTGAATAAATTGTTGCATGAATTATATTTCATTAACAAAAAATATGTGCATGCAAAGGCGATACAATTGCAACTTAGACATGCAAAATATCTAATAGAATTTTGACCTACTGAAATCAACGTAAGCTTACAAATTTTGATTTATTTGAAAAGTAGAAATTAGAAGGAGATGAAATGAAACGAGATATGCAAATGTAAATTTATTTAAAGTAGATTTTGCCTCTTGTACTAGTATTAACATGATCAAATGAACATTTGTCTTTGAAGATATAAAGCTTCTTACATTGATTAGTTGATTGATGGAAAATGTGTTGTTAAAAAAAGGAAAAAAATTGGATTTACGTATAATATTATTATATTGTATGAATGTGTGGTTGAAAAGAAGAGGGGGAAAAATGTATTTAGAAAAAAAATTGAGATCAAACAAGGACATAAGATTAATTTTGTCAGGTGAACCAACGATTGACTATACTTTTCTAGAATGAAAGATATCAAATATTAAGCTCTTGTTTGAGCTCTATTTTTTTCATCAAAATGTATTCTTCTTTAGTGATTAGACCATTTTTCAACCACAAATCTTTCAATAAAATAATATTACTCACAAATCCAAAACTTTTCTTTATTTTTTAATCACATATTTTCTATCATAGCACTATTGCAAAATCTGTTTTTTTATTTTTAAAAAAAAATGGAGCTCAAACAACTCCTAAATATAATTTTATTTTGACATAATTTAGAGAAGGAAGAAATTATAAATCAATTGTGAGAATATACATGAGTTGAAGTGCATTGTAGTTGATAATGGTTCAATGGTTATCATTGATTTAACATCCACTAGTAAAATTGTTTTACTAGGGCCAGTGATGTGTTAGAAATTTCTAAATAAATTGTCAATTGGAATATGGTATAGCTTTAGATAAAACTAGATAGAAGCATTTAGCCTCATATATTTATGGGAGAAATCCTTAATTGATGACGACCGTGTCTATTAAATGAATCAATTGTGATTGCTAACCATATTTAATAAGATATAAAGTCTATCAAATGATAAGTCTAAACATATACGTCATACACACAAAACCATAAAGTAGTTGATCTCAAACGTTGTGAACTCATGAATGTACTAAGGAAAGGTACCAAAAGATCAAGTATACTATATATCGAGGTAAATGTGATTAAAAACCATCGACTAGAATCACTATAGCAGTAACTTAACCTAATTGATTGGAGATTCCAAGATCTCGGTTTCAATGGAACAACTAAGTTATGAATGATTCAAACGAGCACTTCTATTCATTCCTTAGATAATAAAAGTGCTATGTTACAAAGTGTATTAGGATAAGTTATCTTTTAATGATTTCTATATTTTGAAAGAGCTAAGAAAAGTATGGTAGACTACTTTAGGAGATCACTATGTAAGTGTAAAGTGAGACCACTTCTATGAGAATCGAATTTGTTAGGAAAGTTATGGTGTTGATACAATTGTCTTGATTTACACTAATGGCTAAACAATTCAAGATATCATGTTTGCTGATTAGCCTAATAACATCGATTGTATTTTACTAAAGAAGGTTCAAGGCAAAAAGCCACCTCTCCTAACGCTATAGCATACTATATGTACTCCTTTTTAGAGTCTGCATGTCATATACATATTGGTAATTTTCATTCATGTGGGGGATTGTTAAAAAATAGTTATAAAAAAATATGGTTTTGATTAATCTTTGGCCAAATATTTGGATGGGTCCCGTTACTCGAATTTGACTAAAAATGGGTTGAACATGTTTTGCTCTTCGGAGAATGAGTTTTGTATATTTGGAAGTCAAGTTATTTTCAGATGAATGAGAAATTAGTAAATGAAGTAGGGTTGATATTTTTGAAATTATTAAACGAAAATTCAAAAACATAAATGATCGCTCCAGTGGCCGAGTCTTCGAAAAAATCGCTTAAGCGGTGAGGCTAGCGGTCTATGAATCTGTGCAACTTTTCGTGAACAAATTGATTTTTGGGTTGTCTTTCTGGGTGCAACATTTCAACTTCTATAAATTGGACCCCTCTATGATGATTTTATTCACTCCAATAACATGCAATCATTGCATACATTAACGTCTAACTATAGCATAATTTCTGCATCAAATTTGTTCTTTATTATAGAAAGAAGTATAAAACATTATTTGGTTCATCGCTTCTTGTGATTCGAATTGCTGCAATCACAAGAATTAATCGTTTTTTCTTAGGGAGACGATTACAATCTACTGCCGGCATCTGTGTTGAGCAAATTTGTCTTAAAGACAAAGAGCTCAACTCTTGCCTCGATCTTCTTGCATTCCATTTTTTGGTTTTGTTTTTGTTCCAAGTTTGAATCCAAATTCTGAGTAGGTTTTATATTGTTATTATTTCCTGCAAATAAAGAAATATATTTCTCAATATTTTGTTAACAAACTTTTCAACCACATATTTTTATTAACTTTTTATTGAACGGGACTATAAAAGTTAATTAATAAAGGTTCTCAATTTTACAAATAAATAGTCAAGAGGAGATAAAATTATTGGTTGTTAGTTGTTACACTGACGAATAATGATGGTGGGAACTTATTGACTCTTAACTGGAATTTCCTATCAATCAAACTAATAAATTGATTTAGTTAATAATTTATTTGTTCATTTCTTTTTCTCAATTTAAAACATGTTATAGTTTGAATTTTTTAACAGAAACCACACTTAACAACTGGTTGAAAAAATAAAATAAAATAGCCAAATTTTGAATAAATTGTTTTAGTAATAACTTCCATAGTTTGAAAACAACTAAAATTTCATGTGATTATATTGACACTAAAATATTTCTTTTCAATTTTTCCAAATATTTCCTTCTTAAATCTTGTCAAATCGTTCTGCTTATTCTGTTTTAAATTCAGAAGTTCATTGTTTCTTTTATGCGATGGTTTAGTTGTAGGAGGCATTTACTAGAAAGCCTTCCGCACCACATGTAATGCCCCGAAAATTTTAGAATAGAAATTAATTATTTTACATGTCATGTTTTTATTATTTTGAAAAGTTGAGGGACTAAAGTGATATATATATATATATATATATTAACTTCAAATTTTTGGCTAAATTTTTAGATATTGTTAAAGCGACGAAAAATAGTAGCCTAATTCTCAATAAGACCATCATCTACCTCATGCTTAATCAATGTTAAATTTTATTCACATTTTTCCAACAACAAAACTTACTGATTCATTTGCTCTGCATCCTCGTTGATTGTAGTAGATATTCGAACACCAATTTTTTTAGTTGTGTAACTAGAATATGCAGCATGACAATCGACTTAAAAACACGCTAACTTAATTATATAAATTTTTTCTATAAAAATATAAATTTTCTATATTTTATTTATTATTACTTATTAAAAGCATGTTTGGTGCACAATAAAATTTTCATTCTTCTACTCATTTTCAACCATACATTCTTTAATAAAATAATATTTTTTATTATATCAATAACTTTTCCTTTTTTTTCAACCACACATTCTTTATCAATCTACTATTTCAGAATATTTTTTTTAAAAATAATGTAGCTCAAACATATCATAAATATGAAATTCATTTAAAGAAGAACTTTAAAGTTTTGGATACTCAAGTGTTCAATCACAAGGGCCCTCAATTATTGTGGCCAATTTATTCCATGGCACTAAATTCAACTTCTTGTAACAATCAGTGAATGTCTTTCCTTAAATAAATAAATCAAATGTAAAAATCAAATCATGATATGTATTATTATGTATAGAGGAAAATGACCGGCGACTTTGGAGAAGATAATTAATAGAATAATTAAAACAAAATATCTTAGACTCCATATTGTCTAGCCCGTTGAGGAATTGGATGCGGGGACGAGGAATAATTGAATATAATCTCAATCTCAAATTTTATATTATTCATTTTTAAAATTTTATCACATTAAAAAAAGTAAAAATAATATTAAAAGTATACAAATAAGTCAATAAATGAAAGTATTTTAATCTTCATTTTTGCATCTTGAAAATTTTTAGCGGTATGGGGCGGGAAGCCATCTGCCTGCCCGTTGCCATCCTCCAACCCTCTAAAGTGGAAAATATTTGATACGTCAAAAAATCATTTTGACAATTCCATATTGCTAATTAAAGAACAATATGATGCAACTAAATTTTGATGAAATATTCGTTCATCGAGTACCATTTTTAGGAATTGATCAATCTAACTTACAAGATGCATAACCAGTTTTAGACAAATATATATATTCTCACATTAAACATTATTTTTAATCACACACGTTTAGTAAAATACAAAACTTTTACTTACTTTTTTTATTACAATTTATAAATTTTTAAAATTGCCCGTAAGCTTTGGCCAATATATACACAACTAAATCCCTAATATTTTGACAGGTCTATTGTGTTACAAAGAAAAATACACAATGAACCGTCAACTCAGAATTCTACTTTCTTCCTTGTCAAATTCTGAAGCCAGTCAATCTTATTATTTGTACACTTGTAGGGTATCCCATGAATGAACACAAACCAAAAAAATCTTGTGGCCTCAATAATAGACCTCATCAAAAAGTACCAAATCCAACGTAGTTTTAAGGATAAATTCTACCTCGAATAAACATGAAATAAATATACTACATTAAAGATTTTGACAGCTTATCTTAATTAAGTTGACGGAACCCCAGTCTTTATACCTAAGATTCGGAAAAAATGGCATTAATAAGAGGAAAACTACAAAAAGACGAAAACCCATCCATTTTATTTATTATAATTCTAAATGTCCATTTCTCGAACAATACAATATAGATATAGATGAATTGATCTCCCACTCGCCCCCAATGGATATCATAAAAATTTCTTACTATTGATGTAGCAGAGTACGATTCTCTGAATGTAGGTGATGTGATCCAGACAAGGTTTCAAACGAGCAAAGAATCGAAGTGCATTGAAGAGGAGTCGAGCTCGAGCTCGAGCTCGAGAAGGAGTCGGGGTTCGAATCAAGCCAAAGATGCCACGCAATCGTGTAATCGAGCTGTGGAGTCCAAAATGTTGGAGTTGACAAACCATTAGACAGCAACCGAAAGTTGCATGGGTAAATTGGATTTGCCCATGCGATTGCATGGGGCAATTTTCTAACGAGAATTTTCAATTTTTATTTAGTTTTCTAGTTTGATTCAATTACCTTTTTTTAACATCTTTTAGCATATTTTGGGCCCAATTTCGTAGTAAATATGGTTTCCTTAGTTTACATATAAATTCTTTGCATTATTTCATTGTAAGAGAAACTTTTGACATTATTATGAGATTTATACAACTTTGGTGATATTTATTCCCCCAGTTTTCTTGGTGGTTTAAAGATTTAATTGAATTTATCAAAAGGAGATCGCAGTTCTTTTGTGAGGTTCCCACTTCACTGTTCTTGTTCCGGGTAATCAACGGGTCGAATTTCTTACGCGTAATCTCGGTTCTTGATACGGGTCGAACAACGGGTCGGGTTGATCTTTGCACGACTTGATTTCTAGCTTTCTTGGGTTGGTTTCATCTTGTTCGTGGGTTCCCAAAATCAATCTTTGGCTTGGTTCACATCAGTATGACTCTTGAATAGAACATTAAGGTACTTTTGAGAGAAGTTCTTATCTTGTCCACTATGGAGATAATGCATACAGATGAAAGTATGAAAAAGAGGGAAAAATATTTTAAAGAAGCTATAACTTTTTTTGTTTCATCGAGAGAATAAGAGACTTATATTTATATACAAAGAAAGGTAATGGAGATACATAAAATCTATAAGTCGTTATACTCTTTGTATCATCGATTGAATTATTTTTAATATATCCAGATTGTTGGGTTTTGATACCCAATAAATCTCGGACTATGATGTTAAACCATTTTTTTGTTGGATTATATTTCATAGGCCTCTGCCGATGATATGTATCGACACCACAATTGTTTTAACCAATCATATAACCTACTCGGGCCATTTGAAGTAGATTAATCTAGTTAGTCCTACTCACGGCCCAACTCAAATACTTTGAAAGCTTTAAGGTTGTTAGCCAACTTATCTCCTTTGTTATTGGGCCCTACTATTTGATATAAAGCCCATGTCTTTCCCTAACCTATTTAATTGGTTGTCCACTACTATTACCGTGTGAAAGATTATTGAGCAGCCGTGTATTCTTGAGAAAAACTGATTCTTCCCTCTTCTTTGCTTCGTGCCTTGGCTTAGTGCCTTTCCTTGGGAGATCATTTTCTCTTGTTCACTAATTAGCTTTTGTGGCTATTTTATCTTGGTTGTAATCTTCTCACCCCAGTCCTTTGTGGGCTATAACTCGTGGAGCAGCCCGTGAGCATTTGGGAGAGGTTTGGTTTGTGATTTTGGTTTGCTTTGTGGTGTCGATTGGTTTGGAGATTGAGCCCGAATCTTGGTTAATTGGAGGCAAAATATACAACATATGGTATCAGAGCTTTGGGTAGTGGTGAAATCCACTTTTGGGAGTGAGAAATTGACCAAAAAAAGAGCTGCAAAACTAACAGAATCACAGGAGAAACCGGCAGAAAAATTATGCCCAGATTTTCAACTCTAAACCGAACCTTCAACCTTGTTTTTCAGGCAAACCAGAAAGAATTTGGAGAAATGGTGACCACTAGTGGAATGTGCAGGTGAAGGTGCACGTGGTGGTCCGGCGCATGAGAAAGATGGTCGTCGCCCCCGTCGGCGCGTAGTAGCTTCGGCGTGGCGCTTACCTACGCGTGAGGGTGATTCTGGCGATGGTTTCTTCAGGCTGTTGGTTAAGTTTGATTTCTTGAACGCACTAATATGTTTGGTTTAGTGTTTCAGGTTACGCAATAAAAATTGGACGGTTTTGCCCTTGGTGGGTACAACGGTCGAAACTGCAAAATATTTACTGAATTACTTTAGGCCACAAATTGAGGCCCTAAAGTAGTAAATTCGCATTTCTCGTAATTTACGGACTCAGATAGGTCCGTTCTAGTACATTGGCTGGTCCTCTTTTAATTTTTGCACTAGTGCGTGATCATGTAGGGTGACATTATGATTGTGGTTACTGTGAATGGGTAACCATTGCTTGTGCTAGAAACTAGGAATTTTTGCTCTTCGTTGTTACGTTATTGAAATTTGCTCTTTTGATTAATTACAGCATATTATCGTTTGTGATATATCGTGAGTGTAACTGTTTTGTTGATATCTCTCTAGTTGCATTGATAAATTGCTAGAATACCTAGACCTTACTCGTTTGAAAATTCCATTGATGTAAGATCATGAATCTTATGAAATCCTGGGAGCCTAAAACATTGTATATTTGTGAACTTAGGTTTGCTTTGTGTGGCTTAATTGTGACTTTGTATTTCTTATTTTGAAAATGACAATGCACAATTTTGATTTAAGAGCTTTTAATATAAAATGTGATTTTTCTATTTGGCAACAAAAAATGAGAGGTATTTTGGTTCAACAAAAGGTTTCAAAAGCTATTGATGGCAATTTTCCCGCTGATTTTTCAAAAAAATAAAAAGAAAAGGCTTATCAGCTTACTTACACCTCTATTATTTTACACTTGGCTGATGCAATTTTGAGAAAAATAAGTAAACTGAAAACCACTGAAGAACTTTGTCAAAAACTGGAAGATCTGTATTTGCTCAAATCTACTCCAAACAAGCTTTAGTTACTTGAGCGTTTTTTCAGTTTCAAAATGAATTTTTCAAAAGATCTGGATGACAATTTAGATGAGTTTAACAAACTTGTTCAAGATATTGTTAATTGTGGAGAGTCAGTGTCTGAAACTTACAATTTTATTATTTTGTTGAATGTTATACCTTATACTTATCGTGAAGTTAAAAATGTTGTTAAGTATGGTAGGGACACCTTAACCCCCGATATTGTCATAGATTCCCTTAGGAGTAGGGATATGGAAATCAAGGCTGAAAAATAAGATAAGAGAAATGGTGAGTTGCATATGATGAGAAGTAGAATGAAGTTTAAGCATGTGAGTTTGGGTAGAGATCAAGACTGTAGTTATTCGAGTGATGAGGATGGTAAGAAGAAGAGTAAGAGATGGGACAAGTCCAGTGGTAGACGGTGTTATAGTTGTGGTAAGTCTGGACACTTCATTAGGAACTATCCCAAGAAGAAGGATAAGCAAAATGGTAAGATGAGAGGTGAGACGCATATGGTTATAGGGTCGAGTGTTGACCCTAGTGAAATTTATTGAGTGTAAACCTAGTTACTGCGTTTGCATCCGTGTGTTATCATTTTGCATGTGTGTGATTGATTAATTTGGTTGCGTGATTATATGTGTATTTAAATGTGTTTTGATATGTGCATTGGCATGAATTGGAGTGATCCTATTACTTTGTGTAATTGTTTGCATGCATAGTGGGTTTAAGATGCATTAGCAGTGTTTTGTATGTCTTTTCGTAAGGTGGAGTATAGATGTCTAGGGGTACATTGGTGGTTTTGTACCATGGGATGTGGAGTATGGCATTTGGATCATGAGTGAAGAGGTGATCAAATGTTAGATCATTTATCTGTAAGAGACCCTAATGAGGTGGAGTGCGAGTAAGGCATTTCTATTACTCTTGTTAGGTGAAGACTCATTATCTACTTAGGTTGGAGAAGTGATGTGGTGATAGAAGATTATTTCGATAACTTAGGACTTATAGAGATTTACTAGTTAGACATGTTTTGAGTGATTAGTCTAGTGAGTCTGGTAGGTGATGAGGTGAGATATGTGTTCTCGAGGAGTGAGCAACACGGAATGGGATAGGATAAGTGTGGTGAGATCTTCTTCGTGAGGTCATTTATGCATTTGTTGCATATGTGTTGGCCCGTTGATTGACTTGGTGTTAATATGTTGTCATGTGTGAACATGTTTGAAAAGATATATGTTATACTATATGATATTTCTGTAGCATGTCTATTTGATCTTGATTGATTACTGTAAGTATCTGTTTCTATTTGGGTGTTCTTGACCTTAGCCCCGGTGAGTACATGGAGCATGTATGGTATGTGTTTCAGGTTCGAAACACGAGGTCTGTGATTCCAATCTTTATTGGTTACCTTGATTGTGCGAGTATAAACTGTGTGTTTTGATTGCTTGCAAATTTATTGGGAATCAAGGTGGAGATTTGTTGGGTTTTGATACCCAATAAATCTCGAGCTATGATGTTAAACCTTTTTTTTGTTGGATTATACTTCACAGGCATCCGTCGATGACTGAAGTTGTGTATCGACACCACAATTGTTTTAACCAATAATCATATAACCTACTCGGCCTATTTGAAGCAGCCTAATCTAGTTAGTGTTGCTCATGGTCTAACCCAAATACTTGGAAGGTTTTAAGGTTGTTAGCCCACTTATCTCCTTTGTTATTAGGCCATACTATTTGGCATAAAGCCCAAGTCTTTCCCTTACCTATTTAATTGGTTGTCCACTACTATTACCGTGTGAAAGATTATTGAGCAGCTGTGTATTCTTGAGAAAAATTGATTCTTCACTCTTCTTTGCTTTGTGTCTTGGCTTAGTGCCTTTCCTTGGGAAATCTTTTTCTCTTGTTCACTACTTAGCTTTTGTGGCTATTTTATCTTGGCTATAATCTTCTCACCCCCAGTCCTTTGTGGGCTATAACCCGTGAGCATCTGGGAAGTGTTTGGTTTGTGATTTTGGTTTGCTTTGTGATGTCGATTGGTTTGGAGACTGAGCCCGAATCTTGGTTAATTGGAGGCACAATATACAATATAGACTCCAAACGGCTTCTATGGTGTGGGACATTAATGTGACATTGGTTTAGTGAAAAAGGTCTGCAATTGTTTTATCTTCCTCCTTGTGAAGATACGTCACATGTTGTCGTAGTGCGAATACTATTTTTTGTGATTCTTTTGCATATGCATTTTTAATTGCTTTCTCCATTACATGAGATGTGTCAAAGCCCATAATGATTTCGAGAATTTCATTAGAGAGTGTTCCAATGATCCACACATGAAGGAGACGATTGGACTTTTGCTAGGCAATTAACTAATTTGTTAATTTTGGTATAAAATTTTCAATTTTTGTAGTCTTGTTTGAATTTGGTTTGATGTATTTAGTAAGATAGGGTCTTCATTAGTGAGATGATCAACCAGTTCTTGAATTAATTTGTAAATTCTGGTATGAAATTTTATGTTTCTACGGTGATATGATGTAATTGGTGGGGCAGGGTCTTCATTGGCGAGATGACCAACCGGTTCTTAACTTTCTGCAAGAGCTAAGTACTATTCACGCCGTAGAAGAGCAATTGTTATGTTAGTCTAAGTGTAATGAAGTTGAATATTTAGGTATAGCATAGTGGAAGAGTTGCAGTGTATCGAATATTTACAATGGCTCTGATACTAAGAGGGAAATATGAAAAAGAAAGCAAACAAATATTTTTAAAAAGCTGTAATTTTTTTTGTTTTATTGAGAGAGAGCACTGGGCAATACAAGAGACTCATATTTATATACAAAGAAAAGTCATAGAGATATACATAAAATATGTAAATCAATATACTCTTTATATCGAATATTGATTTGTTTTTAATATACCTAAACTTGAAACAACTTCTAAGCATTTCACTAGAATTGATTTTCTCTTATGTGAATCCAATAATCATGAGCTATATGGATAGAGTTTGACAATTGTTAGACTCTTATCTTGGTTTGATTTTGTTGAGATTTGAACTACTTTATCTTGGTTTGAATTTGTTGAGATTTGAATTGCTTTATCCTCCGAATCCACACTTGTATGGGCATCGTAGTGTAAGTTTGCAACCTTTATCATTAGATAATCTTGGTGCACTTTCTCACTCCATTGACTCGCACAACAGTAAATGTTGTCAAGATGTGGTGGGCTAATATCCTTCTTTAAATTGTACTGAGGTACGAGGCAGGGTTTGATTCAAAAATGATTGAGAAAAGCCTTTGACATTGGCTTAGAGACACAGTCTACAATTTTTCTGTCTTCCTCATTTGCGCTCTTGAGAATCTTGTTCATATGCATTTTCAAGTGCTTCCAATACTACATCGGTTGCGTCTAATCTAAAAATGAATTCGGTGATATTTCTTTAGAGAGTGTTATGATGATCCATCCTTGAAGGAGATGATTGAACTTTCGTCATACAATGAACTCATTTGATAATTTGGAATGCAATTTTCTATTTTTATGGTGTTGTTTGGATTTGATGTAATGTATTTAGTGAGTGACAATTAGTTTGTAGATTGAGAATAACTTTTATTATAACTTTAAATGGAGCCTTCGGATTAAGAAGGAAATAGTGAGCTTACTCAGTCTTGTCCTCCTTTTTTTTTTTTTTTTTTTTTGCGCAATTGATCATTCTCACTTTTCTTGATTTTACACTAATCATAGAGGTGATAAATTGGGGAAATATTTTTTGGTCTACGGTTTTTGGGTACATAAATTATTTTTTGAATCATTTGCATGATTGTATCATTGATTGAAACTTCCCTTTGGTACGAGAATAAGTAAGCACGGATGAAGCGCAGCGAGTGTAGTATAAGAGCAGGCAACAAATAAAAAAATATTTTTTTTACAAGAAAAACAATTTACAATAAAAAAAAATTAATGAGATGGGGACTGGAACGGGCTACAACTCGGTCCAATCCCCCTTAAATTCGTCCATGGCATGCAAAATGTCTACGAATCCTATGCTTTTCAAGTAAGCACCAATTTCTGGGATGTGTATCCTCCTTCATAGTCAAGAATAATTAATTATGGTGTGCGACTGGTAGCCCATTCCAATCCCTCCTAAATTCGTCGATGGCAAGCAAAATGTCTATGAATCATGTGCTTTTCAAGTAAGCACCAACTCCTGGGATGTGCATTCTCCTCCAGAGTCAAGAATAATTAATGATGGTGTGCGACTGGCCAGTGAGTTGTAGAATGGGTTAGGGTGATTTGGGTATGGTGTTAATGGATAGAATCTCACATCGAATAAAGATAAAAATATAGACTAATTTATAAAAAATTGGGCTACTCCTCTTAATAAAGACCTTTTAAGATGAAACCTTAAATCTTAATATGGTATCAGAACCCATCAAGCCCCAACAAGCAATTCGATCCAATTAAAACTCGAAAAAAATAAGCATACGGATTTCAAAATTAGTTTGCTCAAACGAGCCACCATTTTGTGGGGGCATTTTAAGGGATAGAATATCACATCTAATAAAGATGAAAATATAGGTCAATTTATAGAGGATTTGGCTACTTCTCTTAATAAGGTTGACCTTTTAAGATGGAATATCAAATCCTAACATATGGGTCCTTGACAAAGATGGTCTATTGGTAATTTTTGAAAAAGATTTGGGACTTCTATTGCAATTTTTCCTTTATTTTTTATTTAGTTGCTTTGTCTTTATATATATATATATAGTAAATGATTCGAGTATAAATATGTTATTAGAATGAAGAAATTGAATAGATGAAATGGAACGATATAAGGTTGAAGTATAGTGCTATATATGGTTTTATAACTTGGAAAAAGGTGAGTTAAATAAATTATCCAATACACAACATAATTGATCAACTAAAGATACATGTGCACATTGGTAACTTTCTTTATTCTAGCAGGATGTGATTACAAGAGAAGTTGGACATTACAAAAAGATAACAAAAGTTAGATATTTTCGACATCTGGTGCACAATGACAATACCATCATGGGTTCAAAACAAAAATACCATGAATTAGTTACATCACTGCATTCATTTTCAAAAAGGAAATGTCCTTCTGTAGCAGATTTTAGTTTTTACTCTTGGTTCCATCATTGCCTTTCTCAATTTTCTTCTTCGTTGGAGCGACGGCTTCAAGTGACTGAAGCAAGGATCTTTTTGCTGTTGGTGGTGCAGGAGTTTATTCATTAGCCGAACGTGAAGACAGATGACCCTTTTCCTCTATCATTGACTTCATTCTCTCCATCAATGACTGGTGATATAGGATCCAGCATAAATACAACATCGTATTTGTACTGCGTTGAATTTGGCTCTCTTTGTACAGCTTTTATATAAAAAATCTTGTCATCTTCTATTGATGTACGTATGAAGTCAATAATGTCTGTCTCAACAGCTGTTGAAGAAAAGTACTAGTAAGTATAAGAATGTAAATACTGCAAAATACAATATTATTTGTTTAATATATGTGCATACCGACAATGTGTGCTCCATTAAATTATGTGCAGTGCACAGCGAGAATTTTTCAACTGTCTCTCAAATAGTTGTTGCATTGATGGATCCAGTAGAGTCTCTTAACTCGAAGTACAACATTGCTCTGAAGAGAGATTAGTTTTTTTAATTAACTAATGCAAAGAAAGTAGGTAAATGGTGTAAGTGAAGGTGTATATGAAGTATAATAATTTGTGGAAAACACAATGTAAATGTTTTGTCCTTTTTTTTTCAATGTGGAAGAAAATAAATAGTAGTCTGTAGTTACCTTGGAATTGCTGATGCATTAGGACATTTACAGTAGCGGCATGGGTATACATATCTGAAATTAGCATACGATTCTTTGTTGCAATTGTTGCAACTTATGTACCAGAATGATAGAGGAATTTTTTTGATAGACGACTTTGCTTTAACCCAAAAGAATCGTTGCTATGTAAGAAAGTAGGTTTCTGTTAGTCTAAAGAAAAACATGTGCTCTTTGAAATTACAAAATTATGGGTAAGAAACGAAGGTTGTATGATAGTCGGGATTTGAAAGTTTTACCACACACTGCAACTGTTGAATGTTTTTCAATTCTGTGAATTTGTCTTCTCTTGGAAGGGAGAGCTTTGAAGGTGTTAACTTAAGGTAGGTTTTCTCAAGTATGATATGGTTTACTTTATCAACATTAGTCTGTATCCTGTTATCACAGAGTTTGATAAGATTATTATGAACTTATGTCACAGAATATGATAATAATTACGTAAAATACTAACCATGATTTGAAGTCATCAACAATTTGAAATGAAGCGTCAATGAAGAAAGAAGTATTAGCCTTTGTGGAAAGTGATAAACCTAAAAAAGAAAACATTGAGAACTAAAATGTACATAGACTATAAACACAATGAAGCCTGTGTATATGAAAATATTTTGAACACAGGTTTTGTTAGTAAAAAATGAAATGGAATGAAGTGGAGTTCTCTGGAACATAGAGAAGAATTCTTTCCATTGAAAGAAGAGACTTTGAGATGCTTAGCTATAACAACAGGCTGTTTTATCAGATTTTCCGAAATGTAGTTGCATTCATTGTCAACAAAGTTTTCCCACATTGTGAGAAGAACTATTTGAAATCTACAAAATATGATCTATATTACACTTCAAGCGGAAATAAATAACAAAGTATAAAATAAAAAAAGGAAGAAGCAAGTATAAAAGAAGGATAGAAAAAGTAAAGCCGTACTTTTTGTCAATAAGAACTAAGTCTTGAACAAGACTTTGAGCTCCGAAGCGTGTTTGAATAAGCCTCTTAGGTCGCATATCAATTACAATTCCAATGATACCTATAAAGTTATTAGTAAATTTCACAAGTGCTATGAACTGCTAGAATATAAAAAACAGTTGGCGTAATGAATTTGGAGGAAAAAGATTAAGGAGGATGAATTACGTATATCTGTATTGGAATCCATGTATTTTTCAAGTTCTTGGAAGTCGGTGAAATTGTATGTAGACATTAGAAGTGCCTCATGATCTTCTTTGATTTCTTGTACTTTAGTTTTTCCTGAAATGGTCCAATCCATTTTCATTTAACCTAGAAGAGTATTCAGATTTTGCAAATTTCACCAGTGCATTTGATACTAAGTAAGTCTTGCCCAATATCAGTTCGTCTTTGTAAGCACTTATATGGTGATCATATAAGGTTGCCTGAACCGTTGTTCCCTATGTTAGAAGGTAAAAAATGAAATTAGAATGTTATGTACTATTTGGTCTGGTAAGTATAGAAGTAATTGTTTAACTGTAGGGAAATTTTTTTAAGCAAAAAATACTTTTGGATATCTCTCATGCATATATATATGTTCTTATTCATACATCATTAAAAAAGCGAAAAGTATAAGGGAATCTATGTATTGAACTGAAGCACTCACTTCTAGGTCCATAAGCACGATTTTTTGGTATTTTCTAGAGCCTTTTCGAAAAGTTTTTGGTGCACCTTTTTCTGCAACTACTACTTTTGCAGTCCATCCGGAGTCTCCAGCAGAAATGTTTCGAATAAGTTGAAAGTTGTTGTCCATATTTCTGTTTGAACAATGTAAACTGAAAAATTAGCAAACAAATGGATGAAAAAGAGAAAAAGATAAGACTGAGAAATTGAAATATAAAAGTGAAATGTTAGAATTACATCAATAAAGAAGAAAAGAAATTACATGTAAAAGCAGATTGTAGGAGTGTTTTTTCTTTGTTTTGGTTAAGATTTTTTTGAGAGGAGTAGAAGTTTATAAAGTTTGTAGATGTAGAAGTGGAAGAGATGGTATATTTGAGTACATGTTACGTGGATGTTTGGAAGAGTATCAAAGAGTACAGATTTGAAACTATTAATTTTATTCATTGAAATCGAGAAAATAGAATGGGACTTCTGTGAATCTGCAGAGGAAGAGTAAAAGGAGTAAAATGTCAGGAGTTGGTGGGAACATGTACATTTGATATACAGATTTGAAACTATTAATTTTATTCACTGAAATTGAGAAAATAGTATGGGACTTCTGTGAATCTGCAAAGGATGGGTAAAATGTCAGGAGTTGGTGGGAACATGTACATTTGACATACCTTTTGAAAGATGAATGACAGATTTGTAATAATGAATGATAGGATGCATTGTTGAAACTGAAAATATATGTTACTTTATAATATAAATCTACTATGTAAATGATGGAATCATACAAAAATGTATGCTAATGAAAGATTGATTTAGTTTTTCTTCTATCTTGTTGACTAGAATTTTGAAAAGAATATCAAACTTTGTACTGATAGGTATGGAGGACAATACTTAAGAATTTGGAAAGAGAAAGTGTGGGATGAAAAGTGTTGTTTCTCCAGCATGGGTTAATGGTATTAGTAAATGACTTAGTTATTAATGAGGAAAATAACATGATTGAAATCGATGAGAGACACAATTAGTCATTCAAAGCTCACTCGTAAGTTAGCTAACTATACTGATACCTTGCCGTCAAGGTTGTGAAGCTCCAATAGACGCTCATTGGCCTAACTCTTCAGCACATCAAGAATTATTCTCCTGCAAACACAGTATAAGTAACGAATATAAATGTATGATAATAGAGCTTTGTCGTCATTAATCTAATAGATATATTAGTTAAAGTGTTACCTCTTAGTGTTCCATTGTATTGGAGCATAAAATTGAGGCCTCTTCCAAAGTAACCATCACTAGTTTAGAATTAATTCTTTTGAAAGCATCGCATAGTTTAAAAGAAGAGCTAAATATCTGGACAGAAAAATTGGCATTGGTTTGTGCATTATAGTATGTATGTTGTACCTATAAATGAAGGAAAATTTTTATGAGAAGATATTTGATCACTCTTACTCTATAAATGAAGGAAAACTTTTATGTTGTACGTATAAACGAAGGAAAACTTTTGAGCTATAGATTGGTACAATTTTGAAAGCCAAATGTAGATGTAGAAACATCAAAAGGAGCATCAAAAATAAAAACCACGACAAAGTATTTCTCAAAAAAAAATAATAATAATAATAATAATAAAGAAAGAAAGAACTTGGTCAGATTGTTGTGAAAAATTCAAGAGTAGAAATATGTAAGAAAATATTTTTTTAGCAAGTATCGAATATGCTCTTAGACTTATGTTCATAATTCCTTTTCCATAGTTGAATAATTCCAGTACAGACTATCAATTTCTAAATGATGGAATGTTTGAAATTGGGTCCATAAAATGGGATTGGTGAAGCATAGAATTACTCTTGTGGCAAGACATAGTAAATGACAAAATGTTAGTGCCAATGAATTATTTCTCTAGATAACAACTAATATCACAGGAGTCACGAAAAGTGCATGTTTGGGATGAATAGTGAAAAGAATTTGTTAGACAGAGAGCTAAATAATTAGTTCTCAAGCACTGTGAATTTATCCTGAGGTCTCAGATTATTTCAATATTCTCCTTCAATATATCCAATTAGATAATATAGGCAAATATTTCATTCATTACAGGCCACGGGAAAAATCAACTACTATTGGCTTCTCAAGAGTCTTCCAGAAAATGAAATTAAACAAACCCAGTATTTGAGTTATCATCAGATTTACCATGAAGCATGCTAAAAAGACAAACATGAACATGAGACATTCCATTTTCACATCTGAGAAAAAAGAGACGATTCTCCTTTGAAATGACAGTATCTGGACTTTTGCAACCATTGCATATGACATAATCATCTGGAGACATTATTTGCAAACAATCAAGAATTCCTCAGAAACAAAAGACAAGTGATGCAACAACTTCCATCAATTTAAATCTTCTCAAATGGTCAAGATATCCTACTATATCCACAAAGAAATATCTCACCTGCATTTTATTCCCAACATTCGCAGGACACAGTGGTGGGCATATTCACTACACACATCTGCAGGACGCGTTGGTGGGCAGGCAACAATCTGCACTCATTATATGCAATTAACGATTGAATATTAAACACCAATTTCATCTTCTTCCCCTTCCTAGATTCAGAGAGATCAATTCATATGAACAATTTGGAAAAAAACAATATTAATTTCTTGAAACATAAGAATAAATTGGGAAAATTCTTGAAGGAATTCTTGATCAGTGAACAGTAGTCACAATTTAAAGGAGAACGGAATCGAGAAAAATAATTACATACTTACATTTTGAGGATGTTGTGGTGCTTTCTTAGAATTAGTACTTGAGCTAACTTTATTATTCAAGGCCATCTATAATATGTAATACTAAAGACCACAGTACTTTGAGAATTCGAATGAACATTTCATATGTCTTCAGCCAGCAATTATATCGTCTTAAGAACAAAATGAAATTGCATACAAAAATAGATCTCTCACTTTGTATGAAAGACCTTCAAAAGATGCGCGTGGAAGTGGTAAGGGAGGATACGATGAAGGAATCTGTGAGGGATATTCGAGGGGGAAAAAGTACTAAAATTGTTGCAAAGTAAAATACTTGAAATAAATATCAAGAAATCTACCGAGGAGCAAAGTTCTATGAGAAATGTAATTGTCTGAGCTAGATCTAGGTAAAAAAAATGAAATTATGAGAACATACTGGGGAAAATGTATCTACGAAGAATGTAAGATATAGGACAAACGTAAGGTATTGACCCAAATAAAGAGAAACAAATAAAAAAGAAGCTGAAAATACGGAAAAAAAAAACTTGCTAATCATATCAGGGAGAAAGCTAGAATGAAGTCCAAGACAAAAGTACAGATGAAACTTGTTGAATAGTGAGTACATAATTTAATAAACTCGGCTTCATATACAAGAATGCAAGGATTGAAGATATAAGTAGATATTTTGGAAATTATCACGGCAATGTTTCAGAACATTTAATACAAGTTACAATTTGATCTAGTAGCTTATCTTTTCATTGGTCTTCGGTAAAGGACTATTTAGAAAGATGACACAACTGTATTAAGAATGTACCAAAGCCAAAATTTCTTTGTAAACTACATTTTGCGTGCATCTATTATGTATTTTTCTCCTTTTGAGTTGGTTTTATTAAAACTTTAATTGATTTACTTGTCTTTGCTCTAGACAATGCAACACATAATTGTCCATGAGAAAATAAGTTTGACTTTGAACTTTATTTATTGTCATTGCAAAACATGGACGAATAAGAAATTGAGTTCTTTTAAATGGAAATGAATTTTTATCACTTTGAAGTGGAATAAATGGAATTCTAGGTAGGAGCACTCTTTTACCACGGTATTCTCCAATAGCTACTTCATCATCAATCACATTACGTTCAAATCTACGACAAATTAGTCTTGTACCATTACATTAACCTTCTGACGGATTAATATTTCTAAGTAACATTACTGGACAATTTTGTTTTAATAAAAGTTCATGTGGTGGAATACCATTTGTAGCTAACGTATTTAGGAAATCTTCATGAATACTCCGTTCAGTTTCCTCCAATGTTTCATCAAAACTATAATAGGTAAAAGTTTCTCCTGGAATGTCCTTTAGCAAAATATTATTTATTTGATCAACATGTTCATTTTTTGGAGTTAAAAGTACTTTGTTAATCATAGAACCTAAACTGTCAATATAATTATTTAAATTTGGAAAGACATCATGAATTAAATTGTTCAAAGACACAAACTCACTTTCGAAGCAAATAGTTATTTCAGGTGGAAGTTTAATCATTTTACATGTGTGTAGTTCTTCAACTCCATTACCAATATTAAGTAAAAATGTAGAGAATATTGTATCTGACTGAGCTCTCATATTTTGAACTAATTTAAATTGCATAAAATGTAACCATAAGTATGAATATACTAAACATGCCTGCATGATGTGTGTTTTGTTTCCTTTTTGAATAACAGGTAAAATTTGTCGAAAATCTCCTCCCAAAATGAAAATTTTTCCACTGAACGGTAAATCACATTCATTAACATCTCTTAGCATTTTATTTACAGCTTCAATAGTATAACGATGTAACTTTGGCGCTTCATCCCAAATGATCAATTTTGCCATTTTCAATAAACTTGATAATGCACATTGTTTACTAACTGAACAAATCATATTACTGGATATTTCAAGAGGGATTTTAAACCTGGAATTTGCAGTTCGACCTCCGGATAATAAAGAAGCAGCAACTCCAGAAGAAGCAGTAGCTAAGGCTATACAATTTTTTGACCTTACAGCTGAAAGCAATGCTTTGTATAAATATGTTTTTCCTGTTCCGCCTGGGCCATCAATAAAAAACATACCACTGCCATCAGAAAAAACTTCTTTAAGTATGTTATCATAAGCAACTTGTTGTTCTTCATTCAAATTTTTTGCGCATAAAATATCAGACTCATTAACATTTTTCATTTCTTCAGCAATTATGTTAGCTAACCTTTCTTCTTCTTTCATATTAACCTCAAAAGGTACAAGACAATATTCATTTATATTTTTACCAACTGGTTCTAACAAAGAATTAATATGTTGTAAAGCTTTAATTTCTGCATCTGAGTAAGACATACCAAAATTTATATAGTCCTCAAAGATAAAGTTACGAAATTTGTTCCATAATGCTTTTGGATCATTAGGTCCACACAAAGTTAATATAGTAGCAAATAAACGGCGTAAAGAACTTGGTATTTGATAAACAACGGCTTCTTCCAAACAAAGCTCACAATAGTTATCATCACGTAACAAACCATGTAAAAGAACTGTCTCACGAAATGACGATACAGAAACACCATTTATCATCCTCAAATTTTCAAACGATGTTGGTCCTCTAATATGATTGAGTAGAACTCGTAAATAATATCTTTCGTCTTTAGCTATATTCACCGAAACGATTCTCCCAAGGACATCTCTTTTCTTGCTTTGAGTCCATACTCGACTCTGTGCATCCCATACAAAAAAAGTGAGGAAATTTTCTATATAATAATGTCTTCGCTAATTCATCTATAATATTCATCTGAAAGAATTCAGTTAGCATCGTTCGCATATTGTGATCTCTATTAATAACCGTCGATAAACAATCAAAATTTCTGTAAGTAACGGATTGATTATTCTCTAAATGTAACTGCAATGAAATCACTAGTGGAGACATTTCAGATAAGATAAATCCATATATTCTCTACATTGCTTCAGGTGGTGAAATCCATCTGGCAGACTGATATTTTTCGATTAAATCAACATGTACAATTTCATTATTATTTATAGAAAAACTTACTTTGTCATGTCCTTTGTATACATATTTATACAGATACTTAACTGATTTTACAGTTGAACAAACTTCTACATTGATATGACAATCATATTTAGCAGATAGATAAGGATTATAAGGTACAACACATCTATTGTCTAATAAATGTCCTCTAACAATAACTGATTGATTATCTTTACGTCGTTTATAAATTGGGTAACTATTGTTGCCAAGAGAAGTTCTAAGGTTATATTCTTTTGGATAGTCATATTTACATTTACCACTTTTTGTCATACAAACATTATTAGGATTCAATGCAGCACAAGGACCATGCATCATATGCTTCACTATATCAGAATGTAAATGAGGGTGTTTGTTTTTATCTGGAATTTCACATGAAACAATTGAATCAATTAAATCAACACCAATAATTCTATAACGTTTTTGAAAAATTAGTAAAAAAAATGAGCATGTGGAATTTATATATATATATATATATATGCAACAATTGGTCCAAAAATGTGACGTTTTATCATATCAACTTTTAATTCTTCTAATTTAGCCCTAAATATATGCGTAGTTATGTCTGGTCTATTATGAGTAATATCATTGTTCTTTAATTCTTCTTATATTTCTAACCAATTAGGATTGTATGTTATCGTCAAAAAAATATATGGTATACCAAATCTTTGCACTAATGTCATTGCATCCATATATCTTTTTGTCATATCTCTAGGACCACCAACAAAGGATGATGGCAGAATGATCTTTCAACCAACTTTATAACCTCTATTTCCACCATTCTCTATGCTATCAACAATTCTTTGATGAAGTTCAACACGTATTTCTTTTTGATTATTTCGAAAATAATCTAGCCTACTGGTTTCAATTTTGACGTACATATCGACTACATATTGTTGTAGAAGTCTGCTTGCATGAAGTAAAATAAAATTAGATAATTTCTTACCTGAAGTTTATAATAGTAGTACTCACGACACGAAACCTGTGATCTTTTTCTCATTGTCAAAGTTGGAAATAAGTAAAATGAATAATTAAGTTAAGTCAAACATCAATAAATAATAAGAACTAATACAATTAAACATACAATATATTTTTCCATTGTTAACCTGCATTTTCTCTGTCAATTAATTCATCCGCTGAATGTATGGTATTGAAATCTATGGAGTTGTCCACAATGTGGCATTGATGAACCTTTTCTTTATAGATCTTTTTAATACCTTCATGCCATACAGGTTCATCGTAAGGAAATAGCAAAGGGTACTAAAGTGGATCGTAACAATCGAGATAATAATGTATTCTATGTGAAACACTAGAATGACAACAAATTCATATATCACGAAGTCTAATGTCTGCAGAAGGATCGTCATCTATCCAAATTGCAGCTACTTGTGATGCAGAAGGTGTATTGTATACTCTTTGATCAAGATCAGGGTCGCATCTAATGTGTATTCTGTATGTTTTTAAGTCATCAATATTACTGAGTGAACGTAAAAAATTTGAGTATGGATTGATCCTTAAGATATGTATCAATTTTCGTAACATTGACTCAGAAAATTTGTTTGGCTTTTGTACTCTATGTTGTATCTCATTTTCAGTATCGTAAAAGTACAATTGCAAATATGATGGACAACCATCATTTGGTAAAAGTTCATTTATGTAATGATAAACCTGTCCTTGAACTCGGAATGTATAAATACCTTTGTAATTTTTGTGCAACTCTTTATCACATTTGACACCAAATGAAGTAAAAGCAAAATGGTTATTATAACTGCGTCCATTATTTTTAAGAAGTAAAACATCAAGTTCATTTGAATAAACAAGTTGTATAACTCATCGGGTACACTATTATTTTGTAATCGAACTTTTCCATCACAACAGCAAAAACATTTACTTTCGCTCTCAAATTTTTGTGTAGAACAATAAGCACGAATTGTTGGCAATTTTAGTATATGAGCCTCTGTAGGAACATTACCTAAATTAAATTCGCCAAAGCATTCATCAAATTGTAACATACCAACTTGGTTATGAAATAGACATGGATCCCTTTCGTGCAAACGTTGATCATCTACCAATTGTTTCAAACTACCAGTTCCAACATTTAGTGACGGTTGACGAGGTGATATTCCGACTACAATACAAACGATGACCTTTAAGTTCATAGAATATATTACAATAGAAAATGGAAATAAGAATGTAGATCTATGATGGAGAATGATTGATAAACAATATTTATAAGCTAATTGGCAACAAAAATCTGCTTACCAATTTGTTCCAAACTACCACTGCTATCACCCAACGTTACCCCTGCTTCATCAAAAAATCCAGGTCTAGTCTGGCGAGATGTGCTTGTACATTGTAGTTTCTTACGTTCAGCATATAACTCTCTACGCCTTTTATTTCATATTTATATTCGTGTTTTGAAAGTATCATCTCCAGTCATCTATCGTAGTAAAGTGTAAATTACACAAGAAACAAAATGAAGCCTATAAATGTTTCATATTCGTATTGTTTTCAACAAACAAGATGTCTAAAAAAATAAAATGGAAACACCAAAATTTTGAATCCAACGAGAGTGCGACAAAAGAAAGCAGAAAATCACTTGAAAGCACTCTACAAAGATTTGAAAAACCTACCAAATAATATAATGATAAAAATGGAAATAGATAAGAACAAAAGAGCAAAAAATAATAATAATTGATATATGGGCAAATTTTGAGAAAATGAGTGCACATTAATGTGCAAGTAAAAAAAGAAAAAAAAAATTAACATGTCAAAATCCAAGAATGGGAAATTTAGATTAGAGCACTAAAAAAGAGTAAATAAAAATGTAGAGTCAACATGAAGAAATTAGCCCATGACACGTAAGTAGTATAGTTAAATCTTACGACCAACTTGATATTAATTGTCATATAGGTATCGAAGAAGCTTTGTTGGGTAAAGTTGTAAATTGGTATAAAGCTAACTTACATTTCGATTTGAAATTTGAATCGTTGGAACGTGTTGAACAGTTGTAGCGCCCCGAAGTCCGTTAACCCGGATTGCCACGTCATCGTCTTTTGCCCTAATTTAATAATCAAAATTCGTGAAAATAACCTAATTTTTGAAATCACATTTGTAATTGAAAACTTCGTCGGCAAGAAAACTCATAGGATAATTGTTTTAAAATTTAAATATCATGTTTTTGGAATAGCGGAAACGACAATACGTTAACAATGTTCAAATACATAAATTTCAAAACTTAATAATTTCGATAATCAAACTTTTGTGCCACCACTGCTCATCAATCACGATCGTCTCCGAAGTCTGCAAATATTGTTAAAATAACAGAGTGAGTATTTCGAAGAAATACTCAGTAGACTCATCGCCAATAATTAATTTACAGAATAATTGAATACACACTTATGCAATATACAACGTGATATCATCTTCTTTGACTTATTTTCTTGAAAATCATAGTCTCTTTAAAATCATAAGGTGTGGGTAGTCTTTATTTCTCGTGCGTATAAAGCACATAAGTTATACATAACATTCTCATCTTATCTCATAAGAGATTCTCGTCTTTCTCATGCAATTAAGCATATAAGTTATGGCAAGCATAACATCATATATCTCATATGACATATTCTCATCTCATGCATTAAAGCATATAAATCACGTAAATTCACATAAAGTATGCAATTATAATTTAAACTAATTAATGGTGGCGAGTCTACCTCAATATCTTGAGTTTCATGAAAATGGAGCGAGAAGTAACTTCAATCTCCTAATTGTCCGTACGTTTCGTGCATCCAAAATAAAAAATAAGTTTGAATTAGTATTTCGAAACTTTAAAGTTTTAAAGTGTTAAAATAAAGTTTAAGGGCTTAATTGAAAATTATTGAAATTGTAATAAATGGCTTAAAATGATAAAATAAAGTTTAGGAGCTAAATTGAAAATTTATTAAATCTGGAAATAAAAGTTTAAGGGCTGAAATAGTAATTTTTGAAACTTAGGGACTAAACTGTAAATATAATAAAGCTGAAAATAAAAGCTGAAAGCTGAAATAATAACTTTTATAAGTTTAGGGACTAAACTGTAAATATAATAAAGCTGAAAATAAAAGCTAAAAACTGAAATGATAAGTTTTAGAAGTTTAAGGACTAAAATGTAAATATAATAAATCTGAAAATGGAACTAAAGGGCTGAAATAATATTTTCTAAACTTGAGGACTAAATTGAAATTATTTAAAACTGAAAATAAGAATTTTAGGACTAAAACAGTGACTTTTAAAGATTTTGGGACTAAAATGAAAATTTTATAAAACTGTAATTTAAATAAATAAAACTTAAGAACTGAAAATGATATTTCCTAAACGAAAGGATTAAATAAATAACTTTTAAAACTAAGGGGGCTAAAGGGTTAAATTTCTAAAATCAAAATAAATAAACTAAACCATAACAAAATAAAAAAATATCATCTCATTCTCTCCCTTTCACTCGACAGAGAGAGTAAGAGGCGACGGGGAGGGCTTCCTCCAAATCCACCATCGTCGCCGGCAGTGGCGACACCACCACTAAAGGTGGTGTCGGCGATAGGTAAATGGGGTGGGTTTTTGATTGTTTTCTTGGTTTGGGGTTTCTTTGGTGGTCTCGGCCTTGGTGGCTTCGAGCGGTTTGGGGGTTTTGGGCGACGGGTTGGTGGCGGTTTGAGGTGGGTTTGGTGGAAATGGTGGCTTGGTCGTGAGTTGGAGGTCACGGTTTTTGGGGTGGAAGTTCTGGTGGTTTGGTGTTCTTGATTGGTGATGTTTTGGATTTCGGTTTCGTGGCCGTGGGGTGGTGGAGCTACAGTTTGTGGTGGCGTTTCGGGTTTGGGGATTTGGTGGCTTGAGGTGGCTGGAACTTGGATGATGGTTATCTTGGTGGTTCGTTTTGGGCGGTGGTGACTCGGTTGTTGGAGTGAATGGTGAGGAGTCTCATTTTTTTTTGTTGGTGGAGGTGGCTGTACATGAGTGGTGATTGCTTGCAGCTCGTGGGTTGATAGTTTCTGGGTTTTGATTTGGCTTGGCAGTGGAGCTTGCAGTATGGTGTAGTGGCTGCATTGTGTGTTTTTTTGTGTGTTCACTGTTGATGCTAGAAATTGATCTTCTAGCATCAATGGGGAAATTACAGTGAGAGAATTGAGGGAGAGAAAGTTTCTTACCAAATGGATGTTGTGTGAGTGTGAGGAGAGTGGGAGTCCTAGTGGGGTATGAATAGTGACAATTATGGCACAAAACCCTAGGCGGGTAATTGGGCCAAATAGATGGGCGTTAGGGTTTTTCTAATTGGACCTAATAAATTTGGGCTAAAAGAATTAAAATTTAAATTTAGGCTTATGTAATTGGACTATAAATATTGGACTTTAATAATTGGGCTTGAAATTATATAAAAAAATGGATTTAAATAAAATAAATCGAAATTGATAATAAAATTATTATTCGGGATTGGATTCGATCGAATAGATTTGAATTCGTTTTTATAACGGCTAGACGAACGCGATTTCTCTTTAAAATTAGTGTTAACGTTTAGCGACACGTTTTTCGAGAAAACTAATTTTATATTATTTAAAAGTTCTCGGTCGCTACAACAGTTCTGTTAGAGTTTAAAGATTGTACACAAAGCCTCAGATCACCTTGTTCCTATAAGAAAAATATGATAAAGACTAATTTAGAATTACGACATGTAAATTTCGAAATTCGTCAACAAGTATAAAAAATAACACACTACTTACCAGCTGCTAAATGATTTTAGCAAGCTTTTCAACTCCAACAGTTTCCTTAAATATAAAAACAAATAGTCAATGTGTTGCTTCTCTTTCTACTAAACATAGAGAAAAAAGTCATCCAATATTCTCGAAGACATAGACATAAATTAATGGAACTTTAGGCATGACATAGATTAATCGAGTTCCTACACAAACATTTTCTTACTCCATTACTAAAAAACCTCGTCCTCATATTTCACTCTATATTCTACAGCATAAAATTTGATGGAACAAAATTAAATGTAATAACTATGATAGTATGAGCTGGACATTAATGCATTCCACCATACCTGTCATTCAAAAATAAGGCATGCAGTTCTAAATGGAACTCAAATAATAAGTCAGGCAAATTAAGCAGGAGACTAATTCATCCACATTTATTTGTAATATTCAGTCACTTCCACCAATGTGTACCAAAACATGCCTTAAAGGTCGTATAGAATTAAATTTAACAAATATTAGTAAAAGAAACAAATCAATGTTTTCCGACATACCTGACATCACAAAACAAAATACAAATCAAAAATAGGCGTGGCGGTTCAAAATCTTTTCTTACTCAGAAACCTTTTCTTCGTCTCTCGAAAGAAATTAATTCTTGAATGTGAGACAAAAAAATCAAAATCATATTTTTATACAACGAAATAAGTAAAAATCGAGAGCATATAACTCATTAATCTACAAATGCATAATTTATTCCAAAGAAGACAGCTCAAAAAAGGTAGAAGCAGAAACTCAAAGAAGACAGCATATGGTACTGGCATACTTACTTTAGATTTCAACTACGATCTCTAATGGTTTAAGGAAGAGAAGTGGAAATGGTCTAGGGTTTCCTTAAAATAAAAGATAGCTCAATTTTCATTTAGCCTTGCACATTTAAAATAGAAGAGACGTGTCAACATAAAACAATTTAAAAAGTAAAAAAATGGTTAATTTCACAAACGGTCACTGAATTTACATCAAAATTACAAAACGGTCACTAAATTTTAAAACTTGCACAAATAGTCACTCAATTTACATGCGCTTTCATAAACGGTCACTGAAATTTAAATTTCTTTTACAAACAGTCACTAAAGAACCGTTATAATTTTAATTCAAACTTAAACAACTAAAACACATGACCATATAGCCTTGAGGACCTCAAGTGCAAACATCATAAAAAATCCTCCCCAAAACCATTTTCAGCTACCACTTTAAGACGAAGTTCCACTACTTTTCGACCACCAAAACCAACCGACCAACATACTACCTTGAAGCCATCACTGCTGTCTACGCAACCCACCCAAGAATTGCTCCTAACTCCGATGGATTTGGCCGGAATTTCGTCCCAAAGTGGGCCGTTAGCACAGCACAAAATTACCAACCGCCACTTTGGGACGAAATTCCACCACTTTCTGGCTACCAAAACCACCAGACCAACACAACACCTTGAAGCCCTCGCCGCCCTCTACGCAGTCCACCCAAGAATGGCCACTAACTCCAATGGATTTGACCGAAATTTTGTCCCAAAGTGGGCCACTCGTACAACACAAAACTGCCAGATGCCACTTTGGGACAAAATTCCACCACTTTCCGTCTACCAAAACCACCGGAACACGACACTACCTTGAAGCCCTTGATGCTCTCTACGTAACCCACCGAAGAATGGCTACTAACTTTGACTAATTTGGCTGAAATTTCATCCCAAAGCGGCGGTTGGCAGTTTTGTGATGTGTGAGTGGTCCACTTTAGGGCGAAATTTCGGCCAAATCCGCAAGAGTTAGGGGCGATTCTTGGATGGGTTGCCTAGAGGACAGCGAGTACTTCAAGGTGGTGTGTTGTTCCAGTGGTTTTGGTGGTCAGAAAGTGGTTTTGTTTCCTAAGTGGTGGTTAGCAGTTTTGTGCACTTTGGGACGAAATTTCGGCCAAATTCGCCGGAGTTATTGGCCAATCTTAGGTGGGTTGTGTAGAGGGCAGCGAGGGCTTCAAAGTGGTGTGTTGGTCCGGTAGTTTTGGTGGCCAGAAAGTGGTGGAATTTCGTCCTAAAGTGGCGGCTAGCAGTTTTGTGCTATGCAAGCGGCCCACTTTGGGACAAAATTTCGACCAAATTCGTCGGAGTTGGTAGCCATTCTTGGGTGGGTTGCTTAGAGGGTAGCGAAGGCTTCAATAGTGTTTTGGTCCGGTGGTATTGGTGGCCAAAATGTGGTGAAATTTCGACCCAAAGTGGCGGCTGACAGTTTTGTGCTGTGCAAGCGGCCCACTTTGAGATAAAATTCCAACCAAATCCGCCGGATTTAGGGATGATTCTTAGGTGGGTTGCATAGAGGGGCAGCGAGAGCTTCAAGGTAGTGTGTTGGTCCGATGGTTTTGGTGGCCGAAAAGTGGTTGAACTTCGTCCCATAGCGGTGGCTGAAAATGGTTTTGGGGAGGATTTTTGATGATGTTTGCATTTGAGATTCTCAAGGTTATATGTTCACGTGTTTTAGTCCTTTAAATTTGAATTAAAATTATAACGGTCCTTCAGTGATCGTTTGTGAAAGTGCATGTAAATTGAGTGATCGTTTGTACAAGTTTTAAACTTTAATGACCATTTTATAATTTTGATGTAAATTCAGTGACCTTTTGTGAAGTTAACCAAATATATATATATATATATATATATATATATATATATAAAGTGGCTATTTAACGGAATTTGTTGGTTTAACGGAAAAACTAACGGAATTTCTTAATTTATTTAACGGAATTTGTTGGTTTAACGGAAAAACTAATGAAATTTTTTGTTTTAACTGAAATTTTTTTTTCATCACCTCTTACTTTCAAAATTATAATTAAATAATAATAAAAATAAATTAACTTTTGATAATTCCTTCAAACTAAAATATTTTGGAACTAACTTATCCGAATCGACTTTTTCTCGAATCTGATTTATGTATCTAATTACGATTTATCCAACGAGACCAATATTCATATATTTACGATAACTCCATCAATATCTAAATATTTGACACAAATAAAATATAATTTGATAAATGTATCATTTAGTCCCTAACTTTCAAAATATTAAAATATAGTATATAAAAATTGAATTATATTTTATGAAAATTTTCGGGTATTACATTCTCACCCCTTAAAATATTTTCGTCCTCGAAAATTTACCCGTCACTTACCAATACTAAGTCTAACACATGATATACATATATTATCGTAATACATATCATACTTTGGCGATAAAATGAATTGCATTATTACTTAAAAAAGAGTAAAGACTTAAGTCATGCAAAAAGTTTAAGCCTCCGTTTGTTTCTCATTAAAAACCCATAAAAATGAAAAATATGACCGTTATCCATCACATCAATCTATCAATTTTGAATTTCTATCTCTTATGTGGGGTCCAATAACAACTATATTTTTCATTCTCATTTTACATTAATGAGAATTAAACGGAGCTTAAGTAAACTCATCTTCTAACCCCTTAACATACTTTGAGTTTTCTATTTGTGATTTTGGGTTGGAGATGACAGAGAGAATCACTTTATTTAATTATTTATCAATTACATAAACATTACATCATTAATTATTTAATTAATCAAAAAAATTACATCTTTATTAATAACAAATTAATTCTTAAACAAAACTACTAAATATAAACTAAGCAAACGTGCATTGCACGTTGCTTGCACCTAGTGTATATATATATATATATATAGGATTAATCTATGTGTACATAATTTGTTACATAATCATTTACCTAGAGGCCAAGTGGCGGCCCCCTATCCCACCAGCCGCCCCTCCAATAGGGGGCCGCCACTTGGCCTCTAGGTAAAACTTTCTGTAAATGATTATGTACGTATAGCATGATCCATATATATATATATCCAATCAATTGTTGTCACTCCCACGGCCACCTCATCACCCAATCTTCTGTCCAAGCAGCGTTGACTGTTTGTCTGTTAGTCTTCCTTGACTTTGAAGTCTCTTCGTTTTTCTTAGCTCCCAAGCTGTTCTTTTCTCTCCTGTCTCTGTTAGCCTTCCTTAAATTTCGACGAAATTTAAGAAAATATCCTCATCAGTATCATGGGCTCGATCAATTTTGTCATTATCTTCGCTCAATTCTTCAATGTCCTTGCTTGGCAAGTTGCACTACTTCCATCATTTTCTCCTCAAATTTTGTTCTTGATCATAATAATAGGTTTTTAACATTATGTTTTTGACCCTTTTTGTTTAATTTTCCAGGCCATCAATTCCTCTGATGTATCCCTTGTAAGTACCCCATTGGAATTCTACATTTATTGGGTGCTATTAATTTTTGACTGTTGGAATTGAAATATGTTTAAACAGGTATGCTTCGATTCGAGCAATAAAATGTGATCAAGAATCATTCTATCAGCAATGCCTCAAATATTGGGTATTGTTTTCCATGGCCACAATCTTGGAATGTACACTTTCAAAGCTTCTTGTATGGTAAAATTCTTCTTTTTGTGCCAAGTATTTCATTTTTATTTGATTATTTTTCATTAAAAATATGAGAAGATTTTTGAGATGCGTTTATTTAATGAAGAACTTGCAAGATTTAGAAAAAGCTAAAAAGGAATTAATATAAAAAATAATTGCAGAAATGTTGAGCTGATAATTTCTACCTTCAACTAAATTAAATACTGTCCTTGACTAATGCTATTAGAGGACTTATATTGTTGTGTCTGCACACCCGAATTTCGGCAGAGATTTTTACTTTTCTTTTTAAGGGGAGGGTAGGTTTTGATTGTTTATAATCACAATGTCTTTCTTTACATCTAACTTGATCTAAGTATTTTTTACATGAATTTTGAATTAACTATATTTACACTCATCCAAGTGTGCAAAATAACTAGTGTTGAGAAATCTTTGCTTTTCTCTCTTAGAAAATTTGACTGCCATAGTTTTCTGTTCGTGTAGTATCTGGCTTCTTAACAGCAAAGTGGAATCAAGAGGTAATAGTGCCTTTAACATGGGACATTCATGTGATTGTTCTTGAATACATTGAAATTTCTCAATTAAGCTTACTCCAGTTTATTTTAAATAAGACCAGTTTGTTGTTGTGTGTTCTATGTTAAGATTTTGGGTTATATCTTAAAAGGTCAATCTTATTAAGAGGAGTAGCTCAAACACTTATAAATTGGTCTATGTTTTCATCTTTATTTAATGTGGAATTTTATCCCTTAACATTCTCTAATTGAGATTTTGAATAAAAAAAAAATTGTCTAATGTTTCTCTTTCTGTCACTTGCACAAATATGGACACGATAGGATGGCATGGAATATTTAAGTTCCATGATCTTTGTATATTATAGAAGTGTTTTCTGATGTTCGTGAATCTTGAACTTCGTTAGTTCTACTAAACTTCAGGTGGTTCATAAGTGGAATTAAAATTTTTGTAACACAAATAAAATTTAAAAACTCGAAAGTTTGGAAGAAATTAGTGTGATTGCCTTGAAATTGATTGGTTGAAAAAGTATACAAAAGACTTTATTTATGAAGGGAAAACTATGTCCTAATCCTAATAGCTTATGAAAGATAAGTAATTAAAACCTAAAAGAATAAAAACTCCTAATAACATAATATCCTACGAGGTAGATATGATTCACCATTAGTCCACTGTTAGTCCCATGCATTGAGTTTCTTTTACATTTCAGGCTCTCTCTTTGGCCCTATATAAAAGGAGTGGCCACTGTCTTGCTCACAGTACCTTCATTTGCTGGTGCCTCTTATGTCTACACACACTTTGTTCGTATAGCTGAGGATTCATGTTTCCGGGATATGCTGCTCATTCCAGAATCAATCGGGCAGAGTGAATTTTCTGATCAAGCAAGTCATACAAGGGAGAATGGAGAAGAAGAATCAGAAAACCTTGTTGCTTATGAGGTAAAATTTAATCTGAGAATGTTTTGATGTCTCACGTCTCAGTTCAGAAAAATTTCAGAAAATGAATCCACCAGGAATATTCGTTTAGGCCATTCGGTATTGCAGTTGGCTAATATCTTTACTTCTGTAACTTCTGTTTTCTGCTTTTAGCTAACTGGGATGGCAGCAAAATTAAGAAATGAACCTGGGACGGTAATTAATGAAGTATCATATATATCATCACCATTTGGTAATGTCAGCATTCATGAGCGGTTTGTGAGAATATTATTATATTTGTTTCAGGTTGAGACGAGAGCTGCTGGCCATACGATGATAGGTGTTTTATTGCAACCGGAATGTCTGAAGAAAGTTCAGAGAGAGTGGAGCTGTCCCCTTTGTCTGATAACCACTACCAACGCAAAAGATTTGAGGATGCACATTCAGGGAAAGAAGCACAAGTTGAAGGAAATGGAACATAAACAGAAAAATGTGTCTTCAACTAAAGAAACAAACGTTTCTTTAACTAAGAAGAAAGCCAATATTCTACTAGGGAAATTCAACCAAATCACACGCTTAGATTTTCATAATATGGGTGGTTTTACAACCCTGGTTAAAAGATCAAACGGATGGTCGATGTGGATAAAGCCCGACTTTGGATGGACCAAGTTGAATACAGATGGATCTATTGACAGAGAAACAGCTGGTTTTGGTGGTTTGTTCCGTGACTATCAGGGTGGCCCTGTATGTGCATATGTCTCGAAATATCCAGGAGATGATATTTTCTTGGCTGAACTATGGGCTATCTGGAGAGGCCTCATAGTTGCATCAAGTCTGGGAATCAAGGTAATATGGGTTGAATCTGATTCAATGAGTGTTGTCAAAACTATCAACAAGGAACAACCATATGGTCCAAAGGCTAGTAGCTGCTTGAAGCACACTTGGAAACTTTTGAAGACGTTTGACAAATATCTCGTTTCTCATTCTTGGCGTGAAACAAATAGAGCAGCTGATTATCTATCTAAGATGGATCTTCCGGGAAGTGATGTTGTTCTATGGCCTGGTGACTTTCCCAGTGGACTTTCCAGAATTATCGAGGAAGATGCTCTAGGGACGAAGTACTACAGAAGATAACTTCAAACTGACCTTGCTGATAACTTTATATACATGAAAGTTTAAGTAGCTCACATGACTATAAATGAGCTACAATCATGTGAATGTGTTTTAGAGTTTCCCTTTTTTAGCAGCCTTTTGCCTTGTTGGTTAGATTTTCCTTCCGGTTTCTAATTTGTTTACATATTTTGGAAACTTATCGTTGTATGAATCTGGCAGAAAGGCATTGTTTTGTTTAATAGGAAAGAATCGTGTCCTAGCTTTGAACAAGTCATTTTTCAGTGTAGTATGTAATTAAGCTTGTGTTTGAATCTCATTTTTAATAGAATAGAAATTTTGGAATAATGATTGATGTTAGAATGTTTGGTTGAAAAGTGATGAAAAGTTTTTGATTTGTGTGTAATCTTATTTTATTTGGAGGATGTGTGGTTGAAGAAGAAGAAAGAGAATGAGAATGCAAAAAAAAAGGTGTCAAACAGGGGCTAAACTACCAAGTCTGAAACTCTTTTTTGGTTACGATAGTTTAAATTCTAGTGAAGTCTGAATCATAACACTTGTCAAATGTATTTCAGCAAAAAAGCAGTTTGATTCATTCCATTGCAAGTTCACTACAATTGTCTTAGCCCGTGTTCTTATTTTAATGGGGCCCAAACAGGGGCTTCATTTTCTGTATTTGTACAAGCTCTCATTTCGTTCTTTTTTCAAAGAAAAATTCTACTTGTACATTAAAATTTGTACCCTCACATGGGGTTGGGACCCACTTGGATATAATATTTTTTATTTAAGCGGGTCCTACCCCCATGAGAGGGGAGTGTACACCCTGATGCCCGATGTACCACTAGCACAACTCTTTTTCAAATTTTGTGCTTAGTACAGCAGCGACCATTATTACACCAAGAAACGATGAGATTCCTCTTTTTTTATTTTCCTTCCTCGTTCCATGGATGAAGATCACCAAGTAGATAGTTTCCTCAAGCTTATTCCAGATGACTACTGCTAAAGCTTCTTTCGACACTTCCCTAAACTTATGATCACCAAGGCTCGGTATTATTCTGTTCTTTGCTTTCTTCAATATTATCACATATTAAGCATAATCTAGACCAAGATTATCTAGTCCTACCCGTATCTTGGTTTTCTAGATAATAAAGTCATTTTCTTGCCATTGAAGTTTTCTATCTGTAATACACGGTCATCTTGAATTTGATCCTAACCTGGAAGAATCTCCCACGATCTTTAAGCCTTGTGAACTGAAATGGCTCTGGTCGCCAGGACAATTGGGGAAGGAGCACATGGCGAACAATCAACCAACATTAAAGAAATTGGAAGTGAACAAAGATGTAACTGTGTGGGCTATATTATTCCCCTCTAGGAATAATCAACTATGACTACACCTTATATCTAAACATAAAGAAAAAAATTCACTTAAAATAACTGCAACGAGAACAGAGTTGAGACCCTTCTTGAGCCTCTGAACCACTCCGAGCCAATCAGTCTCCACAATACCTATTTGGAAGCCACATTCCCTAGCGAAGATCAACTCTTCTCGAACGGCAATGGTTTCAGCAGTTTCAATAGGAAACAACCGGGAAAAATCTTGCACTATATTCATCCCATATCAAAGAGTCAGCACTGATTAGATATCCATGTCGTAGCCACGTGCTCTAATCCTCTAAGTTACAAGCCCCACCCCGTCTCCACTGACCCAGTAACGAAAGTTTCGTGAGGAATTTGGAGCAAGCTACCATTAGACAAAAGATCTAATGAAACGATTCAGTTTGAACAGCAGAGGTCAGTCAATCAATTCCGACAACAGGTTTTCCAACAAGCCTTACAAGGAGCTTTAGGAACTCTCCCCTGCATATCACCACATCAGTATTCAGCTTAAGGAAACCATTCCCTGCAGGTGCCCATCCGACTAGAACTCTCGGTTGACCCTATTCAAGTAGTTCTCTTTTCTTTCTCTCACTTTGTATGTATTTTCATCTTTCCTATAATCTTTCACTACATCAGTTGGTATCAGAGCCGAAGTCGTTCCTTCACCATGCCGTCAAGGAGACGTCAAGAAGCCCATGAAGCCCTAATAGAGGAGATACATAGACGTGATAAAATCGCACAGCTGCATCAACAAGTGAAGTGGCTGACATAGCAAGTCGATGCACTTATGCCAGAGCAACATGTGCATGGAGGTCGTGGTCGTCGTGGGCAGGTGCTGATTGAGGAAGTCCAACACCATAATCATAATATTCAGGATGTCACGATTGAAGACATTGAAGAAGCAATAGAGGAGGAAGAGTTTGATTATGAAGGTCAGCATGTATTTGACAATGAAGACCCTGAAGAAGCAACAAGAGGAGGAAGAGTTTGATTATGACGGTCCCCATGTATTTGACAGTGAAGGTGTAGAAGAAGCAACAAAGGAGGAAGAGTTTGATTACGACGGTTCACCTGTATTTGACAGTGAAGGTGTAGAAGAAGCAGCAGAGGAGGGGGAGTTTGTGGTTGGTGATGTGAGTCAAGCATTGGTGGTGAGACGGAGTTTTCAGACTCTTCTGGAAAATAACACTGACTGGTTGCATAATAATATCTTCCAGTCGATGTGTACTGTTGAGGGAAAGAAAAGTGTGTTGCTTCCAGATAAGGGTTCAGTAAAAATAGTTGGGGATGGGGCCAATTTACTGACCAAAGTGAAGTTCGAGACAAATATGAAAGGATATGAGATAGTGTATGTGTTTGTGGAAAAGTCAGCTGACAATGAGCATGAGGTCACTCACAGGGTTCAGCCATTGCTAGAGGAGTTTCATGAGGACTTTTCATAAAAGCCTCCGATGGATTTCCGCCGAGCTTCTATGCTGTGGTGATAATTCTGATGATGATGAGGTTTTTTTCCCATCAAATTCGAGGGCGAATTTTTCTCAACCCGGGGAGAATGATGAAGGCAAAATAATAATTTCATGGAACTTCGGGTTTGTCCGTTTTTGACAAATTGATAGTCCAATTCGATTGGAAAGGGGTCGATGATCACAACTCAAGGCCTTTGGCCCTGATGCACGTCAAATCTTGGGCGAATTCCGTCATTTAGACCCTCAATTAAGCGTTTTTGTCGTTTATGTTAATATTTGATTTAGCAATATCTCATTCAATAAGATTCGGATTGCGATTCCGTTTGTTGGGGGACGACCCTGGTGATTATGAGAATCAAGATCCTTCATAATCTCAATTTTTTCCGTTTATGAAAAAAAATATTTTTTCATTATTATGTAATATTTCCAAATTTTCTTATTTTTCGCTATTTAAATGTTGTAAGCCATTTGAGGCAGATTCAATTCTGAATGAAATAAAATTTTATTAAATTTCTCTTAATTGAATTTCTTTTTGTGAGATTTTTGTCTTTACTATAAGCTTCCCCTACATCAGTTGAACTTCGGGTTTGTTCGTTGACAAATTGATAGTCCAATTCGATTGGAAAGGAGCCGATGATCACAACTCAAGGCCTTTGACCCTGATGCACGTCAAATCTTGGGCGAATTCCGTCATTTAGGCCCTCAATTAAGCGTTTTTGCTATTTATGGTAATATTTGATTTAGCAATATCTCATTTAATAAGATTCGGATTGCGATTCCATTTGTTGGGGGACGACCCTGGTGAGTAGGAGAATTAAGATCTGTCATAATCTCAATTTTTTCCATTTATGAAAAAAATAATATTTTTCCATTATTATGTAATATTTCCGAATTTTCTTAGGTTTTCGCTATTTAAATGTTGTAAGTCATTTGAGGCAGACTCGGTTTTGAATGGAATAAAATATTTTATTGAATTTCTCTTAATTGAAATTCTTTTTGTGAGATTTTTGTCTTTCCTATAAGCTTCCCCTGCATCAGTTAGTATTAGAGCCAAAGTCGTTCCTTCACCATGCCGTTAAGGAGACGTCAAGAAGCTCGTGAAGCCCTAGTAGAGGAGATACATAGACGTGATTAATTCGCACAGCTGCGTCGACAAGTGGAGTGGCTAACATAGCAAGTCGATGCACTTATACCGGAGCAACATGTGTCTAGAGGTCGTGGTCGTCGTGGGCAGATTCCGATTGAGGAAGTCCAACACCATGATCGTAATATTCAGGATGTCCCGATCGAAGACATTGAAGAAGCAACAGAGGAGGAAGAGTTTGATTATGACGGTCCGCCTGTATTTGACAGTGAAGGTGTAGAAGAAGCAGCAGAGGAGGGGGAGTTTGTGGTTGGTGATGTGAGTCAAGCATTGGTGGTGAGACGGAGTTTTCAGACTCTTCTGGAAAATAACACTGACTGGTTGCATAATAATATCTTCCAGTCGATGTGTACTGTTGAGGGAAAGAAAAGTGTGTTGCTTCCAGATAAGGGTTCAGTAAAAATAGTTGGGGATGGGGCCAATTTACTGACCAAAGTGAAGTTCGAGACAAATATGAAAGGATATGAGATAGTGTATGTGTTTGTGGAAAAGTCAGCTGACAATGAGCATGAGGTCACTCACAGGGTTCAGCCATTGCTAGAGGAGTTTCATGAGGACTTTTCATAAAAGCCTCCGATGGATTTCCGCCGAGCTTCTATGCTGTGGTGATAATTCTGATGATGATGAGGTTTTTTTCCCATCAAATTCGAGGGCGAATTTTTCTCAACCCGGGGAGAATGATGAAGGCAAAATAATAATTTCGTGGAACTTCGGGTTTGTCCGTTTTTGGCAAATTGATAGTCCAATTCAATTGGAAAGAGGTCAATGATCACAACTCAGGGCCAAGCCCTGATGCACGTCAAATCTTGGGCGAATTCCGTCATTTAGGCCCTCAATTAAACGTTTTTGCTGTTTATGATAATATTTTATTTAGCAATATCTCATTCAATAAGATTCAGATTGCGATTCCGTTTGTTGGGAGACGACCCTGGTGATTAAGAGAATCAAGATTCGTCATAATCTCAATTTTTTCCATTTATGGAAAAAAATAATATTTTTTCATTATTATGTAATATTTTCCAATTTTCTCAGGTTTTCGCTATTTAAATGTTGTAAGCCATTTGAGGTAGACTCGATTTTGAATGAAATAAAATTTTATGGAATTTCTCTTAATTGAAGTTCTGTTTGTGTGAGACTTTTATCTTTCTGCCCTGCATCACTAATACTTCAAACCTAGTGAGAGAAAATCCCACTTTGTTGCCCACTTGCATCTTTCAGCTAAGTGTCAACTCAGTTTTGGGTGTGTTTCGGTCAGTTTAGGCAATCCTTGTTGATTGGCTTGCTGCTCGTCCAGATTCAAGCTGTTATTGGATGTTTTGGCCATTTCAGAATTCCATTGTAAGAGGAGAGCCGCTTATCCATATTTTGGAGCATTGTTCATCCATTTTCGAGGTCTTGGCCAGCAGCTTGGAGGTTTTGATCTCTTAGTTGAGCAACTTTTTGATTATCAGTTTGCTTTTGCTCTGTATTTTGAATTTATACACCGATTAGGAAACTGTGTTTATGTCCCGGTAAAGTGTTGGTTGTTGTCTACTCCGTTTTGGGATTTAGGGTCCGTTTGATAGCCTAGAAAATGGGTGGAAAACAAAAATATTTTCTAACTTTAGCCAATTAAGGGTGTTTGATAGCACAAATTTTCCTGACAAAATATTTTCTACATTTTTCTAGGTACAATCCTTTGATGCACAAAAGTTTGATTTTGTTTTCCCACTATTTGGTGGGAAACATTTTCCACTTTTTTTTTTTTTTTTTTTTGGCAATGAGAACAAATTCTAGATACAATGGTAAAAATTTCACTTTTATTGACAACTTTCATGCAAAACAAAGTCAAACGAATGATACTCGGTATGGTAAATTTTTTTTACAATTGGAACAAATTTTAGACCCAATAGTAGGAAAAATTATCACTTTAATGAACAAATTTCAAAAAAAAATAAGTCAAATGGACACCAAACTTTCCACATTTTTCATGGAAAATTATACCAATCAAACACAATTAATTACAATTTTCAGTAAAAAAATTTCTAGGAAAATCAATTCCCTGTAAAACATTTTCTTTTCATCTATTTTCCACCCTTGCAATCAAATGGACCCTTAGTTTAGCATTTGAATTTTCTTTGAATTTGTCTTGGGGTTTGAATTGGTCAACAACTAAAATGGGTAGTAAGAAAAATGGACATATGGCGTGCATAAACCAGCTGGCCCAACAAAGCTACCACATGTTCCCACTAAGGCAGTCCCAACTGCAAACGAAGTTGGTCAACAGCAAGGTAAGCATGGTAATGCTGCTTCTTCGTCTAGTCTGACCCAACAGGCTGCGATTATTTTTTGGAATGAGTTATGTGAAGATGAAACTGAATCACCAAGTATCTCCCATACACTTGGTAATGAAGATACATGCTCTGAAAGTTCAACTCATGAGCCTCAAACGGCCAAAGGTCATATCAAAGGAATGACAAAGCTCCATAGGTCAACATCTTCAAAGATAATAGGAGCATCGATGAAGGGCTTAAACTTCGAACTATCGAAAACCAGCTGGGTGAGCTTGTTTTGGGGAAGGTGACGTCGATAAAGCGTGGGGATACTCTCTTTGGTTAACGAGTTTATCGGTTGAGATGGGCTTTCCCACTTTAGATGCAATCTTACTTAAGGCATTCGAGTTCCACAAATTCAATGGCAACTCGGGTAACTTGATCCAAACTCGTAAGGTGCGAATCTTACTATCATCAAATTCAAAACAACAAGGCATACAATCCATATGAAATTGCCAACCGGGAAGTCTCGAAACCAAGAGGTTGTTTACGAACATAAACCAAAGTTTTGTGGTACATGTAAAATGTTTGGACATTCGACAGTCGGATGCACCGTTAACAAGGATCCCGCGGCTAGCAAGGAGGCTGCCCAAAGCATAACTACGGAGACCAATGACAAAGCACAGACCATTAATGCTGAAAATCGGCTGAACTTGGCTAATACTCAGGCCGCTACTATCACTATTCAGTAGAATACAGTTATTAATATAACAGTTGAAAATGCAGAGGGCGGGGAGAATAGTAAAGGGCAGCAACAGAATCAAGGGGACGATGTGGAAAATCAGTTCACGGTAGTCAGCAGAAACAAGAAACGAAACAGTAACCAAACTAGGACGAACAACAGAAGGCGAAAAATGGCAGACGCAATCAGTAAAGTCAATATGAAAGCTGCTTCAAATGAAAAGCTTAAAGACAAATTGGAGGATTAAACCATTTCAGCTATTAGGAAGGATGTAAAGAAGGTGAACACCCTTCTATCATCATGAAGTTCGCATTTTGGAATATCATGGGTTTAATATGCCCATGAAACAAAATGGGGTACATCACCTCATAAAGCAGCAAAATATTGATATTTTTGGAGTTTTGGAAACGAAAGTTAACCAAGCAACGATAGCGCGAAACATGGGGAATAAATTTGGTGGATGGAGGCAAGCAGATAATTTTCTCTCGCATCCGACTGGCAGAATCTTGGTCCTACGGAATCCGTCAAATGTGAATCTTCAAGTTTTGGAAACAAATCCTCAAGTGATGCATTGCTACGTTACTTTCAAGGTAACATCCATATAATCTTGTATTAGCTTTGTTTATTCATTTCATTCTATTGTTACCCGAAGACCTCTTTGGACTAATATATTAGAGTTTGGTGCGGCTTGCTCGAGTCCTTGGTTGATCTTGGGAGATTTTAACAATGTCCTAAGATATGATGAAAAATGTAATGGAGCGGAAGTGACCCCGTATGAAATTAAAGACTTTGGGATTGTTGCCTGAATACGGGTCTTTCGGATTCAAGGTCCATAGGATGTTTTTATACATGAACTAAAAATTCACAAGGAAGCATACTTTCGGTGTGGAGTAAGATTGATATGGCTATTGTAAATGAAGCGGATTTTCATGCCTTGGCGGATTTTCAACCTGCGGGGTGCCTTTCTAATCACTCATCTTGTATTGTCTCTCTCTTTCAACATGATGGGGCGAAAGGCAAACATTTCAAATACTTTAATACGTGGGCAGATCATGCTGATTTTAAAAATTAGGTTAATACAAATTGGATCCAGCAGATTCAAGGTACAAAACAGTTTATTCTTTGCATGAAATTACAAAGGTTGAAGGGAATTTTAAAGTAATTTAATCAAAGGGGATTTACACACGTCCCGGCCAGGGTGGACACATTAAAAATGGAACTTAAGGCAGCTCAATTGGAGCTGCAAGATCAGCCAAACAACCTAGATTTGCAAAGAAATGTTGTGCGATTACGGAAGGAAACGATGGATATTTGTGGAGCGGAAAGAAGCTTCTACTATCAACAAGAAAAATGCCATTATGTGAAGAAAAGTGACAAATTGGTGAGGAGGAATGCGAAACGGAATTTCATTGCGGCGGTTATGAAGGAAGATGGTAGCTTCACGAATTCACAAGAAGAAGTGGCTAGAGAATTTATTGGTTTTTATCATAAGTTGTTGGGCACAGATGTCACTTGTGAACCTATTGATCCTATCACATTTGGGGAGGGGCCGCTACTATTCGCTCGAAAATTTACCGCAAGTATACGGGTCGCGTATAAGTAATAAAGTAGACTTTTAGAGTCCAAGATATCAATCCCTCAATGAATGACTATTTAATTGTACAAGAGTTGAACTAGTTTTAACAATAGAAACACACACACAATTCATTTTGAGTTTTTAAAATAAGAGTAAACGATTTATATATAAAATAACTAAAGATAACAAAGTTAACTTAAAATAAACAAGGTTCAAATTCGAGAAGAGTTAGAAGGTTGAAATGGTTGGGATTCATGATTTCACTTAACCATTATTTAATCAATTTCAAATAAGCAAATTAGCAAATCACTTATTTTCTATGTTAGACCGAATTCTCATATTTTAGCCAATTACCTCTCTCGAGCGTCAAATTAGCCCTAAATGATTGAATTAATCTACTATATTTCTATATCGATTAAAGCCCAATGAATTGCACTAATTCGTTGTGAAAATATCTCAAATGGTCACCTAGGGTTAGGAGTATATCTCTATTTCCTACAAGAACCTATGGCATTTGCTATTTGGTCTAAAATGCATAATATCTCTAGGTTATTATACACTTCATTAAACACAATCATTTAATGGCCAAATAAATTAAAGGAAATCAATACAATAGCAAACACACATGAAAATAAGCAACTTTAACTCAAAAGGCAAACTTTGAAATTAATCAAATTAGGTTAAGCTACATCAATCATCCCAACATCAATAAGTTTAGCGCATTGTATAAAAAGAGTCAAAATTGTAAAATTTAGAGTAGTACACTACAAAGTGAACAAATCAAAGATTAAAATTCAAGATAAAGAAAGGAACCCGTCCTTTGAATGAAATTTTAGAAATGTTACTCTTGATTTTCACCCAAATCTCCACTTTTCTTGTACTTCTTTTTCTCTTTGTTGAACCAAGGCTTTTTGGAAAATGAGAACTCTAAAAACTAGGGTTTGAGTAATGAGATTTGGTCCTTAAATACTCCCAAAATCAAGCACAAACAAAAGCCCAAAATGCTCTCAAAATTTTTTTTTTTCAATGCACAGGTGCGCGGGTGCGCACAATCCTAGATGTAAAGTGTGCGTGTGCACATAGTCCCAAAAGTAAAGTGCGCGGGTGCACACTTTTGGTGAAATAAAAAATTGCACATGAGGTCCTTGGATAATTTGCATAGTTAGTGCCTCAACTTTGATAAGTGACATTTTGGTCCTCCACTTTTTGATTCCTTCATTTTGATTATGAACTTTAGAGTTGGCTTTTCGATTAAGCTCCAATCTCTTTCATTTTGCTTGTTTTCCTTTCAATGCAAGGTTCACCTCTATACGACAAAATAATCACAATTATTAGTAGAAATTCGCTCAATTTATCAATGTTTCTTCCATTTAACGATTCTAATAAGTATGTAAAATCACACTTATCAGCTACTCTATTTGAACCAAGCTAACGCTCTTGATATAGATATCTCTACACAAGAAATTAAGGCTGCCTTGTTCAATATTGGTGATGATAAATCATCGGGATCGGATGGATATACCTCATGCTTCTTTAAAAAGGCTTGGGACATGGTAGGAGGCAATTTTATGGAAGTTATTTCAGAATGTTTTGAGTCATGTTCACTCCTTAAACAGATAAATCACAATGTTATCGCCTTGATCCCTAAAGGTAGCCACACTTGAACAGTTGGTGACTTTAGACCCATTTCATGTTGTAGTGTTGTATATAAGGCCATTAGTAAAATCTTGTCTAACAGATTGGCGCCTATTCTTGGTTCTATAATTGATCGGTCGCAATCCGCATTTGTGAAGGTAATGAGTTTCATAGAAGATTTTCACCTTGCAGAGGAATTGTTAAGGCAATACAACAGGAAAAGAACATCACCTAGATATCTTCTTAAGATTGATCTAAGAAAGGTATATGATTCCATCGATTGGAGCTTTCTTAAACTAGTTTTGGAATGATCGGGTTTTACGGCAAGATTCATTCAGTAGGTGATGGTATGTATTTCTACACCCTCTTACTCTATTGCTCTTAATGGAAGCTTATATGATTTCACTAAAAATAAAAGGGAGTTAAGACAAGGTGATCCCTTATCGCCATTTTTATTCGTGATTTGCCTTGAATACTTGTCAAGATCATTGAAGAGAGCCACTAGCAACAGTGAATTCAACTATCATCCAAAGTGTGGGCTCTTAATATCACATATTTGGCTTTTGCAGATGATTTGATGCTATTCTCCAGGGATGATGTTATTTCGGTGCGCATATTAATGCATTGCTTGTCCAAGTTTAGTAACTGCTCAGGATTAACAGTTAACATGAATAAATTCAATCTATATATAGCAGGCATTCATGGGGTACATTTGGAGGTAATTCAGGATGTTGTGGGGATGCCTAAGGGGACCATGCCGTTTAGATATTTGGGGATTCCACTCGCAGCCGAAACATTGAAAGTTAATCATTTTGCACCATTTTTTATAAGATTACGGCATGTATTAACACATGGATGCGTATTTCATTGTCGTACATTGGAAGAGCCGAATTGGTGAGAGTCACGCAAGGAGTGGAATGTTTTTGGTTATCTATATTTCCAATTCCGACTGCAGTTACATTGAGAATTACATGGCTTTGTAGGAATTTCCTTTGGGATTCCAAAAAGCCACTAGTTGCTTAGGCGAATGTGTGTCTTCCCAAAAGTGAAGGAGGCTTGGGATTTCGATACATCAAGAGTTGGAATAATGCATTGCTAGCAAAATCTCTTTGGAACATACATGATAAGAAGGACACTATTTGGGTCCATTGGGTCAATCATGTGTACTTACGAGGGGCTTCAATTTGGGAGTGGACACCTAAGAAAGATGACTCTTCATTGCTTAAGAAACTACTGACAATTCGGGACATGTTCATCCAAAATGAGAGAAGCGAGCAGGCTACTATTCAGCTATTAGCGAAATGGAAGTGGGGACAACCTTAAAATGCCACAATCTTATGATTATTTTCAGCCGAAGAGATCTACAAAAACCTGGGCAGTGGATGTGTGGAAGGGATTCATCACACCGAAACACTCTTTTATCCTTCGGTTGAGTGCCCAATCAAAGCTACTTACCAAGGATAAATTACAAAACCTGGAGATTTATAGACAGTGCATCTTTTGTGGGCAAATGGAGGAAACCAACCAGCACTTATTTTTCGCCCATCCGTTCAGTGCGTCATTGTGGGGACAGATCCGAGAGTGGATGGATATTACACGCTTAATATCTATGTTACCAAGCTCATTAAAGTGGATTAAAAAGGAGGCTGAGGGACTTCTTGGCAAAGTAAAGCCAAGAGAATTGCACTAGCTAGCACCATCTACAACATTTGGATGGCTAGAAATAAACAGATACTTGAAGATCTTAGGCCATGCTCAGATAGTATTGTGAGACGGATCAAAACACACGTATACAAAGTTATGCTTATATTGTATTCTAATGTTTTAATCCATTTTGAGTCCCTAGCTTTGGGTCTATAGATCATGTCGTTGGTACATCTTATGATTTAGTAGGGATTTTGTAAGCTCGGTGTCCACGAAAACATGTTTCACGTTTAAAACTACCGCAAGTGTATGACTCGTTGACAAGTAATGGAGTGAAGTTTTAGAGTTCCGAATATTGTCCCACAAAGATTAATTTAGATTAATTCTAATTATCGAAACCTTAACCAAATATATGAGATTTATGATGATTGTCAAGATTTGTAACTAAACCATAATTATGTGTGCAATTTAAACTAAATTCACTAACTAAATGCAAATAGACGATCAAATGCAAATTGAATTTTCTTATGAATAACAAACAAGCATTAGGATCACGAATCTCCATACAATGCTCACTTTTGAATCTAGTTCTATAATATTAACAACATGTTTGATAATCTGAAGAATCAATTATCATAACCGTCAACAATCTCTCTCAAGAATTGTTGGACCTATTAAACCATCCGCGACTATATTTCTATGATGAATGTAAATTCACAAGAATGCATGTAGTTTTATGATCACTTAAGCTATGTTTGATTGACCAATTTTTTGCATGGAAAATGGAATCCAAATTCCATTTCCCACATTTTAGCTTGTTTGATGGCTTTTTTTTTTTCCATGGAATTCGTTTTCTTGCTTTGCCATCACGTAACTGATTTTCTTGGTTTTTGGTGAATTGGTTTTCCCACCTTTTAGGTGGTTTTTGTTTTCCATTGTTTTTAATTTTTTGGACAATTGGAAAAAATTCTACACACAATGGTAAAAAAATTTTATCACTTTTATTGACAATTTTCATGCAAAATAAAGTCAAACGAATGATATTCGGTATGGTAATTTTTTATATATTTTTTTTATTATTATTATCACTTTAATGAACAATTTTCATGAAAAACAAAGACAAACGTGGACAATAATCAAACACAATTAATTACAATTTCTAGTAAAACAAATTCTAGGCAATTCAATTCCATGTGATTCATTTTCTTTCCACCCAAATTCCACATTTACAATCCAACAGACTCTTAAATATTCACGCAAAGCATATTAAGTATATCTTTATTCTCTATTGGACCCCACGATGATTAATACATTGTGAAATCTATTTCTATTCTATCGAATGCATGAAATAAATCACTAAACTCACACAATCACATGCATAATAATTGTGAAAACATTAAATGAATATAAATCATTCAAAACTCAATAACATGTTTTAATTGTCAAATATTGCGAAACTAGAAATCAAAGATTACATAGCATGGTTCATCGCTCTCCTAACACAATTAAACCTAGCCTAACATGATTGAGAGAAGAAATATAGAAATATTTGGTAAACGTCATCACCCATTTAATTATTAGATTGAATCTTCAAATTGTTCTTCTTGTTTTTGCCTTCTTTCTTGCCTCCAAGACTCTCTCCAATTCATAAATTACGTCCATTGGGTGTGTTAATGATCGATCAGCTAGTTGCAGTGTCACTGTAGTTGCTTTGGCTTCTCCCAATCCAAGTTTCTTGAAAACAGATAGAGGTATTAAATTAATACTTGCACCAAGATCACACAAAACTTTATCAAAGTAAAAATCATCGGGACAGTGAAACTCTCTGGATCTTTCAATTTTGGCGGAAGCTTTTTCTGAATTCTCGCGCTGCATTCCTTAGTTAACATCGTTGTCTCGTGTTCCTCTAACTTCCATTTGTTTGATAGAATGTCCTTTAGGAATTTGGCATAACTATGCATTTTGAATAATGCATCAGCCCGTGGAATGTTTATATGGAGCTTTTTGAACACTGCACGAAATTCTTCCCACCGGCTAAAGTGGTGAGATTGAGGCACGAAATATCAATATTCAGCCAGAATGAATCTGAGTCATTTGATGAGGCATGGAACGGATTTAAGAACATGCTAAGGAAATGTCATCAACATAGGTTTAACAAACTATCACAAATCAGATTCTTCTATACGGGATTACTTTCGACTTTCAGAAGCAGGTGGACTTATCATCAAATGGCTCCCTAACCACAAGAACGATCGATGGAGCTTAGGAGTTGTTTCAGAAAATGGCTAGTGCTTCGGCCATGTGGTCTTCAAATCGAGTGGGTCCAAAGAAATCAGCTGGACTCTACGAGGTAGATACCTACTCGGACTTATCTGTAAAGATTAATTCCTTATTTCACAAGGTGGAGAGCATATCACAAACATCAAACTCAACACAAGTAAGAAAGTCCAATTGTGAAGAGTGTGGGACAAAATATGGCACAACTGAATGTTTCATCCTTTCACAAGGAATGGAACAAGTGGAGTATGCTCAGTGGGGTCAACGTCAGTATAACAACCCTCATTTTGACACTTACAATCCAGGGTGGAGAAATAATCCACCTTTCTCTTGGTATGGAAATCAAAATCGAAATAAACAAAATCACAACTGAGCTCAAGGGCAGTTTCAGTAGGAAAAGAAAAACCTTAGTTGTAGGAGTTGTTTGCGAAACTCATGGAAAATAAGGCAACGGCGGCGCCAAAAACTTCTTGTAAGAAAATCGCAAATGTACGGTTCGTTGACAAGTAATAGAGTGAAAATTTAGAGTTCCAAATATTCGTCCCACGAAAATTGATTTAGCTTAATTCCAATTATCGAAACCTCTAACCGAATCTATGAGATTTATGATGATTGTCAAGATTTGTAACTAAACTATAATTATGCATGCAATTTAAACTAAACGCAAATTGATGATTGAATGCAAATTTAATTTTTCTTATGAATAACAAACGAGCACTAGGATCATGAATCCCCCACAAATGCTCACTTTTGAATCTAGTACTACAATATTGACAACATGCTTAATAATTTGAAGAATCAATTATCCTAATTCAATAATCTCTCTCAAAAATTGTTGAACCTATTCATGTAAATCACCAGACTATATTTCTATGACGAATGTAAATTCACAAGATTGCATGTAGTTTTATGATCACTTAGATATTCACGCAGAGCATAGGGGTATATCTCTATCTCCTATCAGATCCTACGATGATTAATACCTTGTCAAATATGTTTTCCTTCTCTCGAATGCATGAAACAAATCACTAAACTCACACAATCACATTCATAATAATTGTGGAAATATTAAGTGAATAGAAATCATTCAAAACTCAAGAACGTGTTTTAATTGTCAAATATTGCGAAATTAGAAATCAAAGATTACATAGCATGATTCATCGCTCTCCTATCACAATTAAACCTAGCCTAACATGATGGAAAGAAAAGAAATACAGAAATATTTGATAAACGTCATCACCTGATTAATTATTGGATTAAATCTTCAAATTGTTCTTATTGTTTTTGCCTTCTTTCTTACCTCCAAGACTCTCCAATTCATAAATTACGTCCCCCTCATTCTGAGATGTTTTTAGGGTTAAATGTGTCCCCCAACTTGTTTCCATAGATAGTTGACTCGAAAAAGGAAACCAAAATTTTTGCCCAAAATTTGTACTATGCGACCACATAGCTTTCATGTTTTGTGCCCTGGAAATTGCTGAAGGCTCCTATGCAACCGCATAGGTTTGCAACTTCCCAATTTTGCCGTTTTGGTCCTCGAACCCTATTTTGCACTTCTCGATCCCTTTTTCCATGTCTTCTTCCTCCAATGTGTCATCCCAAATTTCAATTAGCTCTTGCTATCTTCAAATCTTCACATTCTCCTCCGAGTCATCTTTCAATTATTTGCACATTGGTCCCTGAGCTTCAATTTTCTTTCGTTTTAGCCATTTTTCGCTTGTTTTTCTGAATTTTCACCGTGTTCATCGTTATTATCCTACAAAACACAATTTGCATAGAGTTAAGCTATATTCTAATTTATTTCCAACAATAATCCATGTTTTGTGACCTAGATAAGTGTGTAAAACACACTTATCACCCAGGTATGTTTGGTGTACATGTACATGTTTATGAATTTTGATCTATATAATTCTATATTTACTAATATTAGAAAAAACACATCTGCCTCCCTAACCAACGAACCAAGGACGACTCTGTTTCATTCACCCCAAATCACCCACATGGCACACTCAATTCGGCACAGTTCATATCTCGTACATGATTTGGGGAATGTAATTAAGACATCCTTGACATCATTGGCCAGGCAACCATCCACCATTACCCCTCGCCTTAAAAGAGTATCTGTCCCCCAGAGAAAGACATGGACCTTTGGTAGGGCTGTAGCATTCCAAACTGCCTTCCACCACCCCTCCAGTTGTACTCCCCTCTCTTCGCTCATCTCGGCTTCTGCCAGACAATTATAGCCACTCTTCATCGATTATTGCCCGTTTGCCACATAATGCAAGGTTATCCTCAGCCTAATGGAATAGCCAAAATTCAAGCTAGGCTCACGAGGCAGCTATGGTTCACTATACATATCAATCATCGACCATGGTACATTCATTCTCCCTTACACCTTTCATTACATTCTTCCACGACATCTATACTTTTGATTTTGAACACATTCATCACATCACTGCGCAAATTTCCTCCACATAAGAGGAATGTCAACCAAGTTGTCAAGAAGATGTACGTATAGCATTATTCTATCAATCATTGTTCATCGAATTCCATGCTGAATAGTTTTCCAGACCACTGCTAGCCTCTGCCGAAAGGAAGTTGGTTTGGCAGTGATAATTTCGCCTTGCCAGGAAGTCTCATTTTTTATCAAGCATCATGCTTGTTTAGCCACTAATGCCTCGTTAAAAAGTTCCAGATCCACCCAAGAACAAATCTTACTCAACTCGGGTTTCACAGCTCCTGCCGACCAGAATTTGCAAGTCATGTAGGTCTCAACATGATCTAGTACTTCTGAAGCAAAAAGGCTAGTCAATCACTGAATCTCTAGTTTCTATGACTTGGATGGATAACACATTTTCTACAAGGTTTAATACAAGCAAGGCATAGGCTATGCGCCATGGTGTAGCTCATTTTACAACATGCATTCCAAAAGTTACACATATTAGCCACTTTGCTTTCTGGTTAAAAATAACTGGGTATCGAAAACTCAGAATGCCCAACAAATGTGCACTTAAAAATCACAGCTGGATTGGCAGCACGTATATTCAGAAAATTAAACCAAGAAAAACTTGGACACGAAGAGATGGATGGAATAGAAAAAACCTGGCAGAGAAATTCAACAGCAAATATTCGACTGTACAGTTTATCGACATTCAGATACTAAAACAATGTCAAGAATTCTCTTATAAATACTACTGCTTTCCTGACAAGATTTTATCTATACAAACTAGTTCTCATCTCAACCGAATCCAAACCCTTCGTTGCCTTCATGAATAGCAACGAGCAGCCTCTCCTCCAGATGTTGTTCCGAAGGATATTCTGGAAGATCCAACTGATTGAAACTGCAAGCAGCAAGTTAAAATCTGTTAGGTTTTGCCCAATAGCACCGCAAACTACAGAAACAACCAGTGCAATCTCAGCTCGAGGACTTGTTTGACTAAGATTAACTTATAAGTAAGTTGGTAGGGTAGGTACGTAAAAGTTTTTGCACAGGTCAGGATTTGAAAATAAGTTAAAAAGTCTTTGACCAGAAGACTCTTGTTAGCCAGTCATGCTCTCAACTGTAGAGCATAATAATAAGAGAAAACATTACCATGTATGAGCTGAAGGCAAGTGATCTGCACTGACGTATGCCTTGTGAATCTGAAATTTTTGACATCCTGAAACGCCTTGAAGCGCACTAAATCCTTCTAAAGGCACCTGGGGAATGACAAGAATATTTTTCTCAATACCATCACACGACAAACAAAACCTTATTTGAAAATTAATGTAAGGTGGGCACTTTTCTCGATATCATCAAAAATGTAAAAATAATGTCTACCATGTTGGAGGCGCCTGTATCAAGGCACCATTATGTGTTCAAAACAAGAAAATAATTTCAGGTAGCGAAAAGAGAGAGCATCACGAGAAATTTTGATCCAACTCCAACATGAGAAAATCAACAGATAATTTGCAATCGGTATTGGGTCAAGCGAGGAAACCAATTGTATTTTTGACGTTAAGAAACAATCTTATAGAGTAGAGCCAAGTGTAGTTTACCCAACTTGACATGAAGGGACAATATCATTGTGTCCTATCGAAAACAAAGATTAAATGTTCCAAACCACTCTAAATTATTGATTCTCATGAAGGGGATTTATGGATGGGGAAGTTAACCTAACATTACGAGGTTAAAAGGAGTTTTTGGCACTGAAAAAAGGCCAAATGACAACAGAGAGGTCAACATACCTTTGAGGTGCCAGTCACAAATTGCAAGAGGCGAGCCTTGTCTTCTTTGCTGAATCCTTGAACAACTTCCCAGAACCACTGAATGACCGGAGCAGCAGCAGTATACCCAGAGTACTCTGTATTAGCCCTCAGGTCATCCACTGGGAGACATTTTTTATTATATTATTAGTTACTCTAATAAGAACAAAAAGATGTGGAGGCAGAAGGTAAATAAAAAGATCAAAATCAAATGATTCGCAGATTGACAAGTTAACGAAGCAAAATCAGTAGAAAACTCACAATCAATATCTGGCAGTCCACTTATGAGGAGTTCCAGTTCCTTGTCATTGAAAATAGATATCAAATCACGAGAAATTAATTCATTGAAACCATCCAAAAATGCATTTATCTGAGGACGAATAGCAGTTGTCAACCGATGCTCAGCAACTAAATCAACGTACTGATGCTTGTTTTCCTCAGTTACTCGGATATTTCGACCACCAGGGATCAGTTCATAGTCAGTCACCTACATAATGCAACACACCAATTTGTCAAATAATTATAGGGAAAAAAAAAACAAGGAATACAGTAATGCAAAAATACGTACTTCAGTACGTTCATAGAGTATCAGCTTTTCCTCGTCAGCGTCAATGCTGAATGTTAGGTCTAAAACGTCACTTATATCATTCTGCAAAAAAATAAAAAATAAATAAATAAATAAATAATTGGATTAATGATCAATATCATGTGAAAAATAAAGGTTTGCAAGGTAGCATAAGAGAAGGGGGGATTATAAATATAACCAACCTCGAGCATCCATTTCAAATTTTTAAAGTAATCAGGATCAATAGCTTCAATATCATGATACGTCACTTTAACCCCAAGGATATGCTTATAAAAAGACCGAGTGAAATGAACATCAAGGAGTTGTCCATCAAGGAGCGCCTTTCCCACCTGTGAAATATTCGTATACATTAGACACATCATCATACACGTATGACGTATCAATAAAACAACCAGCTAATGAAAATTACTCACAACTCGGCCAACAAATTTGAAGTATGAAAGATGCTCTGTTTGATAAACGGAGTTAGGGTTTGGCTGAAATGTTGATTCATTCCCAACTGTCGTGAATAGTAGTGCCCCCTTGTCAAAAATTACCCTGGACAGCAGCTGATACCATTCCCTGGTAAGTCCACCAGCATCAATTCCTTCCTCCCCTTGGAAATGAACGGTCAACCTTCCCTTCAAATCCTGTGCCGACCTCATGCGAAGTTGATTATACGAATCTTCAAGAATGTAAGCTCTTCTAACAGATATTCTCAGAGGGCTGTGATGATGATCGTACTGATGCTTGATCTTGGATCTAAAGTGAGCCCTTTTGTTATCGAAATCAATGAAACGAGGAACTTTCAGCATGAGTGAAAAAGACTTCTCAAGTAACCCTGGGTTTTGACGGATAAAAGCATTAAGAAGTTTCCTGTGCTTCTCTGAGAACCTTATGAAAGCAACATTTTTCTCTCCAACTTTCATAACAGGACCTGAAGTCTTCTGTGGACTAGCAGATGCAGCAGCCTCATCAACATCAGAAACTGCAGCTATACCGAAATCATGTCCTGACCCTGACTGACCAGGATGCAACTTCTCACACGTTATGAAAAAGGACTCAATATATGGCAAGATATTCTGAGTACCCGCAGGAAGTGGAGGCATCACTCCAGCCGGTTTAGAAGTAACTGTAACAGATGTTGAAGGTGACTGATCAGAAATTGTATCTGAATGGCTCTCTATTTTGCTTATGCAGTTGCTCAGCTCTTGCCACAATGGTTCTAGAGTCACATTAATGTCCCGCACCACAGAGATAGCAGCAGCTTGCTCCTTCTCAGGGAGAATCTTGTGATTTTTATCTCCATCATTGAGTACGATGACAAGAGAGCTCAAGGCTTGCAACACCCTGAACAATGGAGGTCCATGAGAAGTACTAGTCAGGAGTGCTTTCTCCACTTCCCCAAAAATGTGCAACTCTTCAGTCGCGGACTTGGTGAGGCTCTGAACTGAACCAGAAAGCTCAGTTATGAATAGATGACAATGAACAGGTGCGATAGACACCAGTTTTCTTAGTACCTCCGCCACAAGAGAATAAGCATTATCTGATAGACTGGAGAAACAAGAACATTACAAAAATCAATACCAATATTAAAGAGCATGAGAAATAATCACAACAATCCCACACAATTACCAAGGAAAATGATAAATGCAATGGTAAGATATTCATCACTCTACCAAGAGCACTCCTGTTTCCTAGCCAATACCGGAAGTACTACTACCTCCGTTCCATAAAGATGGGCTTAGTTTCCTTTTTCGTGCGTCCCAAATTATAGGCCACTTTCCTATTGAAAGTATAGATATTTTTTAGTTGCTCCTATTTAATGTACCTTGTTATTAATAAATATAAACTAATCATATTTAAATCATTATTTAATGTAGGGATATACTAGGAAAAGTATAAGAAAAAATTATAGTTCCAACTATATTAATTAAATTTTCTTAATGTGAGAAAATAGAAACAAGTTTATCTTTATGGAACAGAGGTAGTAATAGTATTTCGGCAAACACAGTCAAGCAGACAACTAGAAAAATCACTTAAAATGTACAAGGCACAAAACTATAAATGCCTATCGCAATTCCTTTCAAAAGAACCATCCATGCTCATTTTATTGCCTATATACATATATAACCCACACGAATCCCTACACAGACAATTACACATAATTGAGAGCGTAACATCCAGAAATCTTAGCAAATCCCAATCTACAAAGTCAATAGAAACATTTCAATATCATATTATGACCCCAATGAATAACAGCAAGTCCTTCACAAACACAGCTAGCATTAAAAATTTCCATCATTTACCATCCAATGTAATGTTGTAAAAGGAAAGCATAGATGTTACATCTTACCCTTCATGTGCAAGAAGCAAGCACAGGAGTCGAAGTTCTGTTAGAGGCAGATGAAGCAACACACTTTGAGTATCATGCCCTCTATCTGCACCAGATACCAAGGCTTTATTGGTAACGTCACCCTCCGCCAAAGTAGATCCAGAACCAATATTCGCCACGGCATCTGGCATGGAAGTCGGAGGACCTGACATCTGTTCTGTCGCAGATGCCCCTGGGTCATCAGATGAATTTAATTTGCTTTCGACACTGTCAATGATGACGTCTAATAAATTTAGCAGCTGAAACATAGATCAAAAGCACGATTACAAACAGTCCCAACAGAAATTTCAAAATTTAGCAGCAAATACTAAATATTGTTCGTAAACTATCACCTGTTCCAAATGGGCTATACTTCTTAAATAAAGTGATTGACTCAAGAGGCTTAAAAGCAAGGCAAGTGATGCCTGTCCATCCTGGTGTTCCTCATCAACCAACATAACACCTTTGCCCCGATCAGAGATTGGTGACTCCATAGGAGATGGTTGTGGCAATCGGAGCTCAAGCAATAACTTTGCAACCAAAGGATGATTACGAGCCAAATAGGTGAGAGTCTCCAGAGCACGGCGAGACACCAAAGGTGGAACACCTATTATGAAGAACAAGGTGATTGAAAGTTCATATCTATTTTTCTTCAGAATAAGATATAAAAGATTAGGACATCAAAGAAAAAGGCATATAGATGCTCGAAATCATGTATGCGAACACGTTTATGTTCCACTTTCTCCCCTTCTACTGGACCTTCCACTGAAACTTGATAAAGCTTCAGAAATCTTAATACGAAAGTTATGTTCAATATTGCATAATAAAAAAGTAATTGAATTTTTAAACATTCTTCCATAAGGAACCTGTCGAGCCTTGCATTCAATAAAAAACAAAATTTTATATTCACAGAAGTGTAATCTTTTATAGCATGTGCCACATTGCGAAATACTCCAAACACCAAAAGCTGTATGAAAGTAAAACGTATAGTAATTTATTAATTTTTTTAAACTCCAACCTTCACCTTCTCTTGACCTTAGTCTATCACTTGCAAACATGGTTTAAAAAGGCGGTAGTGGCGCGCCTCACCGTGAGGAGCATGTAGTATGCCTCGAGGAGGTATTTTCGAGGCTAAAACTATGAGGCTCAAGCCTCTAAATCTGAGGCGCGCGCCTTGATGGAGTATGAGGCGTGCGCCTCATTTAAAATTTAATTTTTCAATTGTATGAAAAGAAATAAAAAATGGCCCTTCTTAAAAAAGAAAAATATCTTATTTAAAAAGGCATTTTGGTCCAAACAAAATAATAAAATATCTAAAAAACTAAACGGCAGCAAAAAATTAGAGGACAAAAAAGGGAACAAATTCAACAAAAATTCAAAAGTCAGAATTCAAAAGGGTGTCGTCTTCTTCATCAGGTATTTTTTCATTAGATATGATGATGATTCCATTAACGATGCTAGTAATAATGATGATAATACAGACTATTAGGCTTTTTTTTAGTTTAAGCTGCTTCTTTTTTTCCATTGCAAATGGAATTATTTTTAACTTCTGTAATACTTTTTTTTTTGCTAAACATCTTTCTTTAGGTGGACTATATATTAATATGCTAATGGCTATATATTATATTATGCTCCAACTTTGATTTTTTTGTATTAATTTATAATTCTTTTAGTTTTTTTTTTTTTTTTTTTTTTTGTGTGAAGCTTACGCCTCAATCCGCCTCGAGGCTTACATCTCGCCTCATAAAGAAAAACCGTCTCAGTACTTAGTTTCGCCTTTTTAAACTTTGCTTGCAAATGTAACCAAACGTTTTCCCAAAAATGATTGAAAATCAGAGAAGAATCTTACCATCAACATACTGAGGACGAGAATACATCACGTGACTCTGGCAAGCATACAATCTATGAGGGGCCTCTGCAGCATTCAGATAATTGGATGATTTTCTTTTATCGATCATCAATAAGTCCATCAGGATTTTGACCAAATCAGTTCTGGTTTCAATATGAGCACATAGGTTCAAGAGAAGTCTCTGTTGGCTTTTATAAAGTGGCTGTATGAAATTAAAACAATTAATACTTTTAAATTTACATGGAACATCATTGAAGAATTCAAACATGCCATACGGATACCTGAACTACACGAAGCAACCGAATCAATGATTTCAAACCTTCTGTGTCAACTAAAGGTGACCCATCCGCCTCAACTAGCTTACTCCCCATTGATCGACGGGCAAGGATTCCCCCAGCTCTGTCCAAGCCATCACCTCGTCTAGAAGAATCACCTCTGCGGTTTCTAGGATACATACCAAAGAGAGTTTGGTTATATCTTCGTGCAAACCTTTCGCGTAACATGTTTGCTTCCACAACAAGAGAAGGCGTCAGATTTGCAAGAATAGCATCAGAAGAAGTTAAAAGAACCTGAGAATGTGCAGGGAGAGATTCAAAATAATACAATCATCAGGAGCTAAAAAAATATCCACCAACTCAGGTAAATTGGAAGAAATAAAAGAAATTGAGAGGCCACAAGTCACAAATGATGAAATACCTCTTCTCGAATATCGGAAGGAAAAGTAGCAATTATCGAGACAGTGTCCATCTCAACAGGTTGACCCTCCAATTCTTGTGACTGGTGCAGTCTTTGTGCCCGTTGTTGCGATAGAACTTCTTCCCGGATGTCAGGGGGAAGCGCGGCAAGAAATTCTGGATCAATATCCCCAGTATTTTGTGGCTCGGCATTTTGAGGCTGTGATGCTTGATTCTGTTGAGCAGAAAGAACTTCAGCCCGCAACTCCTCAGGAAGCGCATCTAGAAATGCAGGATCAATTGATTCAGAATCACCATCACCATTATGATGCTGTTCCTCAGATGCGACGCCTTGATCTGCTTCTTGGATTGGATCTTCAGAAACTTCAGTGACACTACGAAGTGATGCATCTCTCCCACCCATTGATGTATTATTTCCAAATGATACACTTGTTCTCCTCATTCGAGTATCACCACCACCTTGTCTTTCTACACCGTCATCATGACCGTCAGCACTTCCAATTTCAACATCAAGACTTCGTAGACTCTCCCCTAAAGTTGCCCCACTTCCGCTACTCTCTTGGCTCACTGCTTCAACATCCCGCACAACATCACCATGGTCATATTGCATTTCAACAGATTGAGGTTGTTGGCTTGATGTTTCTGTGCCGTGGATGGATTCGTTAGCAACAGGCATGGTGTTGTCACTCCTAGAGTTGTCCAATACTGCCGAGGAGGGAGCAGGTGTGTAACTGCTTTCAACATTGCCATGGTTTTCAACTGAAGTTTCAGACATCATTATAGCTGAATCAGGACCAACTTCACCTTTATTTTGGGATTCAACCGTCGGATCATCATTGGAAGACTTCTCTGGGATTGGGCGAGTCAAGCTGGATACAAGAAAATCCTCAAGACCTTGAGGAATTGCAGACAAATTCGATCCACCACTTAGCTGGTTATCATTGGCCCACAAATTAAATCTGTGTCCTTGACGTCCATTTCTAAGAGTCCGAAAAAATGAATCCAACCGAGATGGGGGACCCTCCAAGTTTCTATCCAAGTTAGCATTGCGGACATTCTCTGTAAATAGGTAGAAAAAGGAAAAACGGGTGCCATGTGTAAAAATTGGCTGTTCTAAAGACTGGACGCATCTTTCGTAAATTGTAACAGCGCACAAACATTTACATAAATTGATAAAAGAAAATACTAAGGAAAGAGGACGCTTAATAGGGAGCAAACCTGTTTGTCTTGGAGGGCCTGCAAACACTGAGGATGGCGGTTCCACCAAAAGCGGATGCTGGGAAGGCACAGTGCTATCAACATTTCTGCCCAATAGATTGTAGATGGATGTAGTACGACCCTGGCGTCTGGATCCAAAAATTTCAACGGGCATTACGTGGAGAGTTTCGCTGTTAAAGCTGTCTCTGCCAAAAACCTCTATATGGTCAAACACATTTATCCCATTCATTTCCTCCCCCAGCCTGAGTATAACACCATCCTCATCATCCTCGTCATCTTCATCTGCTTCCTCCATTACCTCCTCATCAAACTCGTCTTCATCATTTTCATGGTCATCATGATCTGTATCGGCATGTCTCAGATGATGTGATTCATCATCTTCCAGGTCATTGTGCTGTTCATCACCATCTTCATCTTGATCCCCTTCATCCCCTGACATCTCATCGTCGTCATCGTCATCAAGATGCCCTTCCACATTAGGTCGGATTTCAAATCTTATGCCTACAGTATCGAGGCCATTTTCGAGATTTCTAATGTTCTCGGAATTTTCATGCATGTAATCACCTTCAGCAGTGGCAAAGCCGCCATCAATATCCTGGTCGTGCTCCATATCATCTGTGACAGCCTCAGACCCTACATAATTCTGGTTTGTGCTAAAAGACTCCCTGCGGTCAGTTGGCGCTGAATTTTCATTAGCTTGGGTTGTAGTTTCCATGGACCGTGACATGCTACCAACAGCATTATCTTCCCTAGGCTGACTGTTATCAGTATGTTTTGTCACATGCTCCCCTCTTCCAGAGTTCGAGTCGAACGCATGGATATGTTCCTTAGTCACGGACTCCAGGACTTTAAGAAGACCAGTCACAACCTTGGGTGAATCGGCATGATCCAAGTCTAACACACCAAGTGTTCGAGTGAATGATTGAACCAGACCAGCCTCTATGAAAGTAACAGAAGCTTCTGCAGATATGGATGAACCCGTTGGCAATCGAGCAGCTAGTACATCATTGAGCAGGCCAGCAAGAGCTTGAATATCAACTCCTGGTGCCCTAAAACCATTAGAAGAATCAACAAAATCATTGAAAGCATTGCTGATCTCTGTGAAGATTCTTTTCCTTGCCTCGGTGGAGCGAACACATGATGCTACCAGGAACTGGTTGGCTCTGCTAGCCAGTTTATGCCGCCAGTCCACATCTGTTTTTCTCTCCTTTTTGGAATTTTCAGAATATGGCAAGAATTTATAAAGAACGTGTTGAAAAATTCCACCACTACAGTAAGCTATGGCACCTCGTTGAGGTATACCCCGGTAACTGCAAACTTCAGCATCCTTCCGGATAATAATATGAATAGACGATGCATACATCAAAAGAATCTCTGTCAGAAGCTTCAATATAAATACAATCTTAGCCATGGATGCAGAAGAATCTTGATTGTTGGCTTCATTCTCTTCAGATGCAGAAACAACAGCTTTTCCTTTTCCCTTGCTAGTAGAAACATCAATATCCATGTCGATTGATGAGCTAAATTCAGTCACAGATTCATCTTTCAAAGGAGGTACAAAAGATATTACTGAATCCAACAGAAGTTCAATCACACTTACAAAACTCTGAGGAGGTCTACGATGGATCTTGAAATTCTTAACATTTGTATCAGTGTGCTTCCCATGCCCACTGCCTACACCACCCTTCCCATCATTAGTTTGTTGTTTATCGTTCTCCTCTGTTTTATCTTTCTCCTCCGTTTTCTCTCTCTCCTTTTCTCTCTCTTTGCATTTATCCTTGTCACGTTCTTTCAGTAAGACAATATACGGCCTATCACTCACCATCTCAACTTGGCACACAGACTTAGCAGCTTGCATGAAAATCACTGGATCCCGTTTAATGACTGAACTTAAATTAGACAGAAAATTGCGGGGTGTAAGCCTTCCAGTGGACTGTCTGTTATTAGCAGTTGCAACACTATGCCGTATCTCAGACTCCATGGCTTGCTGGAGGGTTTGGGAATCTTCAAGGATGTGCCGTATTATAATAGCAGCAACATTGTCAAAGCCAACAAACAGGCTAGTTGTTGGCAAGGAAAGAAGTAAGTGCAAACCCCCGGCTTCCAGAAAACTAACAGCAACCGAGTGAGTTCTCGTAAGGGTAGAACAGAGCTGCAATGCAGCATGCATTGTTTCTGAAGGTAGTTGTTTCCTCATACAACCACATATTATTCCAATAAGCCGATTTTGCTCCTGTATATCCAAATGCTTGGGCAATATCCCCAAAGTTGTCTGCAATTCGTTCTGCTTGTTGCCATCAATTACAAGAGATGGTTGGCTACCAACATCATTCTTCTTCAACAGTTCTAATATATCAGCATTAAACTTTATATCCACTTGAGAAAGACAATCAATGGCAATAAGAGCTGAAGTCACCCATTTTGGAACTTGCGATGTTTCTCCGTCATGTGAACTAGAATTCCATAGTGAGAGCAGATCTGATGCAACTTCAACCAAACCACTCTTAGAGGCTAATTCTCGTGCAGCTGCATCTTCATTAAGAATTAGAGCGAGAACATGAAAAAAAGAAGAAAGCATGTCTCTGTTTCCGCTGTTGGATATGCTACCACAAAGCTTAACTTGGTCGATGATGAATGAAATGACTCTTGGTCTTTGCTGACCTTCATTTTGTGAGCAAATCATCACAAGAAGATCTCGAACAGGGAAAGCCAAGGAATCTTTCATTTGTAGAAGTTTACTACAAGTAGACAATAGCTCATCTACCGGAGGGAGTAGCACCAATTCCTCTTCAATGGTCTGACTGTTTTCATTTGTAGCATCTTCCTTTGAGTTCGACCCAGTGTTCCCAAGGGACATAGCAAGCGCACGTGCAAGTTCATCATCTTCAGGGGTTTCATCAGGATGTGAGAACAACCATTCCATTGCAAGCTCCACAGTATTTGAACCAACCTGCCTCAGGGCCTCTTCAGCTCGAGGCCTAGAAAATCCCATCTCTACAATCGTTGAAATTGCCGACTCATTCGGTGGAGGCCCAGCCACACGGCCTGCATTATTATTAACATTTTTCACTTCTACACCAGAGAAGATGTGCCTCACAATGTGAACAACTCTCGCAATGAACTCATAACTGCATTCTGGGAATTGTGGGTGGGTCCAAACAGGAAGCACAGCCTTCAGCACCATAGAGTGAAGAATCTTCACAAACGTTTCTGCATCCCGAGGAAATGGGGCACCCCCACTAACCAGAGGCTGGGCTAGCAAATGCTTTGTGAAGGGGGATAATATATAAGATGAAGTCACCAAATGGTCCATAAGTTTACCATAGCTAGCCAAGGATCCATATATCCACGAGCTATCTGTTTCATCTATTTGGTCTTGCCTCCCCTCGTCAGTCTCCATGGGAGAAGCAGGAGTTCTGTTGATGGTAAAAAGCAACTGACTGGTAGCTTCAAATGTTGTCAATACTGATTGAATGACCTCTCGTCCATACAAGCAATTTAATATAACAGGATTACAAGAGTCAGGTTTGTCCAGAAGCACGCCGTCAATGAAATCAATAACCTTGCCGAAGTAGCGACACTTGGTTGAAATAGATGCCTCTGATCCAGAAGGGTGACCCCCAAAATTCATGTGGTCTAAAGAAATCAAAGCAAAGGTAGAAGCCACTGATTTTGAAGGAGCAGACACATTTAGCATATCATCCCGGCGACGAGATGGGAGTAGCATCACCTTTCCCAACTCTTGAAACAAGTGGGTGATGTGAATAGATAATGATCTTACCATATCACAACAAGAATGATAATAAGATTTCTGCTTGTCACTTTCCTTTCTATCACAGATTTCAGTACCATCAGATGAACCGGACTGATGTGCTTCTTGACTGGCTCCCAGCCACGAACTTGAAGGTCCATCGATAGTCTGTTGTTGCTGAGAGAGATCGCGATAAAGATTTATAAGGTCAAAAAATTGGGATTCAAAGCTCCATCCAGATGTTCGCCTTCTGAGAGAAGGATCAAGAAACTGCCTGACAGTATTCAATCTCTGGTCTTCAGTTTCATTTGCACTCAATTCTGGCAATCGTGAATCATCACCAGAACCCGTAAAGTCTACCTCTGTATCAACCTTAGCATCTTCAAGTTGAGCAATTTGCCATAGAACTTCACGGTGAATAATACCCATATCTTCCAGAACATCCTTACTGCCATTACCAAATTCTGTAAGCAATGCAGTTACCCAGCGATTGTCCTTTGATACAGCCAAAAATAAGAGGAATTCAACAAGGGAGAGGGACAAAAATACACGGCTGTCTTGAGTGTTCTTAGGGTCGAGCAGAAAGGAACCAGAGACAGCACTGAACGCAGTCACTGTTTTCTTCAGATGATCTCTAAGTGCGGAACAGAAGGCACGAGCCAAAGGAACAGAATGATGCTGAGTGAAACTCTTAAATACCAAGGTGCTATGCAATGCTATGGACATTCCCTCGGTTGATTGAGTAATACTAGGGCGTAACAGAAGTTTGAATAAAGCTTCAATACCGGACTTCTCCACAAATAACCGACATGTCTCCGAATTTATTATTGTCCTGTGAACAAGAACCATCACATGAAAGATACAAAGCTGGATAAACTGCTCATCACTGATGCCTTCTACCAACAAATCTTTCGCACCAATGCCTAAATTTTCTCTGTCCTCAGAATCCATTACCACTGTGTTGTTTCCATCATCATTCGTTGATGACCCAGAACCCATTGTCTCTCCATGCAATGCAATCTTATTAACAATTTCAATAATAAGATCAACACCAGTACCTCTCAATGAAGATACATGCCGCAATAGCTCTTCTAGAGCATTCGCCAAAGGAACAATACCCTCATTCATTGCCATCACATACTTCTTTTCAGTGAATATATCAATGAGGAAGCGTAAAGCCGAAGTTTCTCTCACTGCCTCTAAGCCCTTGGCATTGAGGCAAATTGCACCGAGGCCATTCAGAATGCAAGTAACGGCTTTTGAAGAAGGAAGTATACCAGCCGACACTGATGACAGAAATGCAGCAGGTAGACCCAATTCATGCAAGACATTAAAACAGGTTGGGTCTTTATGAATCATTTCACTCATAAGAGTTACAGCTGAGGAATATATCTCACCTCCAAATTTTTCCATGTTACTGAAAATCATTGACAAAGTGGGAGTTAAAGAAACATCATAAGAATTCTGTGATCTTGTAGCATTTGCCGCAGCATAAGTCGCAGAACCAAGTGCCTTCAACAAAGCCTTGATGAGTTTCTTCTCAGCATAGAACTGATCATCACTGTATTTATAATGTTCGCCAATGATAATACTCTTGTTTACAGCCTCGGCCAAGTCAATCATTCTATGCACTTCAATCTGCAATCTGTAAACCAAAAGCTCTACTCCACCCAAATCTTTGAAAAGAGTCACTGCTGTATTGCTGTAATCCATGAGCTTCTGCAGAGTCTTCACAGCTAAATAGACAAGATGCACGTGTTTGGGATCTGAATCTTCCAAAAGAGGTAAAAAGGTAGGTACCATCCCCGACCCCCGAATAATGCTCCCAGTACTTGAAGAAGATATCACATGTAGCATGTAAAACTGTAGAAGTGCTTCGACGAAGGCAACAGATGACAGATCACTGGAGTTTTTCAAAGACAAGATCGCTCTTTGAAGTACATTTAAGAGGATCGTGCGATTACCACCTGCAAAACTGATGCTTGATCCACTTAATATCCGTGCACGTTCATGAGATGCTGAATATGCAGCTAACAATGCTCCCAAAGCTGTCATCGCAAGTGTTCTTATGCTTACAGAAATGATTTCTTCAGACCTCACAATTCTGATTAATTCATTTGTATATTCTGGCTCATTAGCAAAAAAGGAAACAAGTTCATCTTGTGAATCGCTAGACTGTACAAGCACAATGAAAGCAAGAAGACAAATCTCGCTGAAAATCCTGCATATTCTGGGAGAACGGAAGGCATGGGCATATCTGATTCTGGTCAGCAATGAGAACCTATGCTCTGAAGGTACATTATACTGATCAATGCACAACTTCATAAGTGACAGATCGTCCTCTTTGTGTAAATGAAGATCAGGGAGATTAATCACACTCATCCCAGAAGAAACTGTGTCATCATTAGGTTCTGAAATGCTGTGAGAATTGGCACCACGCAGTTCAAAATAAAGAGTTGACCCTATGCGATACTGCAACTTTTCCTGATCACTTTGCACATCAGATGGAAAGAGGTTAAGCCCTTCCACTGAGGTCCTCTCATGTAGTGTGACACAAGAATACAAACCCAAGCCTTCTTCTTTTGTACCCCATCCCTGGGCAAGGGAAAGGAGACAGCTGTTCACGGAGCCACACCCAACTAGCTTTCCATTTGCATGTAGTTTGGACGGAATTATCTTTACTAGGGCAGATAGTGTCTCCAAAGCTGCAATGACAATTTCAGGATCGGTTGATGCAAGCAAGAGCCTGAAATGCTGAAGAGAAAAGAAGTTTAGGACAGAAAGAACTTGTACAGGATTGAATTTCTTGTCACACATCAGGATACAGAAAACCAGAGTGAACTTTGTCTTTTTTTTTTTCTCGGGAAGGGGGGGAGCAATGTTAGGTAGCCTAGTAAAGATGCATAATAAAATCTTTATCCAACTACAATAAAAATTAACTGTATTTTCAGTCTTCAGCTTACCTCTAAGCCACTAAAAGAACTCTTATTGTGGCAATTATCTAGAATAAATTGCATCACTCGCAGAATTTGCAGAACTGCTTGTTTTGGAAATGGGCAGACATCACCTAAAATATTGTCGGACAAGAGGAGATCGTTTCTATTGGATAAATATGTCTTGAAATACGTATCAAAGTGCAGAAATAATGGTCTCCAGTGATGGAAATTCCCCTGGAACAAAGCAACTATAAGTGGAAGGACAATGAAACACAGGAAAAGAACAACTATAATGAGGACTAATCACCACCTTGCCAAACTCCCAACGAAAACCAGACAGAGGTATTGCTATGTCTTGTAATGGACATTGAATCACCTTGTCAATGAATGTCTTTATTCTTGGAGGCTGAGAAAGAAAAATAGAGTCAGGGTTCATGAACCAGGCAAGAAAAGGACAGATTACATAAAAATGGTAAAAATTAATCGTATCTCCAAGTTTGATCTCAGAGTGCATAACAAAAATCATACAGCTTGATATTTTAACAATTACAGGAGTTCAATATCACTGTTTAAACCAGATAAATTAATTTCTGCAAGTTCACCCATAATGTCCCACTAGTAGAGTACAGAAGTTTACTCCAAATTATTAAAATGTGATAATCAAGATCATGATGGAGACAAAGTAAAGCTAATGGATTGATAACACGCAATGGAATTCTTCCACTAGTTAGAAATGAATTACTGAGAATTTAAATTTAAAGAATGCAAAATCAAAAGAATTGGCAGCCAATTGCAGTGTTAGAAATGAAGCTGTCAATTAAATATAACCAACATAACCTATAAAACATAATAATAATAAAATAAAATACACAAAAGAAGAAGCAACAATGTCTCGCCAGTACAATAAAGATGACATACATCTATTCTAACGCCTTGCATGCATATATGGTAATCAGTAGCGTAAAACCATCAGGTCAATGATTCTATATTCAGCACATTGAATTATCAAGAAGCTGAATAGATCACGAATTCATCAATTGCTATATTAGCAATTTGTATATATATTACTATAAACTGGTATTTTTTTTCAGTCACTCCCCCAACTATCCCACCTCCACAAAAACATGAATATATCAATCAGGTATTTCATCTCATTTTTTATTAGAAGTTTTCTGCTTATATGTATTTAGCCACATAAATAAAAAAGAAAAAGAACACCTAAAACACACTCTTGGTAGACATATTCCCTATTTGCATTTTTTTTCAAAATGTCTTTCAAAATTTTAATATTCTGGAAGCAAAGTTTTATGTTTTAATTCTTTTGTATGGCCACCAAGTAGAGAAAATTTAAACATGATTGTCTTGTCCTCCATATTCACCCCCACCCAATCACTTCTTGCTCTCCTCCTGATTGTCTATTAGATGAAATAGAAAGCTAGATGTAATTACAGTTTCAAAAACAACATCAATAAGATATCAATAAACTGGTCCCTTTAGAGTTTAAAATCAAAATAGAACCAAATACAACCTCATTCAAATAAAATACATTTAACTTTTAAAGTAGAAAGAGAGTTCAAAATGCCTCCACTCAGTACTCATTTGGCCCAAGTATGTCTTGAGACGTGAAGTGTTAATTTGACTCAACATAACTACATAACAAGTAATAATGGGAGAGAGATTTCAGAATTCCATTTACATGACCAGAGGACTTACAGAATACAACATAAAGGAGCATATATCACAACTTTCTTTATTTCCAACATAAATAGAACAAATTATTAACCATTAAATATAAATCAGTAGTAATCACAATTGGCATGCGTTAAAAAATTTATCCAATCCTATATCCATCCATTCCCATTTTCCACCTACCCCCATCACTCAAAAAATAAAAGTCATTGCTCTCAGACAAAACTGCCATTCTATAAAACATATTTTCTGATACTGATTTAGTTATTAAAACTCGACAATTCAGTAAACAGTATGGGCCGATTCACCCTCTATTAATTACTACAAAACAAAACCTTGAACGTCAATTGGGAAATACAAACACGTAATCATAAAGCTAGATAGAGAAACTAAGAGAAGTAATACAGGCTCGGAGTCGAGTTTGAAAGAGGGACCGATAGCTCCTTCACTAGATAGCAGTTGGCGTAGCCTGGATGGCAAGCTTGATCTTGAACTAGCCATTTTAACCTCCGCTACTCTATTTACTGCAAATTTAGAAAGAAAAAAAAAACCCCCACCAAGAATCAGAATATCATCTTCATAAACAAATAACACAATATTCATTGACTAACGATGAACCCATGAATCAAAATCAAAATCCCATCAATTAATACATATACAAAGAGAAAGTATGTGCGGGTAGAAACGGGGGGCTGACCTTGTGGAGAAAAAGTGGCGGTGGATGCAGGCACATCGAAAGGGTTTGGACTGTACAGAGAGAGACGAAAGAGTGTATCTACGTATGTATAGGGTTTATTTTGTGTAGAAATGATTGAAACTGAAACCCTTGTAGAGAGAAGGGGCTGAATTTTCTGACACAATTCCACCGTAGTTTCTTCTCCGTAATTTATAGGGTTATAAGGCGGTTTTGCTCTTTGGTCCCTCATCTTCTTGAATATTCATTCTCTCTTTTATTTTCTTTTGGAATTCTCTTCTTGATTTTTCTTTAGCTATATTATATTCATTTATGGTCTAATAATTCAACATAATCTCTATTTGATAGGAACTAAAATTCAAATTTTAATTTTAATTTAAATTAATAATTAATTGAAATCACATATTTGATAAGATTCACAACTTTTCACTTGCATTTCATCAACTTTCATCAGAATATAATAAGAATCCGATTTTAATTCACACCAAATAGGGACATAGTCTTTCAACTTAAAATGACTACTCAAAAAAGAAAATGATGTTTTATATGTCAAAACTATTAGAGTTGAACAATGAAACCGTCAAATAACGAAACCGTTTTTTTTATACCGTTGGTTTGAGTTTAAGTGGATCTGCCAACATTTTGATTTTGAACAGAATCAAACTGTTTCGACGTGGTCTGGTTTAGATTTCAATCTTTGCAAATGATTTCAAACCTCAAACCATTTATAAAAAAATCTTAAAATAAATTAATTTAAATTTTATGCAACTTCATATTAGACGTAATCCAATTAAATTCAATACTTAAATAGAAAAGTATTTATTCCAATTAATTAATTCATACATAAATACTCAACCCTCATCACAACTTTATTATATTTTATTGATAGTTGCGTTGTTTTGTTCTAATTTGTGTTGTGCTCCCTTAAATTTTTATCGGACAACATTGGATTACTTTAATGGTCATTTTGAAGATTTGACCAATGAGCTTTTCGACGTATTAAATTGGTGAAAATTGATTGCAATTAAATATAAGATTATTCTCCAAATTGCTAAAGATGTGTTATTTATTCAAATATTCAAAATTGTTTTTCAGTGTGCATTTCCTAAGAGTGGGATTCTTTATTCCATTAAAAGTTTGTTGAGTGTAAATATGGTTAAGGCGATGATTTGTCTTAAAAATTGGTTGTATAATAACGATGAACCTATAGTGATTCGTTAACATTTGGATGAGTATATATATATCTTTCTATATATAAAAAGTGGCTATTAAACAGAATTTGTTGGTTTAACGGAAAAACTAACGGAATTTCTTGATTTAACGGAAAAACTAACGGAATTTCTTGATTTAACGGAATATTTTTTTTCACCACCCATTACTTTCCAAATTATAATTAAATAATAATAAAAATAATTAGTTTTTGATAATTCTTTCAAACTAAAATATCTTGAAACTAACTTATCCGAATCAACTTTTTCTCGAATCTGATTTATGTATCTAATTACGATTTATCCAACGAGACAAATATTCATATATTTACGATAACTCCATCAATATCTAAATATTTGACACAAATAAAATATAATTTGATAAATGTATCATTTAGTCCCTAACTTTCAAAATATTAAAATAGAGTACATAAAAATTGAATTATATTTTATGAAAATTTTCGGGGTATTACATTCTCACCCCCTTAAAATATTTTCGTCCTCGAAAATTTACCCGTCACTTACCAATACTAAGTCTAACACGTGATATACATATATTATCGTAATACATATCATACTTTAACGATAAAATGAATTGACTTATTACTTAAAAAAGAGTAAAGACTTAAGCCATGCACAAAGTTTAAGCCTCCGTTTGTTTCTCATTAAAAACCCATAAAAATGAAAAATATGACCGTTATCCATCACATCAATCTATCAATTTTGAATTTCTATCTCTTGTGTGGGGTCCAATAACGACTATATTTTTCATTCTCATTCTGCATTAATGAGAATCAAACGGAGTCTAAGTAAACTCATCTTCTTACCCCTTAACATACCTTGAGTTTTCTGTTTGTGATTTTGGATTGGAGATGACAAAGAGAAGCACTTTATTTAATTATTTATCAATTACATAAACATTATATCATTAATTATTTAATTAACCAAAAAAATTACATCTTTATTAATAATAAATTAATTCTTAAACAAAACTACTAAATATAAACTAAGCAAACGTGCATTGCATGTTGCTTGCACCTAGTGTGTGTATATATATATATATATATATATATATATATATATATATATATATATATTCAGAGCATGTGTTTCGATTTTGGAAGATCAACAGATATCAACAGATTACGCTACAAAGGTATAATTCTTTAAAAAAATTTAGTATAAAATTTTAACATTAGACTTGTTTTATGATATTTAAAATTTTACTTGTTAATCTAGAAAAAATAATTTATAGTATTAGCTTTTATCAAGAAATAGAAGAAATTTTAGATTACGGCATAGAATATATTTCTTTAGAAAAAAGTAAATCTATAGATTATTTATTTGCTAGCTTACAAGTAACAAAAAGTTTAACTCCAGATTTAAAAGAGGATATATTAAATAGATATTTAATATCAGAATTTAGAGAAGAATATTTCATAGAAATATTTGAAAAAACCCTTTTAAGAGATTTAGATTTATTTATTGAAATAGATATAATAGAAAATACATTTTTTGAAGATATATTTTCAGATAATACAACTTTTAGTTTAGATTCTTATTATTATTCAGACTAAACTGGATTTATTAACAAGAGATTTTAGTAAAATAAGTACAGATTTTACAAATTTAAGTAAAAGAGTTATTAATATTGAAAAAGAAATTGTAAAAATTAAAGAAAATTTAGATTTTATTAAAGAACAGAATATAGAAATATTAAATAAAATAAATAGAACTGAGGAAAAAGAAAAATTTCCAGATATTAGAACTAGAGAAGCTATAGAAAATATAAACAAAAAATTAAGTAATTTAGAAAAACAACCAGTTCAAGATCTAAATAGTATCACAAATAGTTTAGATAAATTAAGTTTAAAAAATACAGGAAAAGAAAGAATAACAAGAAAATTATCTACTACATTTTATAAAAATGAATAATTTAAATAATTTTCCTAATTTTCCCGAAAGATCAAGAACTATTAGAGAACAAGGACCATCTTCAGAACATTTTATTAATAACAGACATAGTACTTCTAGTATAAGTACAAATATAATAGAAAGAATTTTAAGAAGGCAACCACAGTATAATCAGAATATAGAAGAAATTATAGATCCTGAACAAGATTACAATAGATTTCAGACTCATGGCTTACAATTACTTAATCCAGAAAATTTATATAATAGAGGAATTCTTGAATCAAGAACTCAATTTTTTAGACATACTAGGGAAGTTTCAATCCAATGTTTAGATGGACAAGTAAGACAATTATCATTAATATCAGAAGAATCTAAAAAAGAATTAAGAAAAAAGAATTTTAGATTTATGCATTTAGGATTAATTGTTATAGGAATTAAAGGATTAATGAGAAAAAATTTAGGTGGTAAAGTTTTATTAACAATTTATGATGAAAGAATCCAAAATATAGAAAAAAGTATGATAGCTAGTACAGAAATAGACATGAATAATAATCATGGTATTATATATTGTAATCCAGATTTTTTATTAACAATAAAAGATTTTTCAGAAAAAATTAAAATTGGTATTCAGACACATGGATATGAAGATGTAAATTCAGGAGAAAATTTATTATTAAGTATTGGATTTCTAGGAAGATGTAGTAACAATTCCCAAACAAGATACAAAGTTTATATAGATAAAGTAGTAAATTTGATGAGTAGTAAAGGTATTAAAATGATTAAACCTAAGACTTATGATGCTGAATTATTAGCAGGATTAGAATGGGATTTAGATAAATTTTTAGAAACTCAAGAACAAATCTTAACTCCTCAAGAAGCTATTACTTATAAAGATTTATATGGAAGAACTAGTTTAAAATTTGGTAATTATAGTAATATAAACAGAAATGATAATTCTGAAACAGAATCTAATACTAATGAAGAAAAACAAGAACAAGAACAAGAACAAGAACATTTTCTTAATACAATAGAAACAGAAATAGAAAATAGAATAATTTATCCTAAAGAATTATGTATGGAGTTATCTCCTACAGAATTATTAAAACTAGAAGATCATTTGTTTTTAAATAAACAAATTAAAGAACAAGAATTTTTATATTATGATAATAATAAAAATATAAGAGTAGGAATAGAAGAAATGGATAGTAAATCAGAAATTTCAGAAATTAGTAATTATAAAGAATTAGCAGATGAAGCAAATCCATCTAGACCAGAACCAGAAAGATATCAATATGCAGGAGGATATACACCCAGAACTGCTTATACAAATTATGATGATAAAGATAAAAAATATATAGCTAGGGGAAAAACCAGACCTTTAGAACTTAAAATAGAATTTCAAACATTACATAAACCACAGATATTAAATATTACAGCACATGATCCTCAGACGTGGGATAATGTAATAGAAGTATGGAAAAATACTATAATAGGACATTATATTAGATTAGCAGATAATATGGAACCTTTAGAAATGTATAGATATTTGGAAACATTTTTAGGAGAAGATGCTAAAGCTACATGGGAAGCATTTAAAAAAAAAAAAAATACAAAGTTTATATAGATAAAGTAGTAAATTTGATGAGCAGTAAAGGTATTAAAATGATTAAACCTAAGACTTATGATGCTGAATTATTAGCAGGATTAGAATGGGATTTAGATAAATTTAGAGACAAAGTTTTGTGCGAATTAAAGATTAAAAATCCAGAATATATAATAAAGACTAAAAATATTGAAGCTACAAACCAAGATGCTGAAGATTTCAAGATGCATATTTCAGAATTATTGAAATTAGGAGTAATTAGAAAATCTATTAGTCCACATAGATCTGCAGCATTTATAGTTAGAAAACATTCAGAAATCATTAGAGGTAAAAGTAGAATGGTTATAAATTATAAAAGACTTAATGATAATACCATAGATGATTCATATAACATTCCAGACAAGAATGTTTTAATAAATAAAATTCAAGATTGTAATATTTTTAGTAAATTTGATTTAAAATCAGGATTTTGGCAAGTTAAAATGCATCCTGATTCTATAGAATGGACAGCCTTTACTTCTCCAGAAGGACATTTTGAATGGCTAGTAATGCCTTTTGGAATAAAGAATGCCCATAGTATTTTTCAGAGAAAAATGGAAAGTATTTTTATTAAACATAGCAAGTTTATTATAGTCTATATTGATGATATATTAGTTTTTAGTAAAAATAAAAGAGAACATAGGGGACATTTACAGATTCTCTTTTCAGAATTTATAAAACATGGTTTAATAATAAATAAGAAAAAAATGCATTTATTTAAAGAATATATAGAATTCTTAGGAGTAAATATAGGTAAAGGGAAAATAGAATTACAACCACACATAGCTCAGAAGGCTTTAGAATTCCCAGATAAATTAGAAGATTTAAAACAATTACAAAATTTTTTAGGACTAGTAAATTATGCTAGACCTTTTATTAAGGATTTAGGGAAAATAGCAGGACCATTATATGGCAAGACTTCTCCTAAGGGATAGAGATATTTTAATATTGAAGATACAAAATTAGTACAAAATATCAAAGAAAAATTAAAAAACCTGCCCAAATTAGATATGCCTTTAGATACAGATTATTTAATTATAGAAACAGATGGAAGCATTACAGGATGGGGATCAATTTTAATTGCAAAACCCAATAAGTATGCAAGCAAAGATACGGAGAAAATTGTTAGATATAATAGTGGAAATTATAAAGAAAAAGGTAACATTAGTAGCATAGATTTAGAATTATTAGCAGTCAATTATGCATTAGATTCTTTTGAATTATTTATTATCTCTAAAAAAGAAATTACTTTAAGAACAGATTGTGAAGCAATAGTAAGTTTTGTTAACAAAATGAAATTAGAAAATAAAAGAAGTAATAGAAGGAGATGGTTAAATTTTATAGATAGAATTACTAATACTGGAGTATTAGTCAATTTTGAGCATATTAAAGGTAGTGATAATCATGTAGCAGATATTTTAAGTAGAATAATTAAAAATAAAAATTATGACTGATTTTCTGCAGATGCAAAGGCCGAGAGGTCCCAGACCAGGATTGCCAATTACTGGCAGTTCAAGCTCTCAGACTAACTTACTACAGACCCAAGATAAGTTAAGATTCGGTAACATAGAATTAATTTGTTTCCCAAATAGTAATATTAGTTTTAAAACTTTACCTCATATTTCTACTACCAAAGCAGAAAAATGTATTCTAGACAATTTATGGATTTCTTATAACAAGAATCCAAAAGATCAAAAGTATTTTTTAGCATGTTTAAATGTTCTCTCAGAACATTTTAGTCAAGACCATAAAAAGTTTAAATGTTATGTTGTTTTACAAGGTAGATTACCAGGAGTTTATCATACCTGGTTAGAAGTTTCAGATTGTATTAAGAATTTTCCAAATCCCCTTTATAAGGGTTTTTATTCAATTTCAGAAGCATTAGAAGAATGTAGAAAGTACATAGGAATAAATTATTTTATTGCACCATCTTTAAAGAATGTTTCAGATCAACCATTAGACTATATTTCAAAATTTTGTGAACATTGCGAATGTATGACAAAGAATTTTAAAATTTTAAATGAATCTAATCAGACTTTGTAACAAGAAAAGTTATCTTTACAGAAGAAAATTTCAGATTTAGAAAAAGAGATTATTAATTTAAAAATTTCAAATGTTCATCAGCAAGCAGGTACTATAGAACCCAATAAATCTATAGCTAGTCCAGCTCAAACGGAAGCTGGTAAAGACTTATCAAATCCGTTTGTGGTTCTGGGCTTACCTAAAGCTCAACAGACTCAAGAGGCTGTTGATCCTCTTACTTTTAATCAGAATCAGACTCAACAGGCTGGAAAACCTGTTACAGTAAATAATATTGAAGATCAGACTCAGCAGACTGATAATTCTGCTACTAGATTAATAAGTCCAATTGATCTTAGACAAAAAAGTTCAATTAATTTTGAAGATTCATCCCAATTTTCACAAGATCCAGATCAGTTGACCCAAACAGACATAAAAAAGATCCAGGAAATGTTCGAAAAGATTGAAGAACTCCAGCAACAAGTTAAACAAAGTTCTTCAAGAAGAAAAAAAATTCAAATAAAAAAGAATAAGGGAAAGAAGAAAGTTGAGATCAAAGACAATGATTCAGAAGAATACAATAATCCAAATGAAAGAACTGATGGAGGAGAATCATTAGACAGCATTGGCAGACACAATTATGAGACTAGATAAGATTTCCTTTAAGACAAGACACTTGTCAAAAAGACCTCCAAGAGATTTGAAGATCAAGACACTTATTTGAAGATCCTTCTTGCCGACAAGAAATTTTTAGAAAAGACCAAACAACTTTTGAAAAAGAAGAATTTTTACTGTTTACTTTTTGAAAAATTGTAAAAGAATCTTACTGTATTATAAAGTAAGATTTGATAGGATAAGCTTTTACTGTTTTCTTTTTGACGTTTTGAAAAAGCAAAGATTCCTTGCTTTGAAAAAAACGCGTTTTTCTCCTATTTAAGGAGAACATTTTTTCATTTGTAACACACAACAAATTAGAATACAATACAAAGTCTCTCTCTCACAATGTTTTAATTCTTTCCATTCCCGAAAGGGAAATCTTTAATTGTTCTTATTCTTAAATAGAATGATATCCCACAAAAATATATTTCTTTTTTATACTACTGATGGATCATTCCGGTAGGTATGTCTTTATAGTTCTAAAGATATGGTGCTAATAGATAATATTAGTTCCAAATCTTATAAGAACAAATTTCTGTTCAAAGATTTTGTATATGATCTTGTAAAGTTTTATGTTTCATGCTGAGTATATGATAAGAGCATGTCTTAACTCCAAGTTTAAAGTTTAAAGTTTAAAACTGTTTTTAAAAATAGATTCTGAGTGACTCCCCAAAGCGTAAAGGCCCAGTGGAGAGGCTGTGAGACGCAAAGAGGGAAGAAAGGAATTGATGTTTTAAAAATTCTTTTTAAGGGAGTGTCATTGGTGTCCTTAAAAGAATGGAGTTAGGCCCAAGTTCATATATCTCAGATGGCATTTAAAAAAAAAAAAAAAAAAAAGGGATATTATGATATCAAAAGAAGAAGAAAACCTCAATTAAGGAGAGTACTGAGTAGGATTTCTTAACAGCTGCTTTACAACCGCCTCCAATCCTTGGAATACTAACCTTATTTATTCCTCTATTATATAAATTTTCTGGATTAAGTAATTGCAAGCCATGAGTCTGAAATCTATTGTAATCTTGTTCAGGATCTATAATTTCTTCTATATTCTGATTATACTGTGGTTGCCTTCTCAAAGAGAGGGGGGGTCCTGAAATAAGGTTAGTATTCCAAGGATTGGAGGCGGTTGTAAAGCAGCTGTTAAGAAATCAACTATAATCAATTAATTCATGTACTATATTTTTATTTTTGTGGAGAAAATGAATCGTGTGTTACAATTGCAAATGTTGCGTCAATTAGTATCGACTAAGTTGTTAAAACATTTCTATCATATTATTGTATTATAGGGATTGTAACATTTTAATGATACTATGTACGTTTTAATATGAAATTTTAGATTTATATTTATGTTTTGACGTGAAATAATTAAGTTTTAACTTATTCGATATATGTAATTTTTTAGAATTGGTTTGATTTGATTTGGAAAATTTCAATCGAACCATTCAAATTGAATCGTGTTCACCTCTAAAAGTTATGTTACGTATTTTATAATTTTACGTGAAAATAGAAAAGACAATGTAATCATGCATTAATATTATGGGCGTGTTTGAGAAACGATTGATATTAAAGTTGACAATTAGTGTTAATTACATATTTAACTCTTGTTTGATCTAGTTAAAATCTAAATTTAAATTTAATAATTAATTTTAACCAGAAATTTATTGGAATCTACAACTTTTCACCCACATATTTCATCAAATTTTATCAAAATATATTAAAATTTGATTTTAATCTCACCAAACATAGGTTTATTAAGATCTATAACTTCTATTAACTCTTCAGTCAAAATCTCATCAATTTTTATTAAAATCTATTAAAACTTTTATAAAAAATTGTCAAACAACCCCTATATCTAAATTTATTTTCTTTTTCTTTATAATTTTTTATGTTTGGATGAACTTAAACTATTCAACATTAACTTTTATTTTTTTTAAGTTAGTGCATTAACAATATATCTAAACTTTTTTTTTTTTTTTTCATTTCACCCCTTGTTTGAAATCATTTTTAGAATAGATTTTGTAAAATGTTATTTTTGGGAGAATGTATGACTAAAAAGTCTAAACAGAATTTGAGCTTACAAATTTTTTTTTTTTTTTTTTTAGAGAATTTGTGGTTGAAAATGATTTTTAAATATTGGAGCATGAACGCGGATTTTTTTTATTTTTTTTTAAAGGAACTTTATTTTATATTTTCATGATTTTTCGTTGCATCCCCATAGTACAAGGCAAATAGATTCTGACCACGATGAATGATGAGAAAGTCGTGTTCACTATTGGTTGTGTTCGTCAACTCCCTCTCCAAGGCACAACAAACACTTTGGCTCTTTTTTGTTATGATTGTATACCTATTTTTGGTTCACACTTAATTTTTTTTTCCTCTGAGTTGATTCGTCGAGTCATTGATCCTTTTGACAATCCCTTAACGTGTGAGAAGATGTAGGCGATCTTCGATAATATAACAATCTGTGATTTTAATTGAAATCAACGTAGGTGATTTAGTTAGAATAATCGACCATCAACACATATTTGTCAATGATTACCTAAGATAAAATTGTCGGTGTTGCTGGGAATCACTAGCGTTGCTCGAGTAACTGATGGGAAGTTGTCAGTGTCAATCTCAAAATAATATTTTTTCTATATTATTCATTTAAACAAATAAATTAAAATATCTTCTTATTAAGGTTCTGTTTGGTATAAATTAAAAACATATTTTTAGTAAATTTTGATAAAAGTTGATGAAATGAGTGGTTGAAAAGTTGTGAGCCCCATGAAATGTATGGTTAAAATTAATTGTTGACTTTGACTAGAGATTCAAATCAGATTTTAATCTGAACCAAACAGGAGCTTTAACACGTGTTTTGCACGTTATTTTATAATAACATGGAATCTATAAAGTAACGACAACAAAAAAAAATCGAACTACGTCACTTTCAATACATCCAAGTCTCTCATCAAGGTGAAAAATTAAGAGAATTCGGCATTTGTATTCTTATCATTTGAGTTATAAAATTTGGTTAAATATAATTGAAAATTACCTCTCATAACCTACCACTCTTGTTCATAACCTACCACTCTTGTTTATCAATTAAATATGTAGAGATAAAATAGTGCACAGCTTCATAAAAAAATTAGATACAACAAAATATATGCTATCACATTAGGGTCGTGCTCGGCCTACGTTGAGTCATGGCAGAAACTCGAGTCTTTCTCTTATATGGTCATCGTCTTTCTTTGGAGGAGCATCTTTACAATTTGAAGCAATATGTTCAGGCCTACCACGAGGAAAACATATGTTCTTTCCAGCTAAGCATTCATTCATGTGGCCCTCGTCGCATTTGGGGTACAACACAACCATTTCTCTATTCTTGTTGGAGCCATTTCGAGGGTTGGACTTCTTATTTTGTCCATTTCCTTTTCCTTTTTATTTTGACCATTCTACTTTCTCTTCCCACGCGATTCTACATTATTCTAATTGTATTTCTCAAATGATTATTTCTTGCAAGAGATTTATTAAGCCCTCTAAATTACTTCTCGATAAATAGTAAACTAATGCAACATTATAATCATGCCTATCTCGGGTCATAGTCCTTGCTTGAACCCTGTACCCCTTTTTTGCCTTATTATCCACTAAATGAGGTGCATACCAAGAAAGTTACTCAAATCTTCGTTCATAATCAGTCAGGGACATATCTCACCGCTTGAGTTGTAGAAACTCTTTCTACTTAAGTCTCTCATAGCTTGAGAAAGATACTTATCAATCATGTCATCTTTAAATTGTGCCAACTTTAGGATTTGCCGCACTTCCGTCCCAATCCTTGAGGTAGACTCTCACCAATAACCAGCATCACCAATAAGCAGTGATGTAGCCAAGATTTCAATCTTGAGGGTGAAATTACGGGGGGTGGAGCCCCCTCCCGAGGGTCCGCCCCCGAATTTTTATTTATTTTTTTAATTAGGAAGATTGAAAACGACGATTTTGAGTACCAAAATAGGCAAGTTAGATTGACTGTCAAAAAGACAATCAATTTGTAGATACAAAAATAATATATCCATCTATGTGTCTAATGCTATACAAATTGATAAAAAAATCATCTTCCATTCTATTACATAAGCATGGTACTGGATACAAAATCATATACAGAAGCATGGTACTGACATTCTATTACGCAACATTGTCTTAATGACATTCATAGCTGAAAATGCACGTTCTGTAGTTGCTGTTGAAACTAGAAGAGTCAAGACAAGAAGAATCAATCTATCAACAAGATTATAACTCATTGATTTTCTTATCAATGCCAACAGTTGACACACATCGGGAAGTGTTGTCAAAATTTTAAATTGAGAGTTAAAATTTATCTACCAGCTTACAAATATTATGAATATCAAAAGTCTTGTAGCCGTCTCTAAGATTTAATGATGAACTAAGAATAAGCAATTCCATCACATCTTCCTTGGAGTTGGGCTATTTATTTATTTAAGTAACTATTGGATCTTTTGTTTATGTCTAAGATTTTTGTATTGCTGTATTTTAAAGTGTAAGTTATTGGGTCAATATTTATTAATAGAAAAAAATAAAAAATTTCAAAATTTTGCGATGGCAAGTCAAAATTTTTGAGGGGACGAAATTGAAAAATACATTATAAATTAACTAGGAATAGTAAATCAGAGGACAATGTTGGGGGCCCCCTAGCTCCGTCTATGCCAATAAGCACAAATTCAATACACTGAACCTTTTTGTGCGTCATTGCAAGAGATGTGTCTGAAGATACGTAAGGCCCTGTAATTCATTCTTCAAGATATGCGGTCTCTAATTTGTGCCCTCCGTATTTGGGTCAGACACTACTCCAAAATTTATAATTTCTCCAAAAGGGGGGCAAAACACTAACTATATTGGAACCTTCTCTATATCCTCTACGGAAGCGCTAGTACCATATGTAACGTCCTGAATTTCTAATCCAAATTGTTACTAATATTCATTTCATTTTGTGCACAAACATAAAAAGGAATTTATCCAAATAGTGAGAAAATATGAACCGATGCATTTTTTTCATAACGAAAAACTTCAATATTTCAATATTTGCAAAAACTAACATGAAAACACAAAGGAAATAAAACATAATATTCAAGATTTTAAACTATTTTCGATATCTGTTTGGACTATTCAATATGTTCATAATGTAGTTCTTGAAATAAGTTTCGAAATGACATAAATAATTTGTAGACTCAATTAGCGTACGATCGTCGGAGAATTTTTAAATTTTATGTCCAATTATTAGACGTCTTTTTTAAGACTCACATTTGACGTATTCTTAACTATATTTGATACATGTTTAGACTATTCGATATGCTCATAATGTAGTTCTTGAAATAAGTTTCGAAATGACATAAGTAATTTGTAGATTCGATTAGCGTACGATCGTTGGAGAATTTTTAAAATTTACGTATATTATCGAAATTCAAATTTATTTTGATTTTGCCCTCGTTTGGTGGACATTAAAATCAAATTTTTTAATAAATTTTGATAAAAGTTAAACAGTTATGGATTTCATGAAATATGTTAGTAAAATTAATTGTTTAACTTTGATTAATATTTAGATTTCATTCGATACCAAACATGATTTTGTAAAAATAGGAAAAAAAAAATTAACAAAAGACAAAAAGAAAGGTAAAAAGTAGTCAAAAGCCTGCCTTTTGGCAAGGCAAATCTAATAAGGCGCAGGAGAAAGGACTGATAAAACATAATATTCAAGATTCTAAACAATAAAATACTTAAAAGTAAAACGAACACTAATTTTACCTTTAAGATCTTTCCAGCAATTCACGACACCTAAACACCGTCAACTTATATCACTAATCCATTTGTTTCGCATTAATTTGTATAAAATAAATATATAAATAAAATTCGAAAGGGGTAAGTATTTCGAAAGTACATAATTAGATACATACATTCAGTTCAATCTCAAAAAAATAAAAAATAAAAATTCACGTTGTTGCTCACCCTAAAGTCCAGCTTGGAAAACCCAAGCAAGTGGTCGGATTTAGCTTGGTCACCAAGCTATCTTTGTAACCTTGGCGATTAAGTAAAGAAAAAAAGGAGGTGGGATATCTTCATGGGTTCCATGTGCAACTCTTGTAGATATATCACCTTATTTTAGTCAAATCTTGCAGTTTCCCATCTCATGTTTTTGGCTAATTTTGGAGGCAAATCATGCTGAAATGTAATAATCTTTAACGTAATGTCATATCACATTTTATCATTGAATTATTTTAAACACGGTCAATTTTTCCATCAAATCGTCTGCTGCCAGCTCTGATTATGTCACTACGTTCGTTTTTTTTTTTCTAGCAAAGTGGCAAAATCCATTAGGAGGTTGATCAATGTTGAAAAATCGAGATCTTGGTATGAATGCACAACCCTTATAGAGTAATTTAATACGGTGTTGTTGAAAATCAAAATAGTCGGTCGTAGCAAAAGTAAATAATCTAAAGTTAATCACTCCACTTGACCATTTTTCTTTTTTTTGTCATTGTCATCACTTTCGTCTGCCCTTTTGATGCATACACTCTCTTTTAAAAGAGCAACATCAAGACACCGTAGCAAAGAACTCGGGGAGAACTTCATTTCCATCTCCTCAAATTACTAAATGGTTACGAGACCAAATGGAACGAATTACCCGTAAATAGTTCCTCAACTTCAAGATATCGTTTTTCACATTATATATATATATATATATATATATATATATATATATATATATATATATATATTATATCCCTTATAAGTTATATATAATATGGAATATAAAATGCCTCAAATATTCAGAAAATTATGACAAATTTTTCAAGAAGTTGAAGTGACAGTTAAAAAGAAAAAAGGAAAAAAAATTGGATGGTAACATATCAACTTCAAAGAATGCACAAAACACCGCACTTGTAGAGCTTTGTGATACAATCAAAAGGGCCAAAAATAGGTAGGTGCATGTCGACTTTCTCAAACCAAACAAAAGGCATTATTTACACGTGTCTGTACTATTAACCTACATTAATTTTGATTTTCCAAAATTTTTTAGGTTTTTTGCGAGTATTTGTTGGAAATGGTGCCAAATGGGTCAACTTTGACCACAATTTTAAGTGAGACCCAATGTTCGAATTGTCAAAATAAATATTCAATTAAATTCTACGTTCCAAGTAGATGAGTATAGAATATTTAATTGTGAAAAACCATTTCAATATGAATGAGAAATTATGGTTGAAAGTTGGACAATAAATAAGAGGAATAAATGAGAAATAATTGGAAAACTGTTCCAATCCCACATAAGTTATAAACACAACCTTGAACCACTTAATAAACCTCAAGTTTGGAAATGAGCTTGGGCCCCAAGGGGTACCAATAGTCTTTGAAATGGGGGAGTCTTAGACAATGTTTAGACTAATCGAAGGTTACACGCGCGCGCACGTCGCCGCCGCCGTCCGTCCGACCGGCCGGGTCGGTGGCACGGCACGAGCTCGGGTCGGGCTTGGGCTGGGTCAATATTAATTTTTTGGATAATGAACTCCCTCCCTTTTCATCAGTTTATTAAAACGGTGAGTTAAGTGGACGTCTTAACTGCTCAACCGTGAGTTAAGTGGGCGTGAGTGGTGAAACTGCTCAAAGTGGGGAGTTGTACGAGGCTCAACCGTCAAACTCACTCCTCTATTTAAAAGGTCCTCAGGCTTTCATTTCGACACACCAAAAAACGCACGAATTCATATTGCATACATAATCTTCGTCGCATTTTTTCTTTTCTGCATTTGTCTGAGAGAGTACCTCCATTTCTGGTTCGTTGTCTTGCAGTCAAAGTGCTGCTTTTGCAAGTGCCTGATCGTTGTATCTTGGGAGACGCTTTACCACATACCGTAAGCACCGTGTGACGGGGTAAAAACGTTTTAAGGACAGAGAGCCTAGTTCTCGCCTCGATCATTCTCATTCCGAATTCTGCAATTGTTTAAGCTTTCTGTATTTGCTCGTTTAATGTTTCTGTTCTTGCTCGTTTAATGTTTCTATTCTTAATCGTTTAGATTGTTATATTCTGTTCATATTGTTTAGCAAGTCAATTCTGAAAATGTTATTTACTGCAACAAAATTTTATTCCAACAGTATTGTAGGTAAGAAAAAGACATAACTAAACAAGAATAACAAAAAAAGAAATAAATGTATATAGCAAGTCCTCCAAACAAAGGAAATAGTTGTCTTTATTTTCTTATTATCTAACTAAATATAAAATGAGTGGGGTTTTGGTTACTATTCATGAACCAATTGACCATTTAAGCCGAGCTGTGTGGAAGTGTGTTGGGTAAGTTTTCCTTTTGTTAATTAATACCAACAATGTTGTTTTTTGCATTGATTGTCCATCGGATGTTACCAACTCGGGCTTTATAATTTCTATATGGTTAATTTCACAAACGGTCCTTGAACTTACCTTAAAATTACAAGACGGTCACTAAGTTTAAAACTTGTAGAAACGATCATTGAAGTCTTAATTTGTTTCACAAACGGTCACTGAAGGATCGTTATGATTTTAATTCAAACTTAAAGGACCAAAACACGTGGACATATTAGCTTGACCACCTCAAGTGCAAATTTCTTACTATTAAGTGCCACTTTTGAAGTAAATTAGATGAAAATTGTAAAAGTGATACGTTCCACCTATATACATATAAGATCATAAATTTAGATATGAGATATAAATATTTTCTATGTTTTTGTGTGATCGTGTATAGATTTTCAGCTTTTAATACAATTTTATTTATTTTAGTTCACATAGAAATATAGTGTATTCTTGTTTACAAGTAGTTGACTTATTCAGAGATTTGTACTTGAGGTGATCAATCTTCTATGTTCATGTGTTTTGGTTCTTTAAGTTTGAATTAAAATTATAACGATTTTTCAGTGATCGTTTGTGAAAGCGCATGAAATTTCAGTGACCGTTTCTGTAAGTTTTAAACTTCAATGATCGTTATATAATTTTTAGGTAAGTTCAGTGACCGTTTGTAAAATTAATCCAATGTTTATATGTTTCTTTAACTTGTACATTTGAAATAAGATATGTTTTCTATGGTAGTAAGGTGTATTGAAAAGATGTGATATCGTTCTCGAATAACGAGCCTAGATTTTGTTCCCTTGCAAGAAAATAAGTTAAAGATTGTATAGTGATATTTTGTAAGATATGACTGAAAGGAATTGTAATATAAGAGATAATGTTTTAAGCATTTGAAAAAATGCATTTAAATGGATTGTTAATTTTAAATTAAATAGTTAAGTTGTGCGATTGTGTTAAAAATGTAGGAATAGGATGAGATATGATGTATTTGATGTTAGATTATTTGGCAATCAACGATGCATAAATGAAGACTGTAAATAAGTGTTTAAAAGCACACGGATTTTAAGCATTAAAGGAAGTGAAATGAAAAGAGTTATAATGTAAGAGACTTTTTATTAATTACTGAGAAATAAACATGTTAAAACTCATGTATCCAGTTTAGGCATGAAACAACTTTGTGTTTGACTTAGTATTACCCCAAAAATTGAAAATACACGTGGACACAATTTATATAATCTAATGTAATCTTCATTCAAAGCAGGTTTCATCTTCCACTAGACTCCGACAAATCAAAATTCAACATTAATTTTTTTTTTATACTCAGGTGTCCACCTTCAGCGACTAATCCTAAAGTCTACGTCTTGGCCCCTCAAGACGCATACGGGTAAATCGCGGGATGTGCCCTAAACTAGCCAGGATCCAAGAGCCTCCCATCGATCTGCCAAAGTACTAAGTGAGTCAATACATGTTGCACCTTGCCTTCCAGGAGAGAACTTGCCTTCCAAGAGCCCCAAGAATCGAACCCGTGACCTCTGAACTACCAGCAACTAAGAACACATTCCTTTGTCAGTTGGAATGTGTCCCGATGGGCAAAATTCAACATTATACTTACACTACACCACGTGCGTTCACTAGTAATATAATAAAATTGGCAAAAAGATTATGCCACATGACCATGCCCTTGCGATGAGATACATCTCACGTGAAGATCTTGTGTGAAGTGTAAGCTTAAAGGGCTTTATTGTTTGTCCGAAAAATCTTAAAAAGTTGCTAAAATTTTAGTGTCAAATTTTACCCATATCTTATGGGATTCACAACTTTTAATCAATTTTCAAACCTCACGTTTATTCATCATCATCATCAAAATCTGCTAATTTTTTTACCAAAAAATTGTCACACAACCCCTTAATTTGACAACCTCATCAAATATACTATTTAAGTCATGAATATGTACGATTAATGGGGAAAAATTACACTATGCTATACGAGCAATATAAAAGACTCATATAAGAAGTGAGGTAATAAAAACAGTATTAAGAATTTAGAAAATATCAAAATGTCATCTTACATATAATTCATTTTTGCCATTAGGGTTCAAGGTGGGAAAAATATGAACTTTTAGTTGAAATTGTCTAGAAAAACTACATTTTGTGTAGGGTTAATTTAATTTAATTAATTAATTTAGGCTAAAGCCACTAACAATATAATCCTCAAAATTCATTCTGTGTAGGGTTTTAATCTGGTTTTTATTTGAGAAATTTGCAAAATACACTGTGTAAATAGGGCGTGAATTGTATTTTACATATCATATTTTATAATAAATAATATTATACATACTACATTTTGTATAATGGTTACAAAAGACTAGTTATATTACCGCCACATTTTAATTGCATTGAATATTTTCAATATTTTCTTATTTTTACACTTCTATCATCAACTTTTTTCATCGCATTTTTTTTTTTTTATCTTTAACCTTTTGTTAATTAATATATCTTGTATTTGATAACAGTTTATGTAACATGCATCAAAATAACGGGCAACCGGGTTAGTATTTTCAACCTTTTAAATTTTTATTGTTTATTTTAGTGTTTAAAAATACAATAGGTAAATAAGTGTTTTTGCACCCTCATGACAATTTTTTTTTTCTTGAAAACTGCATCAGAGATAAGATATGCAAATTGAAAGAAAGTTTAAGAATTGGACTTAAAAAAGTTGCAGACACAAGTGAAAAGATGAACAAAGGTTAGCAATATCCATTACAATTTAAATTTGATATAGCTAGCAAAAATTGTGTATGAATATAATTAGGGTAAATATATTCACACCATAATTTTTGTTAACTACACCACATTTTAATTACAATAAAAATCCCTAAATTTTTCTTATTTTTACACATTCGTAATTTTTTAATTATCACCCCTATATTAATTTTCACACCTTGTTTATAAATACGAATTTCGTCCCAATTTTCAAACATTTTCATCGTTTGTACTTATTATTCAAATCGTCACTATCATTTCAAACTTGACATTTGTACCCATTATTTCATCATTTTCTTGTGAAGTTAATATTTTCCATATCATTCCATCAATTTCTTCCATCAAATATGAATAATTAGAGCAAAACATCTCATCGTTTGCCTTTATTGCACAAATCATCTCTATTATTTTAATTTTGGCATTTGTACCATCGGACTACCATTTCTTTGCGCAAAATATCCTTACTGTCTATTTTCTCCATCATATAACAAGTAAAACACCAATAGAAGCAAAAATAGCAAATTTATATTTATGTGACATTTAGCTAAAAGGTTTAAACATAGTGTGGTTGGAAAAATAAAAATTGTGGTGGTAATATATTTATCCTTTGAAATAACTAAATTTTAAATGATAAACATTCAAAAATACCCTTAATTGAAATAACAAATCGCTGCCTACATAATACATTAGATAATGTTTTGCATAATGTATTTCTAATTTTTGATTATTTACTATAAAATTTCATTAAAGGATTTTTGTATAGTTTTTATATGTAAGGTCCAGACCACACACAATATGAGAATCAAATTGAGACTTTAAGCTAAACAGTAAAATAAAGTGCAGAAAATTAAAGTCTGAACACGAGAATTGTTTTTGGCCTAAGCCCCGGAGGTTCGGCGACCACATCCAACGCCTACGTCCCCCGTTGAGCATCCACAAAAGGAATATGCTCAGATGCACTAATCAGCCACAAAAATGGCAACCAATGTTACAGAATACACAAGAAAGAGATATGGACTTATCTCTCAGTATTACAACAGTAGATAGCCATTGATCCACACAGGAATCACCAAGAACACATTCGAACACACACTCAGAGGAATCACTAAGAATCTCACAATATTCACACAGAATATTACAAACCGAAGGTAGATCTAACTATTACACAACTTTAAATCAGAGATTTAAAGTAAAAACCACAACAGGAATCAAGCCCTTTCTATGTTCTCTCTTTTTTCTCTTTTTGGAAGAAAACCCTAGACGATTCTAGAGAGAGCCAAGTAAATGAATCGACTGCCCTTCAAACGTCTCCAGCCAGGTATATAGATAGGCTAGCATCCAACGGTCCATCACAAGCCACGCGTCAATCATCAAAGAAAGACGCTTCAAGTAAGAGAAGCGTGTTTTATCATAATGCGATTTCTCCAAAATGCTAGGAGCAGATAATGGGCTGGGTAAGGAGTCCAACAATCTCCACCTTGCTATCAGATTTTGGACTGTTAGTGCATCCAGGAACATAGATCCCTTTTTGTTTAATCCGCTCAAGTATTCACTGCAAGATCACAAAGAGTCAACAGAAAGATACTTAAGACAATTTAAAAATTTGTTTAAAGGAATCACTTTGGTCCCCATATCAGAAGGGTTATGTTGAGTAGCAATCTTTTCAATCTTTATAATGCCTTTTGAAATAACATCTTTAATGAAATGATATTTAACATCAATGTGTTTAGTTCTATCATGAAACATTGGATTCTTACTAAGATGTATAGCACTTTGATTGTCAGAAAATAGAGCAGTTTGAATATCAATAAAACCAAGTTCAGATAGTAGACCGGTTAACCACATTCCTTCCTTAATAGCATCAGTTGCAGAGATGTACTCTGCTTCAGTAGATGACAAAGCAACAATCTTTTGCAATTGAGATTTTCCACTAATGACAGTACCACATAAGGTATAAAATAGGATGAAGTTGATTTCCTATTGTCTCTATCACCAGCAAAATCTGAATCAGTATATCCTTTTAACAAATCACCATCTTTGTCAGGTTTAAACACTAAGCCTAAACTTGCATTCCAATGATCTTCACCAGGGTTACTCATGAATCTACTTAATATGCTTATGCAATGTGCAAGATCAGGTCTAGTGTAAATCATCATATACATAACAGAACCTATAACATTAGCATAGAGAATTTTAGACATTCTGGCATATTCTTCCTCAGTTTTAGGACAGCAATCAGAAGACAATTTATAATGATTTGTTAAAGGTAAGGTCACAGGTTTGCAGTCAAACATATCAAACTTTTTCAGAACTTTAACCACATAATCATATTGGTTTAAGAACAGCAAATCCATTTCTTTATTTCTAACAATTTGCATGCCTAAAATTTTCTTAGCTGCACCAAGATCTTTCATGTCAAACTCAGTTTTTAACTTCAGTTTGATAGATTCAATTTCATTTTTGTCACTGTTGGCAAGCAACATATCATCAACATAAAGTACAAGGTATAAGGAATTTTTACCTCTACTACCTTTACAGTATATACAGGTATCATACTGACTTCTTTTGAAGCCCAATTTTAAGACAAATGTATCAAATCTTTTGTACCATTGTCTGGGAGCTTGTTTAAGCCCATACAACGATTTTTTCAACAGGCAAACCATTTTTTCTGGATTTCCCTTTTCATAACCCATAGGCTGCCTCATGTAGATAGTTTCATCAAGTTCACCATACAGAAAAGCTTTTTACTCTTCCAAGAGACAAGGTTACCACCAACAAATACACAATACCCAGTAGTAGATTTCCTATCTAAGGGTGATCTGGCCCAGTCTGCATCTGTGTAGCCCTTTATTTGAGTATGTCCGAAATTTTGATATAACAAACCACAACCAGGAGCACCTTTTAGATATCGGAGAATACGAATAACTGCATCCCAGTGACAAATCATTGGACGATCCAAGAATTGACTGATAACACTAACTGCAAAGGAGATATCTGGTCTGGTAACTGTCAGATAGTTCAACTTCCCAACTAACCGTCTATATTGAGCTGAATCTGTTAGGGGTACACCCTGATCTGGCAATAATTTGGTGTTTGGATCCATAGAGGAGTCAATAGGTTTTGCTCCTAGCATTCCTGTTTCACTTAATAGATCAATGACATATTTTCTCTGGGACAGATAAATGCCTTGACTAGATCGAGCAACTTCAATCCCCAAGAAATACTTTAGGTGCCCCAAATCTTTGGTTTGGAACTTACTATGCAAACACATTTTGAGTTCTTGAATACCAATTTGATCATCCCAGTAATCACGATGTCATCCACATACACAATTAACAATATTCTTCCGACTTTACTATGCTTGTAGAAGACAGAATGGTCGACTCCACAACGCTGAAGACCAAATTCAGTGACCACTTCACTAAATCTTCCAAACCATGCTCTAGGAGACTGCTTGAGGCCATAAATATATTTCCTCAAACGACATACCAAATCAGACTCCCACTGAGCAACAAATCCAGGAGGTTGCTCCATATATACTTCCTCAGTTAGATCGCCATTTAAGAAAGCATTCTTGATATCAAGCTGATGTAATGGCCAATGAAAAGTGGCAGCCAGAGAGATGAACAAACGAACAGAAGCGAGCTTGGCAATGGGAGAAAATGTCTCATAGTAATCAAAGTCGTACACCTGAGTATAGCCTTTAGCAACCAAGCGAGCCTTGAGTCGATCAATTGTGCCGTCCGGATGAACCTTAACAGTGTACACCCACTTACAACCAACTATAGTTTTATCAGGCGGAAGCGAGACGAGATCCCAAGTGCCATTATGATGTAAGGCAAACATTTTTTCTTCCATTGCTTTTGCCCAACCAGGGTGAGTAAGGGCCTCTGAAACAGACTGATGAATAGAAATAGAGGACAGAGAAGCAACAAAAGAGAAGTATGAATGGGATATATGCACATATGAGACAAAGTTAGAAATAGGATGGTTAGTACATGTGCGCTTACCCTTCCGAATGACAATGGGCATGTCTAGGTCAGACAATGGTGGGTTCGCTGGAGAAGAATCTGAGGGCACAGAAACGATGGGCACAACAGCGGAGGTATCCTTCTAGCGATGAGAGTATACCTGCAAAGGGGTTGAAGAACGATTGGATGGGATAGGATCTGGGGCGGAGGAAGATAGTGTAGGGGTGGGGTCAATTTGCAAAGGAAGTGTAACATCCAAATCATCTCGAGAGGATGTGGCAGAAAAGTAAGGGGTGGACTCAAAGAATGTAACATCTGCACACACAAATGAACGACGTAAAGATGGACTATAACATCGATAACCCTTTTGTGTGCGAGAATAGCCGAGGAAGACACATTTTAAAGCACGGGGATCTAACTTGTCCCTTCCGGGAGTCAACTGATGAACGAAACAAACACCCCAAATATGCGAGGAGGTAAACTAAACAAGGGTGAACGGGAAAAAAGAATGGAATGAGGAATCGTGCCGTTCAAGGTAGAGGATGACATTCAGTTGATTAGGAAGCAAGCTGTAAGAACCGCATCGCCCCAGAAGTGTTTGGGAACGTTCATCTCAAAAAGAAGAGTCCGGGCCACTTCTAGGAGATATCGATTCTTACGCTCAGCAACCCCATTTTGCTGTGGTGTGTGAGGGCAAGAGGACTGATGCAGGATACCAGAGTGCGACATAAATGAAGTAAATGGCTGAGAAAAATATTCTCGAGCATTATCACTACGAAGAATATGCACGGGTACATTAAATTGAGTTTTAACTTCAGCACAAAACGTACAAAAAATAGAGAATAATTCTGAACGATCTTTCATTAAATAAAGCCAAGTAATTCTGAAAACATCATCCACAAAAGTGACAAAATAATGAAAACCAAATGTAGAAGTAACACGAGAAGGACCCCAAACGTCTGAATGAACTAAACAAAAAGGACTCGATGCTCAAACATGAGCTGGGGAAGCAAATGAGACACGATGATGCTTACCCAATTGACAAGACTCACACTCTAATGAAGACAAATGACCTAAACTAGGAATAAGTAACTTGAGGTTGCCAAGGCAGGGATGACCAAGGCGACAATGGATCTGGTGAGCAGATGCAACAGCAGGACATGCAGTAGGTGGGTGTGCAGGACTCTCATCACGATCAAGGTAATAAATGCCATTTTCCTCACGCCCGGTGCCAATCGTCTTCCGCGTCCTCAAATCCTGGAGAACGACAGAATCAGGAAAAAATGAGACAGAACAATTAAGATGTTTGGTGAGCTTACTAACAGACATCAAATTAAAGGAGAACGAAAGAATATACAAGACAGAGGAGAGAGATAAGGAAGGTGAGGGTTCCGCTGTACCAATACCACAGATAGGGATAGCGGAACCATCAGCAACTGTAACAGGGGATAACGAAGAAGATGACTGAATATGCGTAAATAAAGAAGATGTACCTGACATGTGATCTGTGGCAGCAGAATCTATGACCCAAGGTGTGGGAGGGGATAGGCGAATGGAAAGACAAGCAGAAGAAGTACCTCGTTGAGCTAAAGAAGCAATTGGAAGAGATGCCTGCTGAGATGCCTTATACTGAAGGACCTGAGCATATTCCTCATCAGATATGTCCTTGGCCGCCTGAGATTCTGGAATGGTACGATTATATGGATCAGATGTCACTGCATTGGCAAATTTAGGTGGACGGCCAACTAAAGCCCAACATGTCTCTCTATTATGATTCTCCAAACCACAAAAGGAGCACTGACGAACGAAGCCACGACCACGGCCACTACGTCCACCCCGAGGGCCACTACCACGGCTACCACGAGAGAAACCACCACGAGCACCACTAAGTTGATCACCTCGATTTCGTGTAGGAATCTGTGTAACAAATGTCGAATGCTCAGATGACGTAGACGAACTCGAGCCAGAAATATTGTCCTTGGTAGTGCTACGTGAGACACGAGAATACATTTCAGTGATGGTGATGAGAGTAGCACTGGAAAGAATCTGAGATCGAGCTGGTTCAAATTCTGGACGTAATCCAGCCAAGAACTTCATGACACCCATCTGTTCACGTTGCTTTTGCATTTTTTTCAGATCGATAGTCATTGGTAGGATAGTATTCATCTCCTCATAGAGACGGTTGAATGTGGCAAAATAATTTGTAACGGATTGCGTGCCTTGCTGAAGTTGGAAGTACTCTACCGATAAATCATACATCCTGGTGAGATTACTCGAATATAATACACGAAGATACTCCCATATATCTTTGCACGTATCTAGATGAGTACAGAGATCAGCCACCTGAGGCTCCATCGAATTCCACAACAATGTTACAATCTGCGCATCAGCTTGAATCCAGTCGTTATACTTTTTATCATCTGTTGCTGGGGCGGATTCTGTAAGGTGACGGTGTTTTCCTTGTCCAGTTAGGGCTATTTTCACAGCCTTAGACCAATTTAAATAATTAGTTCCGTTCAACTTACGGGTTGTTAATGGTTGAGGTGTAGTCATCGACATTAGTACCCTCCAATTCAACAAGTAATAAACAGCTCGCACAAGGGAAACAAACCAACAATACTAACAACTGTAGGGCTTAAACAAAGAACATGAGAGTCATAATCAGACTTACGAACATTTATAATACCTTCATACGAACAATAACCTATAACCAGAAGCAGATATGAAATTAGCAGATTGAACACTGACCAAAAAACTAGCAGATGAACAGTACCAACGATGAACAGTGCTTGCGGGATGAACAGTAGCCGCAAATGAACAGTGCGTGCGATGAACAGTACCAGATTTTTTTTTTTTAAGGCAGAAAAAAAGAATATTTGAACAAAATTTATGAAATTAATCTCCCATAACCTTTCTTTGATACCATGTTAAAGTAAAAGAATAAGAAGGCTTATCACATGTTGTGTTAGCCTCCCACTATTTATAATAAGAACTTAGAAAACCCTAGTTATTACATAAAAGACTTAAATACCCTTTAATAGTTATATTGTAATTAACAGAATTTGTTATATATATAAAAATTAAAGACAATAAGTGAAAATTATAAATTGATATTAGATTTTATTTTGTAACTAAAAATCAATTTCTTATTCATTTTAAATTGGTGTAACTTTGCAACTTAAAAATATTTCTAAGAATGCATGAGTAATTTATTGATATTTAGTGTTGATTATTTTTTTCCTTGGGAGAAAGCTACATAGAAGAGAATAATCTATAAATATAACTAATAAAATGTATAATCTTCAGTAAAAAATGAAAAAAATAAAATAAAATGTGTATGATATAGTGAGAGAACTCATCTGAATGTTCATTTATGAAGAGAAAGAAAAAGAAAAAGAAAAATTAATTTTTAGATGAAAAAGAATGAAATAAATAGCTGAAAAAAGTATTAGGTAAAATGTTACATAATGGAGTACTAAGTGTGTTGATTTGTTATTTCCAATTATAAATACTTTGGTCTATTTAACTATTTTCAGTGACAAACTTTGTAGTTTTTCTTTTTCTTTCTTTTGGCAAAAGCTGTTTTTTGTTACCATATGTAAAGTATAGTGTGTAAAGGGTTAAGTTTAGATAAAAAGGTGGGTAAAGTGTAAACGAGAAATGCTATGGGTGGTTCATATAACACTCACATGATTATGAATAAAAATTATATACCACTAGACTTATCCAGTATAAATACACTCTAAACTAAAGGCATATTTTGTAAAATTTCCTATTTATTTTGAAATTGAGTTAAAGTGGAACTTGATGATAGAAATGCAGTTGAACTAGTTTATATACGATTAAGGTCCATTTGATATAGTTACTAAGTTGTGACGTATATATAACACAACCGTGGTAGAAATCCCATCACAAATATCCCTACGTATTTTTAATATCATCTGGTTTCACTCATACACAATTAGAAGATCCAAGTTCTAGTAAAGAATCGATAGCTTATGAACTGAGCAAATATCTAAGCAACACAATCGACAGACATCGCTTTAATTTGCTTAATACACGTTTGGTTTATACAAAGTGACTAATCCCCCACCGTCGCAAGCAAGTACAAACAGAATAGACATAGAACTACAAGTAAATTCTTCGTCTTCTCACTGTGTAAGCAGTTTCGAGTCGCACGCCACAATCTTCACGTGACCAACAGTCTCCAGAAAATCTTCGTTCTTCAACTGAGCATCTTGTAAGATGAACGTCCAAACGTTGTCACAGAATCTGTAGGTGTGAAGATGTCCCTGAACCAATTATAAACAAATAATTACAGGATTTGCGTTCAGAAACTACAGTCTACCGTAACATTAAAAGGATCCAGAAACGGAAAAAAGAAAACAGAGAATTATGCGAAACCAGTCGGGCAAAACAATCAAAAAGGCTCAATATACAAGGATTCGACAGAGAGAGAGAGAGACGACAGATAATTTGAGGAAGAAAAAAATGACATGCCAAGTAACCATGTTCTCACATACAAGGAACAGCTGCTAAAGAAAAGAATACGAGATTGTCTTTGTATTGTAGGCGTGTTATCACTTCCACGATAAATGATTAAATTGAGATCGTAGAGTGGTCTTGTAAGAAGATTGTGCACGGAAAATGAAACAGACGCCTAGCCTGATCCAGTCAATAAGCCAAATGTTGAAATCTCAAGGCTATAGTTTGGTACATTTGTCTTCAATGTGTAATTAATAGTATTATATAAGGGAGTGGTGAATACTTCCATAAAGAAACTAATAGCAAAATGTTATACACCGAGATAAAATGATCTCAACAAGTTGCAGACCAAAGGTTATTGCTCGAAAAAGAGTTTAGGTCTGAAAATTAATCAAAACTGTTTTACCCAAAGATTTGTACAAACAAAAATGAATTGATCTTAACAGCATCTCTTAGACAATCCATGCAACGAGATAAAATATGGTTGGAAGTATGAACCATTAAAACAAATTGGCACATAAATTTAAGGAAATATTTTTCACATTATGCAGAAAAAGAAAGAAAAAATGTCAAATTCAAAAATCCTCTATAAAGTTTATATTATCTATACACACTTGGTTGCAATAGTTTCATTTCATGTGAAACATCTTATATAACAGAACCAAGGAGATAAACATAGATAAAGAAAGAGAACTCAAAAGCATACCATGAAATTGAAAACTATTATAAAAATTAAAGATTATGTATTGACAATATTCAACGTTTTCTGGATTGGACTGTACTAACATCAGAGACAACAATGTACATTTTTGTTTGTATAGGCTTTTTCTCTTGAATGACCACACATATTTTTAGTTTTTTACCTCATAATTCCCAGAATTACAGGTTTACAACAGCGACGAAGTCAAATATAAAGCCTGTTTATTGGGCTATATTTATGCATTCTAGGAGTACATGCCAATCATCAACTTTAAATAATTGCTTTGGAGATGGAACTTAAGATACAGAAAGATAATAAAAAAATGGCACATACATATGAGTGGATAAGAAAGTGAGATGATCAAACTCTGCAGAATTTGAAGGTTTTAGCTCTATTTTCCAAAAATATTGCCCTTCTTTGATATATTACCACAATTTTTCTTATTGATCTATGTGATTCATCAAGACATTCATAATCTCCAGTCCTGTTATGAGCTCTATCTACGTATGTCTTAAGAATTTGATCAACAAGCAAGTTGTGCTGAAAGTAGCAGTTAAAATTTGGGCCTGAAATAAGCTTTATAATGTCTAAGACTTCGATAAATATGAAAGTTATGATGATCGTGAGTTTTAAAATTTGGGACTGCTACGAGCTTCATGTGTCTCAAGCTTGGATAAAAAAGAAAGTTATGGTGAACGTAGCATTTAAAATTTGATCTTATGAGCTCTGTGTGTCCTCCTAAGTATTTAATCAATGTGAAAGTTATGATGAAGGTAGCATCCACAATTTGGGCATGAAGCTTCACGTTTTCAAACAATTTATCAGAGGATAAAAATAGCGTGCGCCAATAAGTTCTACATCCCCAATATCTGAAGTAATATGGAAGGAGAAGAGATATTTATCAATGATGCCTGACCGTTCAAGGAGAGAGTGACTGTTCTATAGTGCAACCTTCAAGACGAGCCCTTGTCCATAAGGAGGTCTAAGGTCTTGTATTTTCTTCTCCTCTCACATTTTTATCGCACACATTGCAACAATTCGACAATGCACTTCTCTTGCCAAATTTCGTGAACGAAACTCTAGGATTTATCCTTTCAGTACCTTTAAATCCTAATCTCACTCTTAAAGCACATCACTGTTTTTAGCTTCAGATGGAAATGGATGAAAAGAGTTGCTCAACTAGAAAGGAAACACAGCATTGACAAACCACACATCAACTAACCCGCTGAAATGACACAGGCACTCAAAAAGGAAAAGAATGTGCTACTTCTAAGAGAAAGAATCTGCCGCCGATTGAAGGGGGGTGAACATCTCTTAAATCATAAATACCATCTGAAACAAAATTTGAATACGATTCAAACTCAAAATTCCATATCCGCACTTTGAATAGGGTGTTTACTAGCTGCTACTTTGCAGGATGATCCTACTAAGAACTGATAGCGCAAGCACTCCAGAGGTCATACGATCTCATATTTAAATAAACAGTTGCTTCCTATCTTCTTATATAAGATCTCTTCTTTATATACTCAAGACAATTGATGAGGCATATCTCATAATGTTATCTCCGGCTTATTTAAGTTTCGCTAACTGCTATAAAGTTGGTGTATAATGCATAAATAGATTGCATTTTTTAAATTTCTTTCCTTCCTATAACTGTGTAGCATGTCTCTAGACCGAACCTATAATTCCCAGTTTTCATATTTTTTTCATAGGACTCAAAAAAAGAGACGAATCACTTATTATATAAGTGCGCATATGAAACTATACAAAATTCAATAAAATCACATTCTAGATTAGTAGAGTATTGTTTTTGGAAGATCATTCAAGATGCAGACCTACATTGACTTCTGAACAAGAGAGACACTTGCACAATAGTGCTCGTACTGCAATTTGTGAATTATTACTGGAAATATGATAAATGGAACTAATTGGCAGCCTCATATGATAATTTATATTGCTATGGTAAACAAGACCTAAAAAGGACATTTCTTGTGTTCAGAATTATTTCTTACCACTAGTAAGCCAAAAAGAATCTGCTCTTTTTGCAAAATGGTAAATATTTGTCACAGCTTTTTCATTGTCCTATCTTCATAAAGTACTCCATATAGTACTATTTTACTTACAAATCATTGTTAGTGTACTCTCAGGAGATGCACTCATTTAAAGAGTATATGCCTCTTGTTTCCCATCTTAGTCTTATCGAACACAAAAAAGCTCTTGAAACTTGAAAGTTTAGTATGTTGATAAGTTCCTGTGCAACAATATGGTGACCCACAAAGATATATTGACAGACATTGCAAAAAGCTCCTGTCATGGAAGTAGATAAATATGGTTTCTAGAGCTACAAATCAAATGTAGCCCCTGTTTGACAAAGCTTTTTTAAGATTATAAGTTGGTCAAATTTCATTTTTAACCACACATTTCACTGGACCGACAACTTATATCCACTTTTTAACCAAACATTTCATGTGACACGCCAGCTTATAATCTCAAAAAGCTTTGTCAAACAGGGGCATAAACATAGCGACTAAGTTTATTTAATCTTATTGTTTTCAATTTTTATTATAAACTGTTCATCAACTGTGCAACTCTTTCAAAGTTGGCCACATGTTTCTAATCATAAAGATACGAAGTTGCATGCTTTGAAGATTAATATGCATACATTAACAGTTTGGAAACAGAAGGATGGCTGAGCAATCACAAAAAGGTTCTCGTAACCAGTTCGAAAATTAATTCAAGCAATGAACAAATGTACTGATTCAATTGATGAACTAATGACAACAACTTTTTCAACAGGACAGCAAAGTTAATATTCCTTCTCAAATAAAATCGCCAACTTCAATCCAAATATACTGCAAGATATTTATACATACATACAAAGACAAACCTTAAAATATATTTTTTCTGCAAAATAAAATTTCGTTACCTTAATGGAAACCTTGCTCTTCACCTGGCTTTCCAATGCTTCAGTCATCGACTGCAGGCCATAATAACAAAATCGATCCATTTATACATCTATGTATATTTTCATGAATTAACACTCGAATAAGACGACACGCAGGCACAAATTCTTAAAATAAGAGACTATGACCTTGTCAAATTGAACAAGGACTTGAATGGCGAGCTCAGGGCTGAGAACACCACTCGAAACCATCTCGTCAAGCGTCTCCGTCAGGCACATGCCAATCGTCGATCTCCTGTACAACTCAAACGTCGCCATTCTTATTTAACGATACTCCGATCTATCCAAAAGCCACAACCAAGAAAAATTTAAGATCTATATCATATCGATTAACTTCTTCAAATCAACTAGAAGACAAATAATCATTAGCAGATTAAAAAGCAAGATAATATTAACTTGATAAATGCGCTAAATTAATTACTTCGTTGTGTATATATCGAGATGTTTGTACGTATAGAGAGAGAGAGAGGTAACGAGCTCTAGGATTCCTTCGAGGGTGGGAGAAGAATTGGGGCTTAATATACCCTAGTTTTCGTAGCAAGGGATATATATAGGCGACTGATGATGACAATAAGCTTCGAAAAGATAATATTGCCCCTGTGTTTTATCTCATTTTCGTCGTTTATTAGGGACTATACGGGAAATGAGAAAAGCTCTTTTTTTTTTTTTTTTAGATTTAGATAAATAGGAAAAAAACTCATTTCATAACTATATTTCAATACAATAAAGCTTCTTGTATAATTATGGTTCACAAAATTTTTTATGGTATTTCAAATTTATTGACGTGGCCTTGTAAATTATTACAAAAGGGAAAAGAATAATGTTCTTTCATTTTAGTCACAAGTAACCCGGCCCATTGTCAAAATTGCTAATGAAAAACGGGTTATATGTTCAAAGACCTAACCGAAAACCTAACCCCCAACTCTCCACTCATTGTCACTGTTACGAAGAAGTCCTCTACAACTCTCAAAATATACCTCCGGTCACAAAGACGTCAGCACTATTCCCCTAGCTCTCTGCCCAGTTCCCCAATTAAGAAGAAAACCCCTCCAGATGTGGTAAATTTTGAGGCCACCAACTGTCGCATAACCAGTACCACCATGGTTCCACCCTCTCCATTAGCAAGAGACGACCAACTAACTCATTCGTGTTGGGTAAGCAAAAAGAAGGAAATATGTGATTTCCCATTTTTTTAATTATTTTTCGATGTGTATATGAATTCGTTGGTTGATGGGATGCCGATGACAATTACGTTGCTATAAAGGCTGAGCTTTAATCTCAACATCTAAACTCACTCGAATCATAGAATGCAAAAGAAAATTACAAAGAAAGGTTCAATTAGATATGAGGAAAATAAAAGAAAATTAGAGGACTTAGAAATGTGCAAAATGGTTTTTATGCATAAACTTTTTACACCCCACCGTGTGAATTGTTTTTACAAAATGACCATTCTAGGTTAATTAGTAATAATGAATTTGTATTATGTTGATGTGGTTCTTTTATGTGGTTGAAATAGATTAGTTTGATGACTGGCAAGAATAAAGGAACTTGTCATTGTTGTAGACAGGCGGGACATATGTTGTTGGAATGCCGCCCAAATTGTGGTGCGAGCTTCGTCAAATTAACGGAAGTGGAAAATAACAATGATCATAAATGACTATTGTTCATTGTCCCGCGACTACAGGTACTTCAAATGGTGTAAAAATCATCTCAACGAAAAATGTCCATTGCATGATGATGGTAAATCTAGTGGCATTACAAACGGAGGTGAGTCTCGCATATGTTGAAAACCCTCGCTAAGCTAACAGAGGAAAAAGACTTGGAGATTTCCCTCAACATGAATATGCATAAGGTGAAACGATTTTAGGAAGATTTTATCTAAAATTCGATGTATTGAGAATTGAGATGGTGCTTGAAAGGTTTCTATTTGGTGATCGTTTGGACATGTGAATGTTAATGGATTATCTTAAAAATTGGATTTTATATGCTCTGGGTCGTTCACGCCGTTCCTCATTTCAAGAAAGTAGGTTAAAATTGATTTTTATGGGAATTTGGATAAAACCAGAAAATTGGGCCGTTTAGGCCTAGAAATGGCATGTACGCGGGCACCGTATATGTCCTTGCCCGCGCGCCGTGTATATGTTTCACTCTCGGTAAATAAAAGATAAGCCCATGCGCGTGCGAGAGATTATGCCTGTGCGCGCGCGCAGGCATAAAATCTTCCAATTGTTGCACTTTGGTCCCCGAATTGCATTCTTTATTTATTTATGTTCTTTCTTTGTATTTTCTTGACCCTCCATCTTCCAATTTTGTGTAATTGACTCCAACATCTCTCCAATCATCAATACTAGGTCCGAATCATCTATTAACACTTTGCGATTTAGTCCCCAAACTTTGGATTAGGTCAACTTTAGCCAATTTTCAGCACATTTTCTTCAATTCCATGGTTTTGCATCTAGATGTACATAGCAAACAAAATATATATAAAATTAAACCTCAAATCATCTAAAGTAATGACAATTACTTTAATTTAACGGCACAAATAAGTGTATAAAATACACTTATCAGTCAACAACGCAAATTTTTCATATTCCACGAATATTTAAGGAAGCAATTACCCTTGCTTTGCAACCTATCTGAATTGTTGATTGTGGCTTCAAAGAAGTGCTTCTATTATTGCTTCGTCGTCCCTCACAACTACACGTTAGTGTAACATATCTCACTAATTCATCGTCACCTTTTTTGGAGTTCCTTTTCATAACAGGAAAACCTACTTCATATGCATATTGTAGCGACCGAGAATTTAAATAAAATAAAATCATTTTTCTTGAAAAATGTGTCGCTAAACTTAACCCCAATTTTTAGTAGTATGTTCGTCTCCTTCCTCACAATCCCGCATCTCCAAGCATTCTCTTTTTGGTAAGGATCTCCACTCCCTCAATTTTGGAGACTAATGTTGATGCTAGAACATCAATTTCTAACATCAACACCACCATCTCCTCACCACCATCAACAACCTCACTACACCACCTTACTCACGAGACCAACCTCCTAACACACCAAACCACCATTCACCCTCAACCTCACCTCACTGCACCAAAACATTTCCCCTCCCCTCAACCACTTACCTTGCCACCGGCGCCACCACGCGAAGGTGGCACTGCCTTTTGTCCGACGGAGTGGAACCGGAGAGGGATCGAGCCCCTGTCTTCCCTCTCCCGTCGAACTCCCTCTCTTTCTCTCTGAAAATGAGAGAAAGAGAGAGAGAATGATGGTTTTTAATTTTTAATTTTATTTGTTTTGCTATTTTATTATTTTGAATTTTAGAAATTTGCCCCTTAAGCCCTTAGTTTAAATAGTTGTTGATTTCAATCCCTAAGTTTTTGTTTTAAAGAAAACAGTCCCTAAAGTTTCTGTTTTTTCACAGTTAGTTCTTAGATTCTGCAAAAGTTAATTTCAACCCTTAAATTTTTCAAGTTCAATTTCAATAAATTTCCAATTAAGTCCCTAAACTTTATTTTATCACTTTAAAATTTCGAAATACTAATTCAATACTTATTTCCTATTTTGGCTAGATGAAACGTACGGATGATTAAGAGTTTGAGGTTACTTGCCGCTCCACTTTTTACATTACTCAAGATAGATTGAGGTAGACTCGCCCCAATTAATTAGTTAAAATTATAATTGCATATATTATATGACTTTACGTGATTTATATGTTTTAATGCATGAAATGAGAATATCTCTTATGACATAAATTATGTTGTTATATTTGTCATAACTTATATGTTTCAATGCATGAGAAGAGACGAGAATATCTCTTATGAGATAAGATGATATTATGCATAACTTATGTGCTTAAATGCACGAGACGAAACTACCCACACCCTATGATTTTAAAGAGCATATGATTTATTTTAAGAAAATGAGACTATGATGATGATGATGATGTCACTGTATATATTGCATAATTATGTGTTCAATTATTCTGTAAATTAATTATCGACGATAAATCTACTGAAATACTCATTCCGTTATTTTAACAATATTTGCAGATTTCGGAGACGGTCGAGTTTGATGGGCAGTGGTGACATGATTTAATAGACGAAGTTATTTACTTTTGAAATTTACGCATTTTGAATATTATCAACTTATTTTATTATTTCAATTATTTTCAAACTTGAGATTTAAAGTTTAAACAATTATCCTAAGTTAATTAAATGAATTTTTTGTCGACGAGGTTTACAAAATTATAAATGTGATGTTTAATTTAGTTATTTCCGCAAATCGTTTTATTAAATTCAATACTTATGAGGATGACGTGGCAATCCGGGTTCAAGGAACTCGGGGTGTTACACATATCTTTTGTAAAATTCAAACAACACTTTTTCATCGTTGAACTTCATACACACCTTAGGCACAATCGTAACATCTCATCCTATATTATCACCTTCCAATGTGATTACATTGTCCATCAAGTTCTCGTCGTTGGATTCTACAAATACTTCGTCATCCAATACTTCTATTATTTTTTTTCCTACGTCAAAATGAATTGGAATATGTTAAAGTATTAGAACAAAATAAAAAATCGAGTACCAGAAGCATGTTCCTTTTTATATGATTTCATTACACTAGAAGTGAAATAACATGTTATCCAGTAGTAAATATGAGATTCAAACACATGTAATTGTATGTTTTCAAAGTACAATTTCAATAAAGTTCAGATTCTACCTTTCTCGGTCATTTGTTCGTCGTCGTCGCGAGAGGTGGTTGTGTGTTCATTGGAAATGAATAAGGTCGAGCGGTGTATTCGTGTTCATTGGAAATGAAACCGTCGCTAGCCGGGAAAGAACTCTGAATATTTTCCATGTTCTCATTGGAAATGACCCTGTCGCGAGAGGTGGATGTTTGCCGAGAAAGAATTATATAAATTTTCCTCGTTGTTTCGCCTCTGGAAGGTTATTCAAACTGATTTGTGGATTTTTAATTTCATTAGGAATTAGCTAACAATGGACCGAGTTAGCTATGGTTGAAATGAAAGATCATTGTTCGTTTCCTTTTTTTAATAATTTACAAGGCTACATTAGCAAATTCGATATGCTGTCAAAATTGCTGTAAACCATGACTATACAAGAAGCTTTATTGATTTCATTAAGATCATGGATGCAATATCGAGACATGTATCGTTTCCTTTGATTCAAATAGATCACGAGAAGAGATTGAATATCGTTATGTTCATACAAGAACAATTTAGATTACTATTAACGTCAATTTCTTAAAATATTCACATAAAGAGATGGCCATGGGCCAAAACCACTAAGGCAATGGCCCAGGGCCTCCAAAGTTGGGGACTTTCAAAAAAATCCTACCTTTTATTCTGATTATTTTTATATTTAAAACATTTCCATAATTCCTTTTGTACAAACTTTTTATTTAAATATGAGTATGCTATTTATTTAGATAATTATTGTTGATACGCTTGTAAAAACTTATGTATAAGAGTCTCATAGTAAATATTTGTTTAGGACTTCAAAATTTTAAGGACGGACCTATCCTTGGGTAAAATGCTATCATCCTACTTTAAGAATTATGCTATTATCATTGTCAATTTTGATGAGAGTGAATCATTTCTCACACTTCTCTCAAAAAATTTCTTATACTTTTTAAATAATTGTCTAAATACATGGAAATATAGGATAATCTCTCTCTTACTCTCATCTACTATTATACTAAAGATGAAAGGCTTGCCTACGTTACTCTTTCCTCTTGGAATGAAAGGAGTGTTGGATAAGCGTTTCAGTACTGGATACCGTATTTGCAAGGTTGATACCGTATATGCGCTTACCGTATATGCAAGAATTTAGACACCGAATTTAAACATACCGTTTTTGCATATAATAGATTCAATTATATATAACATATTTAATAATCTAGCATCTGAAAACGAATTAAAAATTGGAAAACAATTTAAACAGTAAACTTTTAACCTGAGGCCCGTATTACACACAATTTCCTTAAAACAGATTCGCTCCCTCACCGTACGTGCTTGAGGTATAATTTGAGCGTCGCTTCCCAGGATACAATGGAAGAACATTAGAATTGTATGTAGATACACCGTATGTGCTTGAGGTGTAATTTGAGCGTCTGCTTACCATTATACATGTTATTCTGTGTCATTCCAATTGCTGACTGACCAATATATGCAAATTGCTGGCACGAGTTTTGACTATCTTGGAATATCCTCTAAGAAGTTGCATAATCACTCAACCTCTTCACCACATTTATCTAGAGCAATAACTCAGATTCCATTCTAGTTCTTGCTATAACAGTTTGCTTAGAGGATTTTCAAGATATTAGGGATGACAACGGGGCGGATATGAGACGGGTTGGCCAATTCCATCCCCGTCCCGTCGGGTATTTTTTATTACCTTCCCTATACCGGGGGGGGGACAAGTCCCTCGCTCCATTTATTTTTTCTTTATTTTAATTTTTGCTTTTATTTTTTTTATGTCTTTAGTTAGTAAATATTATTACTTTTTTACTAATTTGTTAAAAGCAACTTATGTTCTCTTTAAAAAATGATGATAAATTTATTATTTTTGTTCGATAAAAAACTTAAATTTGAAATTAATTTTAAACGGGGCGGGTAGCGGGGCGGGAACTATATTTCGTTTACCCGCCTCATACCCGCTTTAGGGTAATGACCCCTGCCCCGTGTACCCGGTTAGGCGGGTAATCCCCGCCACATTCAGGGCGGGGCCCCATGGGTATCGAGTTGAGCGGGTTTTATTGCCATCCCTAAAAGATATGGCTGCACCTCCCAATGTGAACACAGATCCACTAGTGGACTTTGAGTCTTTTATATCATATATCCAATTTTCATCACTATATCCTTCAATGACCGTTGAATATCTTCTATAGTACAGTCCAAAATTACAAGTAAATCTCAGGTACCTCAGTACTTTTACAATTCCTTTCAAATGACCATCTCCTGGATTACTCGTATATCTACTCAGTTTACTGACTATGTAGGCTATGTCTGGTCTTGTACAACTCATCAAGTTCATCAGACTTTCAATAATTCTTGAGTATTCTACTTGAGAAACACATTCACTTTTATTCTTGGATAGATGTTGACTTGTATCTATCGGTGTTCTATCCATGCTAGTATCATTCTTACTGAACTTTTCTAAAATTTTGTCCACATAATGTGACTGGCTTAGAACGAGTCCATCTAACGTTCTTGAAATTTTTATTCCAAGTACAACATCAGCTAAACCCATATCAATGTGGAACACATGTATACAATTCAAGTTAACTAGTCTACGTATAATATCATAGTTGACATGTCATAGTCTACCATGCTACAAGTTGGAAGACTCAAGCAAGTAAGCATAAGAGTTTATTTTATTCATTTTTGGCTTAACACCTATTACATTGAGTTTAAACATACTATCGAAAACATAACATTTTCCAACAAACATTTCATTTTTTGACAAAATAACTTTGTTAGACTCAAATACAATACGGAAATCATGCTTATTCAAAAGCGGATACTAGGTTTTTGCGGTTTTTCGGCACATACAACACATTGTTAAGAGTCAGCTTTTTTCCCGAAATCATCTTTAGAACCACATTCCCTTGTCTCTTGATTTTAGAAGTTGTTGAATTTCTCATAAACAACTTCTCTCAATTCTCAATTGCTTCGAAAGCCGTAAATAGTTATTTATCAGAACACACATGTCTCGTTGCTCCGGTGACAATCCACCACTCTTTTGGGTTTGAACCTACCATATTTACCTCAGAAATGATGACTGTAAGATTCATCTTCGACACATCATGTGCAATGTAGTCAACTACATTTGTTTCTTTCTTCTTCTTTGACAATCTACACTTCGAAGATTTGTGGCTTACTTTGTCACAATTGAAGCACTTTCCTTGAAATTTCTTCTTAGAAATTCTACATTTAGGTCCTAGCTTGGTCCTGTTGCCACCAGATGACCCATGCTTAGTTTTGTAGGTCTTATTGTTTTGACCATACTCCACAACATTATCTTTAACAACATCAGAATTGACCAACTTCTTCTCGGAACTCTTGTTGTCTTCTTCAATTCGAAGTCTAACAATTAGTTCTTCGACGTTCATTTCCTTTCGTTTGTGCTTTAGATAATTCTTGAAATCTTTCCACGTGGGGGGCAATTTTTCAATAATTGCAGCCACTTGGAAAGTTTCACTCAACATCATCCATTCGACATGAATTTCGTGAAGAATTACTTCGAGTTCTTGCACTTGACTAATTACTGTTTTGGAGTTCACCATCTTATAATCTAAGAATCTGTCGACAATGAACTTTTTCGCCCCGGCATCCTCAATTTTATATTTTCGGTCCAAAGACTCTCACAGCTCCTTAGTAGTTTTCATAGTACTATAGACGTTGTATAGCGAGTTAGCTAAGCTGTTCATAATGTAGTTTCGGCACAGAAAATCCGAATGGTTCCAAGCATCAAGTGCACTGATCGCTTGAACATCTCTATCACCCTCATTGAATTTTTGAGCACTTTCAGTCAAGAATCTCGCAAGATTCAAGGTGGTCAGATAAAATAGCATTTTCTGCTGCCACCTCTTGAAATTTAAATCATTGAATTTCTTTGATTTTTCACCATGATTAACCGGAACAGTAACGATGTGGCCAGTTGTTTGACTCACAATATGACTGGCAATCTAGCCACAACAGAATTTGGCCCTTGAGCCATAGCAGAGCCTAAAGCCCGATTGTCATTCGCCACATCTTGGGTTACATCCATGTTCGTTGAATCGGTTGCCATTTCTGAAAATGAAACAAATATTAATTTTCAATAAACCAATATTAATTTTCAATAAACCAAATGAAACAACTTATCAATAATAAATAATCTATTTTAAATTTGTTAGACAAGTGTTTCAGTACTGGATACCGTATTTGCAAGGTTGATACTGTATATGCAAGGCTTACCGTACATGCAACAGCTACCGTATATGCAATAGTTACCGTATATGCACTAGTTACCATATATGTTACTGTATATGCAAGAATTTAAACACCGAGTTTCCACATACCATTTTTGCATGTAATATATTCAATTATATATAACAGATTTAATAATCTAGCAATTGAAAACGAATTAAAAATTGAAAAACAATTTAAACAGTAAACTTTTAACCTGAGGATTGTGTTACACACAGTTTCCTTAAAACAGATTCACCCCCTCACCGTACATGTTTGAGGTATAATTTGAGCGTCTGCTTCCCAGGATACAACGGAATAACAGTAGAATTGTATGCAGATGAAATTCATGTGTTGAAAAGAGGGAAAACAAGACATAAATATACTGGCTCTTGAGAGTATAACTTGCCCATTCACATAAGGGGTCAATTTTGCTCCTTTCGGTCCGACATTCTTGTACGCAGGTCGCGCCCGCACACAAGTTCAAAGTCCGAAACCCATTTCGATCCATGATTTGCACCCCCCCTGCGAGCACACGTGGAGAAAACTTCTATACTACACATGATTACACCATTCTAAGTGTAATCTTTTATGAAGTGATTTTAGTTTTCATCCATTTCCTATGTAGGACAAACATAATTTTTAGTTTCCCACCAACATAAACTCCTTTTAAGTGACACACTTTGAATTTCAATTTCTCATTCATCCGAGTATCAATTTTGGCAAGTAAATATATGATTTCGATGTACTCAAGGAGGTGAACACCAATCAATCTTGATTTTTCAAAATAGCCAAATGGGTCCCACTCAAAAATCATGCCAAAGTCAGCTATATACTCAATTTTTCCAACAAGGAGATGATACTAGGAGAATGTTTAGAAACTTTAAAAAAAAAAAAAATTAATTTCCAAAGTTACGAATGCCTTAGTCTAGACGAACATGTTCTTAAAAAAGTGATGGCCACGAGTTTGACATCAAAGAGTGTTTAAAAGTACACCTCCATGGGCGGAGCTACAATTAAATACGAAAATATTTCCAATAAAACAATAAATTTAGTATCACAATGGTTCTAAGGGATTGATTCTTCTAGCAGAGCTTGCAAGGGGTAAAAGCACAAAATAAAAATTTACACAAGCTGCTAATATTTTGTAAAAATACATCAGCATTTGAAATAAACTAAACAACAGGCAAATGGCCTGGACAGCCTAGCCAGATTTATACCTCTGCTGTTTATCACTTCAGTCTTCAATCTGTATGAAGTGACACTCAAAGATTTGGAAGATCAATGGGAGGAGGCCCTTCCAGTCGAATATAATCATACATAATCCCGTGTAAATCACTTGTATTCTGTGCTTGAGTGAGATATATGGTGTTAAGCCCTTGAACGAGTAAGGAACTCTCTATGTCCACATGGAACAACCAGTACAACCCATGAATTCCATGTCTTGCAATTGCGTTATCTTTCCCTATTAATCCACTTGAGAACTTCGGGGGATTTGCTCCTGGATTGTTGATCCTGACCTATGAGAATCCAGTGTCGGTGTTAAAGGACTTCTCTCAAGAACCTCTCTTGTTCTCTTTTATTGGGGTGGGGGTTAAGGGGTAGTGTGATCACTGATCAATGAGTACCTCCAATATGGACATATTAGCGGATGCTAAGGCGATTCGCAGTGTGTACTTTCCACTCTGATGGACCCTGTCGAGTTTGAACTTTATTTGCCATGTTGTTCCTTCATATGCATTTTCTCCTACTTTTCTGCAGTTGACAAATGACTATTAAACAAGTTTTCAGTTAAAGGATCGTAGTGAATGAAGTGTATGTATGGCTTCCACGACTTGAATCAGATTTAACATTGTACCTTGTCACCTGAGCATAAAACCAATCTTTTGCGTAGTCATCAATTCCAACTGTGTATACCAAATCCTTATCTGGGTACAGATCAGCATATCTTTCCCACAATCCATATTGCCTAAACCTACCGATAGAAGAAGACCTGATCAGAAGAAAATATAAGGGGAATGTGAAAGAAAAATCACCCTTGAAGAACATACTCTGAGTCGATATCAGATGAGTTTGGCAAGTATGCAAAAAAAATATCAGGGAATCGTAAGTAATATTTCAGTGAAGAATGCCTAACCTGTGTTCAGGGTGATTTATGTAAAGTTTGTTGATATACATAGGATTAGGATCGGGCACAAAGAATTCTGCGGCAGAACGATCAGGGATGCCTATTTCCCACAACGTAGGCCCGTCTCTTGGAGGTATGTACACAAGATCACCCAAGTTCATGGCACAACCTTTATCATTTAATATATTATTACGAAATATCATTGCAAGATTAATGTACATTTTTTCCAAATGCGAATATTGGGTACCTGGTGTAATGACTATGGCTTTTTCATATCGATAGTCTCCAATCAAACCAGAGATCCATGCATAGATGTTATATTCACCGGGACAAATATTAATAATGGAGAAATAACCGTCATCATCTGCATTTGCCCAGAATTGATACCCCTGGCAAGTCAATTATAAGCAACTTTTAACAACAGAGAGAAGCTAGCTTAGTAATATTGAAATAGAACCAAAGAAAGTACCTTGTTCTCTGTTTGAAATGAACCAGTTTCTCCCGGTAGAGCCACCCCAACATAAGCACCCTTTGCCGGTATATTTTCATTAGAGATGTACCTTGCAGGCATAATTTACAGAAATTTGGTATGTTTCTAGAATACCCGAGCCTAGTAGACCAAGCAAACTTGAACATTAAATTTCTGTCTTGTGTACTGTGATGGAGAGAATATTACCTGTCATGTGCGAATAATCTACCCTGAATACTACCCCTTTCATCAGCGTGTGGAAAGTCCGCTGAAGCTGGAAAGCTGTATGGCCAATTTTGGACTTCTTTTTTCATCTGAATGAATTGATCAAATGAAATGTTTAGCAGAAAACTACTTCCATTTTGCCAAAATACTTGATAAACGGAAAAGGAACCTGCTCTTTAGCATCATCCCAGAGTAGAATTGGGTCTTTTTCATCCGAAACAGAATTGAGATAGATGAAAACAGGACCAAAAACTTTCTTCCACGGTTCGCCTTTTCCAAATTTGATCACTAAATCCTCTCCCCCATAATGGGCACTTACAAACATCTGATGACACACTTTGATCAATTTATCAATTTATTTAGGATCAGATAAGACAATACAGGGAAATATCAGCTGTATATATGCTATCCAACAATTGTGAAAGCATTAGGCATTAGGCATAACTTCTTTAATTCGAGGATTTGTTTACAAGTAACATACAGCAAGTGTTGTAGGGTTGACATGAGAAGTGAGGTCCTGTTTGAGAGGTCCACCAGTCCTGAACTCGTTGCTTGGAGTGATTTGCCAGAACCCTACTTGGGGTTCATTGCATATAAATCCATGGACTCTATTATCTTTGTTTTCACACGAGTACTGATACTTATCATCGACCTGGTAATCATAAAATATGGATACAAAAACATGAATACAGATGAAGTTCTTTGTCTTGCTTTGTCTTCTCCAAAGAAAAGACTGGTATTTTTCGTATGGAGTATATACTTCTCCTTTAAATTCTGGCTCCACGGGATCGACAAGGAGGACTGCTTCTGGAAAAGCCAATTCTCTGCCTCTAGGAGGTAACCGGTCTTCTGGGAGTGGTAATTTCCTTTGCCTATCATCTGCCATGGCCATGTAACGAAACCTAACATCGGGGTACTACTTAGTATCATCTGAATTCCTAATGTACACACACACACACATGTATGATCATTTTATATCCGCTGAGAGAACTAGATTCTGAATGAAAAAAAAAAAAAAAAAAAATTGTTGTTTTCTTCTTGCACTTGTATATGGTTACGTTAGTACTCGTTCATCAAGCATGCATTTTACACGACCAGATAAATTATGCTTGCGTGCCTACTTTCGTATGCTGAGCATGACGGCAATTCTGGTTTCGTTGAGGTTGAATGCATCCATATCCTCTGTGTGTTCGTAAATGGCATAAGAATAGAAGCCCGAAGAACCGCGAAGCATTATGAACCTGAATCGTATATCATAATATCAGCACCAATTCTTCACAATCAAACACAACGATGAATATCAGTATCACAAGTAGCAGTACTGTCAATGATGCACCTTTTGTCTATCGTCAAGGGAGCATGCTTGCCCTCAAATGAGGGATCCCACGTTCTTCTGAATGAGACTTCTATTTGTTCATCATTTTCCACTATAACTCTGAATTCAGTTCCATCTATCCTGTATTCAATTTTATTCATGGTTTCAGTTTCTTAACAAATTTATCATCTGTACTATCTAGTCGAACTTATCTCAATAATGAAATGTGTTATTGCTACCTCGAGACATGAATACAATAGGACAAGATTCACAGACATAGAATCGTTATTTTTCTAAAATGAAATCCTTGAAGGGAAGACTTACTTATCAAAGCTTCCTCGCGTGCCTGAAGTGCCAGCTTCACTCCAATTGAGGTCCCAAAACCTGTATATTCATTGTAATACAAGATTAGTCCTATGTTAGTTGAAGGAAATGTTGTAAATATTCTTGATTCATTATAGGTCTAAACTAAATTACCCTCCATTTAAGACTGGATTATTGAGCTCAAGCAAGTTGTGAAGTCCATTATATTGAATTCGAGTAATAAGGCCTTCTGGAGTTGTTAATGTGAGTTTGAGCAATCCATTATCTAACACAACCTGCACAATCAAATTTTTACAATAGAGTTTAGTCCAATTACAACATATGCATCTTCTGAAGTTTCATTCCAGCCTTCTCCTTTGCCTACCCCAACCAAACTCGCCCGACCATTTATAAGTCAAAGTCAAAAATTAATTATAACTACACATTTCAAGGGACCCACAATTTTTGTTTCATCATCTTTTATTAAAATCTACTAAAAATTTGATTTTAATGAACACCAAACAAGGGCTAAACAATATTCTGCTGTACTCATCCTACCCAATAGCTATTTTCGTGTCTAGTCGTGTCCAATAATGAAGGACAAATGCATTAAACATATAGAATAGCAAAAAGAAATAGTAGGTGAATTACTTGGTTATCTTTGACAAATAATTGTGCAGCCACGGCAGCAATGGACACCTTGGGCTCCATTATTCGACAATACAAAAAAGAAATCTTAACTCACAAACTGGAAAGATCAATGTTTGAGCAATAATGAATGTGGAAGAAAATCCATTCAAGTAACTTTAAATGTAACTTTGAGTTGCTTGAAGTACGATATACTCAAAGAAAAGGGCACCCGTGAATTGTTTTTTTTCTTTTTTCAAAGCCTTCACGCCAACTCTGTCTCTGACTTGAGATACAAAGACAAAAAAGCGGCATTAATAAAGCAAATTTATGCAGAGTGGCATCTTAACAGTAGGATCTGTATGAATAGAATTGAGGAAAAATTCATTTATACAGTCATTAGTGATGCGTAAATTTACAATACCATCGACGTATCTTACGGTTGAATTGTCAAAAATTGTAGGTTTGAACACTGACGTGGCATTATCAAGTTAACTGTGAGCAAGATATCTGCAACATATTGTGGGTTGGAAATCAGGTTTGTATCATGAAACGTTGTCATCTCAAGTAACTGCTCCAAATCTTGCAATCGTGAATTATTATAAGAAAAGTTCAATTTAACTTACAGTTTATCTGAAGAAGTGAAAATAATTTAAGCTCGATTGAGTTCCCAATTTCTACTTATGACATTTTTTTCTCCCTCTAGCGTCAAAGGTTACAAGCAATTATCTTTTAAGATTTTGTTCATATGGAAGCATCTGCTTTCTCGTTCAACTTTGTATTGAAGTGAAATTTTTACACAAAAGGGGAATTCATTTCTTAGAATGCGATAGTAAAATTAATTGGACGCTTTATAAATACTTTATGGAATGCCCTTTACGCAGACTTTGGACGTAGTCATTCGTCCCAAGCACATGATTTTCGTAAAGATTGTATATTGGTGAAAATAAGGAATGTTTAATACACGATTATCCAATTTCTTCTAAATTAAGTGATATAACTTTTTTTTTTCCCCTTTTTTCCAGAGCAAAAGAGACAGCTGTAAATATAATTTTTATCTTTCTTTTTTTCTTTCAAGAACAAAGAAAATTTCTTCATTAAAATCTCTTCTCCCAACAAGATCATATGCTGTTAAGCTGAGCCATCTAAGAGGACGTGTAATATACAGTCCAATTTTGATTCCAAAGAGAGGTCATTCTTCATAGGCAATCCTTACCAATTTAACACAAAAAAAGCTTTTAGTGGCATCAGTTTGTACTATTGCTATAGAAGTCAGAATCTAAACATATCGTAAATCGTTTCTTGAATTGTATAGGAAAAATGAGTTAAGTCGATAATCACAAACTAATCAGTAGTTCAGTACATTCAATGAGGACTAAAGGTTCAAATTCTAGAGTAAACAGTTGGGGGACTTTCCATACGAATGTAGTCATACATAATTCCTTGGAAAGGGCTACTGCTCCTAGCTTGTGTCAAGTATATGGTATTTTCCCCTTGGACTAATTCAGAACCTGGTATCTCCACACTAAATAACCAATAGATTCCACGAATTCCATGCCTGGCAATCGCGTTGTCAGCCCCAATAACTCCACTTGAAAATACTGGAAGATTTACATCAGGATCATTTATCCGGACCTAGGAAACAAATCGATAGCAACATGTTAGTTTTATGTAATAGATTTAACCATACATACATTGTTAGCTCGAGATGGGGAAGGTTATCGCATTATGCAAAATGCAGTCATTTATTGTGGATTATAATTCGGTATTAACTGACCTGCAAGTCGGAATTATGTGCAGATGCAAGCGCTAATCTTAATATGTAGGTTCCGGCTTGATCCACATTGTCAAGATTGAATTTGATTTGCCATGTTGTGCTTTTATATGCATTATCACCAGTTTTCCTGCACCACAAGTGAATTTTGCATATCTATCAATGGATAGCTATTTACTTCTTGGAAAGGTATTCCAGTTTTGAAATGTCTTGTCGAACAAATCCTCTGCTTGCATAATTGGAATTAAATAAGTGAAAGTAACAAGTTTCGGTGAGAATCAAAACATTGGAAAGGAGTAATAAATGATTTACAGGAAATTTATACAAAGAACATTAATCCTGCTTTCAGAATCATTAATGGTGAAATGTCATGATTTTTCAATTGGATTTTCACGCTTTTTTAATAAACTAAGATTAATATGATGGAATTGTTACAGAGCAAAATGGTAGCAGTTTCAAATGCCAGAACATACCTTGTAACCTGAGCGAAGAACCAATCCTTTCGATAATCATCAACACCAACAGTGTAAACCAAATCTTTATCTGGATATAGATCAGCATATCGTTCCCATAACCCATACTGTCTAAACCTGCCAAGAGAGGATAATGATAAAATGTGTCATTTTTCGTTACCAAAGGTATATAAAAAATACAAGGATGCAATGTTGAGTGCTACAATGAACTATGGTTATAAGATACCGATATTATTATCTTTAATGGAAAAATTAACGCGTCGTATTTGCTAATATTATCAGACAACTGGAAACTAACCTGTCTGGGTGATTGACGTATAGTTTGTTGATGTACATTGGGTTGGGATCAGGAACGTAAAATTCTTCTGCAGTACGATCAGGGATGCCAATTTCCCACAGCGTGGGACCATCTCTCGGAGGCTCAAAAATAAGCTCACCTACGTCAATATCACAACCTGAGATGAATTTCAACCCACTGCTTGTTAGAAAATTACTTGTACAATAGATGTTTCGATTCATGAATTTCAAATTGAAAACTTAGGGAAAAAAGTTGGACCTGGGGTAATGGTTAATGTGATTTCATACTTGTAGTCTCCAATAAATCCAGGGACGCATGCATAGAGATTATAGTCACAAGTTTGTATATTATTAATGACAAAGGAGCCATTTTCATCAGCCGTGGTCCAAAATTGATACCCCTGGAATATAATTAGTAGTAAAAGAGTGAAGCATAGATGTCATGCCCCAAATTGCCATCTACTAAACTCGGATATGAAACTATTTTTGTTTTTCAATCATACTGTCAATTCTTAAAGCTTCCAATAAACTAGCATTCACCTGATAATAAAATCCTTTAACATTAGATTCCAAGTAACAAAAGAATAATGACTTGACAAAGATATTGGCCTTTTAATACAAGACATTAGACATCTTTGTCCCCTCTTAGAAGAAATTATTTCCTCTTGTTGGCCATTATGCACAATGTCCATCCTTGAGATCCATGATCTAAGGACTAAGATGGTGTGTAAAGCCCCGATAATTTCATGGAATTAAATTATTTGTTTTTTCATATGCTATATAGTTATATTTTTGGAAGTTAAAGTATTAAGGCGAAAAATGTTCTAAATTCTTATATTTTGGGTTAAATAATTAGATTTTGATTGAATGGGTGTTATATATCGATTTTAGGCTCATTGGATAGCTCGTAATTAATCATGTACTTTATGCTCGAGAAAAAGTTCATTCGGATAAGCGAAACCCAATTTATTGAAGTTGAAAGACTTTACCTTGAAATGTTAATGTATTAGGTTTAATTATTAATTAAAAATTCTCATGGGCTGCCATGTTTTGCATTCTTTGAATTGAGGCAGGATTTTAATAAAATTTTGGGAAAAACTCATAAATCCTACTTTAAGTTTACCCTATTTCAAAAATAACAAAACATCTTTCACATTTCAAAAATCAGATTTTTGACCTATACATACACATATATGCCGTTCCAACGACCGTTCCGGCGACTACTATGATTCAGGCAACCGTTCCAGCGACTACTCCGGCGACCATTCCGACGACTGCTCCGATTCTAGTGAATATTCCGATGACCGTTCCGCCGTCAATTTATTCCGGCGACTGTTCCGATTCCGGCAATTGTTCCAACTCCGACGAATATCCTGACAACAACTCAGGTCACAGTCCATGTCACAAGTCATAAGTCACAAGTCACAGCATATGGCTTACGATTTTGTTCATAGTCCCATGTTATTTTCAAATGGTCACAGCACATGTCACAAAATATTTTTACACGGCTCAGGTTCTTATTGATAGTCACAGGTTTATTTCAAATGGTCACAGCACAGGTCACAGAATATTTTTGCAAAACGCTCAGGTTCTTGTTGATAGTCACAACATATGTCACATAATATTTTGCTTATGGCTCAGGTCACAGCACGTGACTCGGGTCACAGCATATGGCACAGGTCACAGCATTGGTCACAGAGACTACACAACAGCACCATCACCGTCTTACATGCCATAACCCTATTCCGCCGCTGCTACCACAGTCGGCAACTCACCACAACCACCATCACTAACGTCGCTAACACAGCCTCACTATAAGCGTCAATGTCGCCGTCATTGTCAACACAGCCTAACCCATACTCCACCATCCCGCAACCCCACTCCAACACCAACTCCACTCCGACACCTAATGCACCCACACAGGCAGCACCAAACCGCCAACCACAAGCACGCACATCGCACCCATCGCCACCGCACGCAAAACCACCAATCGCCAACCAACTGCATGCAAAACCACCAACCGCATGCAGCCCCACTCCATTCCACGACCGCTACCATTCAAAACCACAAAAAAAAATGGCAAAGGGGACGGAGATATAGGCCTTAGCCTAGCCCCCAAACGCCAGCGCCGCCCAAGCGTTTGCCTAAGCGAGATCGGTAGAGACCCACCTTACGACACCAACAACCACCATATTGCCCCCAACAAAACCTGGCGCTTCCACAAGGACCCATCCCTCGCCGCCAGGACCTCCAAAACTCGGCCCCTCACCAACCTCGTAAAGAAACACAGATGACCGACGGCGCTATTAGAGATTCGGATCAAAGATCTGCAAACATCACCGCACCGCACCATGTATACAGGCAGTTGGCCCTCCGGCGCTGTTCCGATCTGTGCAGTCGCCGGTGACTGGGAGAGGAGAGGAGTGAGACGGAGAGAGAGAGAGACGTGATTTAGAATTTTAGGGTTTGAAAATTAATTTAGGGGTGTGGTGTATATATATATATATATATTAATTTTTATAATATTATTATAAATATTTAATTAAATATAAAAAAATCTGTATCTATATATAAAATATCTGATTTTTGAAAATTAAAACTTGCAATCTGATTTTTGAATTTAGATCTCCAAAAGTAGGGAATTGAGTAATCTGCACTAAAATTTTACATTAATTTTTTTGTTGTAATTTGGTATAGGGTAGCCACGTGTAGGCAGGGGAGGAGGGAGAGGGGGCTATAGCCAGCCCAACCCCCAGCCCAGAACAACATGGTGGTAATTAAAATTTAACCCAACCCAAAAATTAATTTCCCAGCCCAGAAGCAAATTCATGACGAAAAATTAAAAAAGAATAAAATTTGCCCAACCCAATTATTAATTTTAGCCCAATTAACTTCATTTCCAACCCAAGTCCAATGTTCAATAATTCAAATTTAGTTTCAAACTTTGCAACAATTACATATTTATTTTATTCATATTCATGATACACAAATAACTCGTTAACAAATTAAATATTTTATTTCACACTTAAAAAGTTCCCTTATAATCAAATTAGTTTACTATATAACAAATAGTTTTTATTGCTTAAAGGTAAAATCATAAATGACTTGTTTGAACAATTTAAAATGTCAAGAGGGTGTTTGGTAGAGATTAAAATCGGATTAAAATTGAAAAATTAGCCGTTATTGTTGACTTTTATTAGACGAGTGGGACCCAACAACGGCCATATTTTCAATTTTAATCTGATTAGTAGCCCTATCAAATAGGTTCCAAATGTGTGACTAGACTTAAAAGTAATTAAATTTTTTCCAATATATGTTTTCATATATTACTTATTTATACTTGTGGGTTAAAAAAATATTTATTTCGACTATGAAATGGATGTTATTATCAAAATAAGTAATATGCTATATATTTAATTTTATTAGTTAAAAACATATTTGTTAGAACTTTGTTACAAATGTTCAAAAATATATTATGACAAATTTTAAAAACTGACTTAGTCATCGACCCTAATATGTTAAAATAGTTTACTTTGTTAAATTAAAATAGTTTAAACTTATAGAAAATGATATCTAACATTAATATATTAATAATCATGTGCGATTTAAGTTAAATTTGAAAATTAAATAAATGAAAGGATGAATGTGAATATTACAATTTAATTAGTTGGGATTCAAAATCAAATTAGTCAATTAGACATACATTTAGAAAATGATTTTGATGAGCATTTTAACATTTTTTTGTTATACCACTATCCCACATTGGAAGTTTATGAAATCATTGAAAAAAAGAGCATTTATAAAAGGCATTATCCCACACTAGAAGTTTATGAAACCATTTGAGAGAAGTGCATCTATAAAATGAGCATGTCATCCAATATTTTTCTATAGGCCTTGAATTGTAATTTATGAGGTCTATTCATGAAGTTAAAATTTTTTAAACTAAAAAAAAAATCGAGAAAACCACCAAACCGCTACGAATTCACCGGTTTATGGTTGAACCGACCAATTCAGTGGTTCGGTAGGTTTTGATTGATTTTATTATAATCAATTAACTGGGCCAACCGACCGAGCCGGTTTTGACAACATTCATTATGACCCACATTATATGATTGTCATGAATTTAATCTTTTAAATTAAATCTCGTGTGGTTTATAGCATTTTTTATGATATAAGTTCATTAAAGAAAAATAAATTTAGCTCAACCTAATATATCTTCCTGGCTTTGCCCCTACATGTAGGTGTAGGTATGGAGAGAGAAGTGATTTTGATTTGAGATTTATTTTTGTAATAGAGACGTGTAGGAAAATATAATGGGTTTGTTGGTAGTGGTCACGTGCTACTATATGAATAAAGTAGTTTATTTTTGGTTTCAAGAGATAAAAATATATATATTTAGGGTGTGTTTGAGCCACATTATTTTGAAAGAATGTATTTTGGAATAGTAGATTGATGGAGACTGTGTGGTTGAAAAAGAAGAAAAAGTTATTGACATGATGGAAAATATTATTTTATTGAAGAATGTGTGGTTGAAAATGAGTAGAAGAATGAAAATGAAAATCTTAATGTGTACCAAATATGGGCTTAACTGAATTTGTGTCATCCTATACGTTTCCCCAGCTGCACACCCACTTTGTTAGACTAGATCATACGGTGATATATTTATATATGTATATCAAGAGAGGACATGCATCGGTAAAAGAGAGAAAAGTGTTAAAATTTGAGGTAAATTATATACTCCCTACTTTATACAGTGTAAAAGTGTTCTTACTTTTTACCCTATAATTTTTAGATACTTATACGCGTGGTATTGTAATTTAAAGTAGGAAGTCAATTTCATATATTATAAATTTCTGGAAAAGTATTTCATGCACCTCGAAGCAATGAGAATGATTTGGAACGTGATTTCTTTGGTTTTGTCTTCCAAAAATTAAATCGATCTAACAAGGTAGGATAACGAGGTGCTTTTGATTCATATCCCGTTTAAATTAATTTTTTTTCACATTATTAAACTATTATGCTAATGAAAGTTAAAGACATGATGTGACACGTATGTTACGGCAGCCATTCAGTACCAAAGACGTGATATTTATTGAGCTCTTACCGATTTCTAAAGATATAATTACTATATGATATTTTTGACACATATTTTAAATCTTTTGTTCGAGATTGCACCATTATTTCGTGTCATATTGAGTATTTTCATGTACTCATCATTTTCCCTTACTCTTCACAGGTTAGAACGAGTTGTTGGTCAGTGAGCGATAAGATACAATCATGGTGTCAGGATTTATGGGACTCAATAAATTAATCCAGTGTAATATGATTAAAAGTTTTATTTCTAACCTTATTTTTAGTTTTATTATCTTTGAATTTTTATTTAAGAAGTTGAGACATGATTTATTTATTATAAAATCCTCATATGTGTTATTTTGTATTGGTGAAACCAAAATTTTATTTATGGTCAATTATGCGAAATAAAATAGAATTTACATCCATTCAAATTCAGTATCTGAATTGTCTTACCGAATGTAATAACATACACGGATTACGTAAAATTATGATTTTTGGGCTTTGTGCATATCCTCACAGCTCTTCCTTTGGCAAAATGAATATTTATTCTTTTCAGTCATGAATAATGAGAGCCCATTTTATAAAAAAGGGAATTTCTTGATAGATGAGAGGTCAAATTGAATGGAAAATCTTTTAAATCTTCTTACAATTAGGAGTGTAATAATATATTAGGCATTCATTTGAAAAAAAAAATACACGAAGTACCATATTTCTTTGCAACTAGAGTGGACATGGTTTATGGAAGGACAATGATTACCTTGTGTTCTCTTTGCCATGATCCAACATCACCAGGCGGTGCCAATCCAACGTATGCAGCTTTTGCCAGTATGGTGTCATTGCTTATATACCTAAACAAGTTCATATAAATAATTAAAAATAGATAATTCGTAGATGATTAAAGGATCAATGCAGAAATACACGTCATTTGCCGTTTTTGCTTTACGCAGGTTTTGAGGCTTTTGTATTTCAAGGTTAAGGTTACTACACTTGCAGAGAGGACCTTGATTTACTAGAAGTGGAAGTAATCTACCATGTAGCTAAAAGTTAGGGTAATCTAACATGATCACACCTTTCAATTTAATTCTAAGTGCTAATTGTTGCTGAGGGAAGTACTGTAAAAATTATGTAATGAACGTAAGAAAGAATAAAACCTGTCCTGTACCATCAATTTACCCCTTACTGTGCCTCTTTGATCAGATTTTTGAAAATCCGTGGAGGCTGGGAAACTGTAAGGCCATGATTGGACTTCCATTTTCATCTGAAAGCCATTAAGTATGATCACGATGTCAAAAATGTCACAATTACTTTGCTGCAATGACAGACAATTTCTTGTTTTGATTTTAATCTTCTACTTAAACCGCTTACCTTCTCTTTAGCATCATCCCAAAGAGAAAGAGCATCATCTCTATCTGGTACAGAATTCAGATAGATAAAAACCGGGCCCAAGACTTTCTTCCATACTTCACCAGATTGAAATTTTACTAGAAGATCCTCTCCCGCATAATGTGAAGTAACAAATATCTGGTCTCCAGTATGATCAATATGATCAAAATTACCAAGTGAAAACAATCACCTCAGCAACTTAAATTATTGATGGCATGTTAATTGTCAAAGCTTGTCACTTAAAAAGAAAAAGAATATGATCAGGCACTTACAGCAAGGGTTGTTGGGTTCACATGGGATGTTAAGTCTTGCTTGAAGGGTCCTCCAGTTCGAAACTCATTGCTAGGAGATATTTGCCAGAACCCTACTGGTGGATCAAAACATATCCATCCATGCACCTGATTATCTTTGTTCTCACATGAGTACTGATACTTGTCGTCTACCTGCGTGAGATATATCAACCAAGGCACTGAAACTTGGTAGTTCACACCAAATAAAAGCCAAGACATTTATTAGCATTATTCTCAAGGAAGAGGATATTTTAGATATTACTTCTCCTTTGAATTCTGGTTCTATAGGATCGACAAGGAGTACTGCTTCTGGGTAAGCTAGTTGTTGACCTCTTTCTGGTAAACGATCATCTGGAAGGGGCATGTATCTTTGCCTGCTATCTGATATAGCCATGTAGTGAAACCTGATCATTTACGAGGTCATTATCAATACCCACATGTTACTTTGTTCAATGGTGATCTAAGGAATAATATTTTTTCAGGGATCAATTATATTTCAACTATCCTAAGTTTTATTTTTACCATACTAACACTTAACATTTGATCGTTCCAATAAATATCTTCATGTTGTCAAGACAATATTGAAGTTTCTGATTACATACATAAATCAGCCTTGTCCAATAAGGTTCAGGAACTCTTACGTGTCCTTTTTGAGCATGAAAGCAATCCTGGTTGTGTTAAGGTTGAAACCAGGAAAGTCCTCTAAATGTTCAAAAATGGCATAGGAGTAGAATCCTGAGGAGCCACGAAGCATCACAAACCTAGAAATTCACGTTCATTTTCATTCACTATCATCATTTTTAATTAAAATGACCAAATAAAAATTTAAGCAACATAGAAGAGAGAACCTTCTGTCTATGAATAAAGGAGCTTGTTCACCCTGGACTGAAGCATCCCACATTCTTGTGAATGAGAGCTCGATCTGCTCCTCATTTTCTACGATAACTTTCAAGCATGTCCCTTCAATCCTGTGTAGTAATAAAGTGTTCGATTTTTGGGGAAAAAAGAGTTAGTCAGCTCTATGACTATCTACAATAGAAATAATGAAAAGTGTCATTTATGTCACATACAATGATAACAAGAATTTATCTAAATATTTGAAGGAAAGTAGTATCTTATTTATGCATTACACAGAGAAAGGAAGAGATAGAACAAGAAAGTCATAGGCACTATCAATGACATACGTATCAAATTTTCCTCTTGTCTTGGAACTCCCTGCTTCACTCCAATTAAGGTCCCAAAACCTGTTAGTAACATCAGCAACCGAAGTGAATCCTTAATCACAGTCAAGATTGAAATAAAGGAAGTGAATATTTTATCCAGATAAATGCAAAACAAAATATAGGTAATCTTATCGAATAAACGTAAAAAGACTTCCTTTACAGACAAACAGTGCCAAAATTCGGGGGAAGGGAAAAGGGAAGAGGAGGAGGTGGGGGTTTACTATAAGTTGAACTGTGCTGCAATCCATAGAACGCGCAAGGCATGTGCAGGAAGCAGAGACCAGGGACATATCTTTAACAAATAATATACAAAGAAAAGAAATATAAAACAAATTACCTAGAAGCATTAAAACTAACAAACTGATTTTCTTGCTTTGCCATTTAATAATAACTAGGAATAACTATATTTTTTAAAAAGAAGAAGATATGTAAATAGGATTCCGATGTTAAAGAATTTCATAAAGAAAATCTACTTTTATTCGCAATGAGAGTGATGCCACAATTCAGGAGGGTAAATTGTACTTTCTATAGAGAAGAAGGAATTGAGCATTAGCCAATGAGGTGCTGGTGGACTTGGTTTACCTACAATCCAGTCACCCCATTTGCTCCACATTGCGTTCAAGTTGTCAACTAAATAATCAATTACATGCCTAGACAAGTACAATTCTGACTAGGTAGCGTAAGTTGTCGAGCGAGAGTGACAGGACATGATCTTCCTTCAGATCTATAATGAAAATAAATGACAATACTTAAAATAAACCAAGTACCCTGATGAAGTATATAGCAATATGTCTAGTAAAGAATAGTTGTCAACACATCCAACCTTTTCATTTTAGAACAAAGTCCTTGTTTTTGAAATTCTCAATAGATTGTCTAATACATAAAGGAAAATTACTTTGCATGATGACTAGCATTTGTCATGTAAGCCCATCCATGCTTCATTTGTTATTTACGAAAAAACTTGATCAGAAAACTACGCTTAGCATCCAAAGACACTACGGAAGAGAACCTTGAACATACCCTCCATTCAGATCTTTGTTGTTCAGTTCTAACAAGTTGTCAATTCCATTATATTTTATGCCCCTAATAATTCCTCCTGGATTGGTCAACGTGAGCTGGAGTATTCCATTATCAATCACAACCTGCATAAATTCCACCACATCCATTAAAAATCACACATTAACAAGTTTCACAAAAAAGCTGACAGAAAGCCTCTGTTCTTTTTCTTCAATTCCGGAGTGCAATTATGGTAGACAGAAACACAAAATGCCACCCTCACAAGTAAAGAAATAAATCTATAGGTGCATGAAACAGAAGATTATTTCCTAAAAGTCAATTAGAACGTAACCAAGTCTTCTTGTACCGATGTCGAGAGTACACAGCCCGTCATTTGGTTTCTGTATCACAGTGTTTGTAGTTACTGCATCAGCCTGTGGCAATGGCCACAAACTGTTCTACAAAATGCCTAGCTGAACCTATTTTCAAATTCAGGTGAAATTTCCGGTGGGAGTTTGGAAAGTAGAGGTACGTGTACCAGTGATGAAGAAAGGCATAGTCGTAATCACGGGATAAGAAAAAATAAGGTCAAATTCACTCGTGGCCACCCAGTTTTAAACTTTGTCCACCTGGTCACTCAACTTCATTTTATTTTATCATGACCATTCAATTTAATTTTATTTTACAAAAACCATCCAATTTCATTTAACGTTTCACTATGGCCATCCAATTTCATATAGCATTTCACCGTAGTCATTCAACTTTTTTTTACCATTTTCATTAATTTTAAAAGGAGTAAAACAATAATTTTGCATTATATATATAAAAGAAATTTAAATAAAAACTTATTTAAAAAAAGCAAACTTCAAAGGTTTATTTTAAAATATTTTTCATTTCATTTTATTTTTAAAATAACTTTTTATTTTTTTTATTTTTCTAAGAATTTTTATTTAAAATAAGTTTTTTATTTTATTGTAAAAACGTTTTTAAATAAGTTTTTATTTTACTTTGTTTTTCTAAGTAATTTTTTTTAAATAGAAGTTTTTATTTTATTTTGTTGTTTTAATTAACTTTTTTTAATAACTTTTTATTTTATTTTATTAAATAAGTTTTTATTTTAACTTTTTAAAATTTATTTTATATATATGATCCAAATTTATCATTTTATCCCTTCTAAAATTAATGAAAATGGTAAACAGAAGTTGAATTGTCATGGTGAAATGCTATATGAAATTGGGCAGTTATAGTGAAACGTTATATGAAATTGGATGACGTTGGTGAAATAAAATCAAATTGAGTAGTCATGGTGACACTAAATATAAACTTGAGTGACCATGATGAAACAAAATCAAGTTTGGTAGCCATGTGGACACCACGTTTAAAGTTGGGTGGCCACCAGTGAATTTAACTCGAAAGAAATAAATTGGGTTAATAATTATTAGATTTACTATATTCAAAATAGCAATTATTAGAAAACTCATGATATTCAAATAAGCGATAAGGATTAACATTTATTAAAATCTAAATTAAAATTAAAATCAATAATTAATTTTAACTACAAATTTCATGAAATTTACTATTTTTCAATTATACATTTCTTTAGTTTTTGTTGGACTTCATTAAAAATGTTTATCAAAATAATAAAACAACTATTTCAATTTGTCTATTTACTCGATTTTTATTTTTATTTTTATTTTTATTATTATTTTTTTGCATGTTTGTACAATCAACCTTTGGCTTATTTTAAGTTTATAATTTTTATTCAAAAGTTAAAAAGGGAGAATTAGAGTGGGGCCTCCCTATCGGGTCTTTAACCTTTAATGCAGGTTTCTAAGTTCTAAACTATTTAACTCTACAATCATCTTAGGTGTGCATTATTTTTTACGATATGTCACATGATATCATTTAATTGGACAGTTAAAAAAAGTTTCTACCATTATTATTTTTTTTGACAACACAATCCATAATATAAGGATGAAGTGTACAAATAGAATAATTTTTAAATTTATTACTCTGGATATTTATGTAACGCAATCATCAATGTAGACGTTAAATCACCCTCGAGTTTCACAAGACAGAGGACATTAAGTGATTTGACAATTTTGTCACCTAACTTTAAATCGCAAAAGTCGTATGCGACTTTAATGTCCACATTAACAATTTTCTATTTGAAAAAAAATTATAATGAAGAGTACAGTTAAACCTCGATAAAGTAATACCATCGGGACCGGAAAAAAATATTCATTTAGCGAGGTTATTTATTTATCGATAAATGAATAAATTATTCATTTATCGATAAATAAATATTTATTATTTTAGAGAGAGCTTTTCAATATAAAATATATACATTGTATGTGGTAAGAAAAATCAAAAGACACTAATCAAAGTATTATTTGAATCTAGGGAAGTTCAAAAGTTTTAGTGAAACTTAATGTCTCTAAAAACTAAGTTCACGTACATAGCAAATGAAAATGTTTAGTCTTTACCTATAAAAGTTAGATGTTTGGAAGACATATTCCAAGCACATACAATATTTTGTTTCCCCTCCAATGTCTTATTATCATTTGAAAGGAGTAAAAAAAATCAACTTTAACCGATAAAATGAAGAGTGCAATATGTGAGCATAAGAAAGAGAATCCAACTATTGGCCAAAAAGATATCAAGCATGGGTGCAATAAAAGTTTGATTTGACTATTAGTCAATCAACAATATCAAACACTCTCAAAAGGGCATCGAAATATTTGTCAAATGAGATGAAAAATAACGATATTAAAAGGCACAAATCGACAAAATACCGTGATTTAGAGAAAGTTTTGTATGAGTGGTTTCTTCAAAGGCGAGATAAAGTGGACATGTTTGGAGAAATTATCCAAGGAAAAGCAAAAGAACTTTTGCAAAAAATGTATGGTGAAACTAATCCAGAATTTAGCTTTTCTAGTTGATGATTAGAACATTTCAAGGCAAGATATGAAATCAAATCTTATCGACGTTTTGGTGAAAGTGGTTCAGTTATCATGGAGAACATTGAAAATCCTTTACCTGGAATACGATCAAAACTATATCAGTTTCAGTTGAAGGATATTTACAATATGGATGAAACTAGATTATTTTACCGATTGGAAGCTGATCATTCACTTGCCACCAAACAGCTCGAAGGACGCAAAAACGATAAGGAGAAAATTACTGTTGTTGTTTGTTGCAATGGTGATGGATCTGACAAAGTACCACTTTGGGTTATTGGTAATTATGCAAATCCTATATGCTTTAAAAATGTGAACATGAACAATCTTAATTGCAAGTATCGATCTAACAAGAAAGCTTGGATGACTGACTTGCTTTTTCAAGAATTTGTTGGTTGGTTTGATAAGAGAATGAATGGCGAAAGGTTCTCTTAATAGTAGACAATTGCCCAATTCATCCAAAGGTAGTTGAAGGCTTGAGAATGTAGAGTTATTTTTCTTACCTCCTAACACAACGTCTAAGATTCAATCATATGATGCTGGGATTATTCGAGCTTTCAAATCTCATTATTGTCGTCGTTTTTATTCTAGCATCTTACAAGGCCTTGAGGTTGAAGCACCAAATCTTGAAAAAATTAATATTTTGAATGCTATTAATTTTGCTAACATGACTTGGAATTTTGATGTGAAGACAACAACAATTGCAAATTATTTTCGGCATTGCAAGATTCGGTCAGAAGAAAACAATGTTCCCAAACCAGAAGTTGGTGAATTAGATGAAGGTATCTAAGGATTAAATGATGTTATCTCTAATTTATGCTATAGCAATGTGATGGATGTTGAACATATTTTGAACTATCCTAGCGAGAATGATACAGTTATGGAATCACCTACAAACGAAAAAATTATTCAATCGGTAATGAACAGTAATGATGATGAGAATAATCCTGAACCGGATGATAGTAGCTTTATCCCAAATGTATCG